>CM046031.1:12182529-12532194 GCA_025215565.1 Flaveria ramosissima | reverse complement strand
ACTTATATTAGTAAGGTGTATATGTTATAAACTTATGATAGTGAGTGATTCTATTCACTAGGATCTAGGTATTACCAATAGATTCTATCGATATGTGTTAGATCTAGGAACAATAGGTCTAGATCCATTTGTACGTCTTAGCACTTTAATCAATGCTTGTAATAACTCTTGTAATTCATTACTTTAATGTATGCATTATGTATATAGGTTAACCCATATATGGTGTGATTTATATGTATGATTGCAGGTTCAAATAATATACTTAGTCAATTTCTGAAATTGTCTAAGTGTTAGAAACATCTATGGATGAACAATTATGTCTTCGTAGATAATCTTCTAACTGGAAATACATCTGAGGATCTTCTACGGAAGAACACCGGTGCAGACAGGAGAGGGTTGTGAGACCAAAGACCCACGATGAATAACTTGTACTTCAATGAAGCAACCAAGTGTAGATTCTACTGTAAACCCCGTCCCGGGACGCCTACAGTTGGTCATTCATCGTACATAAAACGCATAATTGCATTTGCCTCATGAAATATTGCAGCAGAAACATATAAAAGATCTCATGTCATTATAAAAACTTTTCCAAATATACTCGTGACTCAGTTACAAAATATATAGTTACATTACATCACAAAGCCATATAAATGGATGCCATCAAAAAGAGCTGAGTAGCCACCTTGTGCCATCCTCAGCAATCATTACCTGCCAACTGGAAAACATATAAAAAGTCAGCGTTGCTGAGTGAGTTCTAGTTTTATAATAAAACATACTTTACTTTCATTTAAAACCGTTCGTTACTTTCGCATGATCACACATCATACGTACACATAGATAATATCTTTATATCTCCTTCATTCGTCCATTCATTCGTTCATTATAACTTTACTTGCGCATTGGATATCCTCCGTACTAATACCATATGCTACACCCCGAACTATTTAGCTACTGGGCCGAAGTCAATAATTGAATAGTTGAGCGTATGCCACAGTACCAGAGGTAAGCGGTAGAGGTTCTACATAAATGGTCGATCACAAAGAAGGACCCGATATCCAATACATGCAAGACTTTTCATTTCTTTCCGCTTTACGTTACATAATACTTCATTTCATTCATTATCATAACACGTAAAGCTACAGGAAAGATAAACATACATCATACTAAGGATCATAACATGCACCAACATCACTTCATATAGGGCAACATCATACATACATAACATGCATCATGCACAAACATGCAACATCATCATCATCATTATGCCCTACCGGCTCTCTAAGGCCATAACAGTTATCTTCATACTCTTACGGAAACCTTTACATCAAAACTTACATCTGCACTTTCCCCTGAAAGTCAGAAGTCGAACTACACTTTCCTTCGGGTGCAACAGCCCTATTCATGCGTATGGACACCCTTCAGTCGCATGGCCTCCATGCGACTGAACATCATGCGATTGGACTCTACGAATGATCATCTATGCGAATGAACACCCAGTCGTGCGTATGGACCTCATGCGGATGGAACTAATGCGAATGAGCACCCATGCGACTGACCTCATGCGAATGGACTCATGCGACTAAACACCTATGCGACTGGACCCTCAGTCGTATGACTCCCCATGCGACTGGACTCCCAGTCGTGCGAATGAAACCTTAGTCATGCGATTGAACCCTCAATCGTGCGAATGAATCCCAATCGTGCGAATGAACCTCAATCGCCTCTCAATCGACCGTATGGCCTTCATTCGGTCGCATAGCCCTAGCTGATGCAGAATGAAGTTCATCCCGAACCCAATCTGCCATTTTTGGCCTCTAAGCTCATCCAAACCCATTCTAAGCCTAAATCAACCATCCTAGACCTTAGGAATGCATACCACAACACCATACAAGCACACACAAGCACGGAATCATGCTCTAAACACATCACACGCAACACACCCAAATGGGTCATAAACACACACATATAAAAACGGGTTTTTCATGCTTTCCAGCCCCAAAATCAGTTGAAAACAAGTAAAAATGGGGTCCTATAACTCACACAAACGAGCACAACGATAAGGGCTTCGATTTGGCTTGCTACACGACGATTTTGGGCACCCGAACCGACCCGAACCGGCACTTTTTCCTCTTTTTTTCCTTTCTCTCTTCTCCTCTCTTTGATGGTTGATTTGTGAGTGTGGGGGAGAGGGTAAGGGCTACCCTCTCCCTTATATACTCCCTCTCACCCGACTTTCTTTCGTTGGCGAGTTTGGTCCCTCGACTTTGGACTTTATTTCTTTTCTTCTTTCGTCGGCTTCAAAATAAACAAATATCCGGGTGTTACAAGTCCACCCCCCTTAAATAGGTTTCGTCCCCGAAACCTGTTATTCTTCGAACAAACGTGGATAATATTGTCTCATTTCTTCCTCAGTCTCCCACGTCAACTTGGATCCCTTCCTGTGCTTCCACTGTACACGCACAAGAGGAACCACTTTATTTCTCAGCCTTTTCTCCTTTCGATTGATGATTGCCACTGGTTGCTCCACATAATTGAGCCGTTCGTCTACTTCGATATCCTCCAGTTGAATAATCATATCTTCATCAGCTAAGCACTTTCTCAGATGAGATACATGGAATGTTGGGTGAATTCCACTTAGCTCATCCGGTAACTCCAGTCTATAGGCCACCTCTCCTACTCGAGCGATGATTCGGAAAAGGCCTATATACCTTGGGCTCAACTTACCCCGCTTTCGAAAGCGGATGATACCCTTCCAAGGTGAGACCTTCAACATAACCCGGTCACCCACCTGGAACTCAATCGGCCTGCGTCGTTTATCAGCATACGGCTTCTGTCTGTCTTTGGCTGCCTTCATGAAGGCTTTATTCTTCTCAAGCTTCTCAGTCGTAGCCTCGATTACCTCGACACTACCTAATTCTTTTTGACCAATATCACCCTAACAAACGGGTGTTCTGCATCTCCTACCGTATAGCATCTCATATGGAGGCATACCAATGCTGGCATGATAACTGTTGTTGTATGAGAATTCAACTAACGGTAGGTGGTCATCCCAACTCCCACCAAAATCAATCACACATGCCCGAAGCATGTCTTCCAGTGTCTGAATGGTCCTTTCTGACTGACCATCAGTCTGAGGATGATAAGTCGTGCTAATATGTAACCTCGTCCCCATAGCGTCGTGGAATTTCTTCCAAAATTTAGATGTAAACAGAGTGTCGCATTCCGACACAATAGACACCGGCACACCATGACGAGTTACAATTTCCTTGATAAACAGATCAGCCAACCTCTTAGATGAATACGTCTCGCGGATCAGTAGAAAGTGAGCACTCTTCGTCAAACGGTCAACTATCACCCATATGGAATCATACCCCTTCGGGGTACGCGGCAGCTTTGTAATGAAATCCATGGTGATGTGCTCCCACTTCCATTCCGGTATATCCAAAGGTTGGATCTTCCCATACGGATTTTGATGCTCGACCTTCACCTGTAAACAAGTAAAGCACTTACTCACATACTCCACCACATCGCGCTTCATACCCGGCCACCAATAATCCTTCTTCATATCTTGGTACATTTTCGTGGAACCAGGATGAATGGAGTATCGAGTCTTGTGAGCTTCATCCATTACCTTCAATCGTAGATCCCCAAAACGAGGAATCCACACACGACCGAATCGGGTTCTAACACCGAGTGTGTTTTCACCCAATTCCCCAACCAGACCTCTCATTCTTTCAGGTTAAGATGATCTACTTTCAGTGCCTCATCTTGAAACTCTTTGACTTGCTTCATCACATCAGAGGTCATGATCAATTGATATGCTTTCACCCGAATCAGCTCGGGCCTCTCTTTCCGGCTAAGGGCATCAGCCACCACATTGGCCTTGCCCGGATGGTAGTGGATCTCACAATCATAATCCTTTATAAGTTTCAACCACCGTCTCTGCCTCATGTTCAGATCCTTCTGCTTGAAGAAGTACTTCAGACTCTTATGGTCAGTAAAAATGGTGGACTTCGTCCCGTAAAGATAGTGCCTCCAAATCTTTAACGCAAAGACCATGGCTGCCAGCTCCAAGTCATGAGTAGGATAATTGACCTTATGAACCTTCAATTGTCAGGATGCATAGGCTATAACCTTTCCTCTTTGCACTCACATCTCAACCCCGAGTAGGAAGCATCAGAATAAACCACCAGATCTTCGCTTCCATCGGGTAATGACAGAACAGGAGCTTGAGTCAATCTCGCCTTCAATTCTTCAAACGCCTTATCTTGAGCTTGACCCTATACGAACTTCACATCTTTTCGGGTCAACTTAGTTAGTGGAGAAGCGATCTTAGAAAAGTCTTGGATGAATCTTCTATAGTAGCCCGCCAAACCCAAGAAGCTACAGATCTCGGATGGCGTCTTCGGTGACTTCCATTGTATAACCGCCTCCACCTTTGCCTGGTCCACCATAATCCCGTCAGGATTCACCACATGACCCAAGAACTAAACTTCGCGCAACCAAAACGCGCACTTGGAGAATTTAGCATACAATTTCTCCCTCCTCAGCGTCTCAAGAACCTCCCGAATGTGACCGGCATGCTCAATCTCGCTCCTCGAATAAATCAGGATATCATCGATAAACACAATCAATGATTTATCCAGCATCGGCCGACACACACGGTTCATCAAATCCATAAAAGCAGCTGGCGCGTTGGTCAAACCAAAAGACATGACAAGAAACTCGTAGTGACCATAGCGCGTACGGAAAGCTGTTTTAGGGATATCCTGTTCTTTCACTTTCAGCTGATGATAACCAGATTGAAGATCTATCCTTGAAAACCAACTGGCACCTTGGAGCTGATCGAACAAATCATCTATCCTCGGTAAGGGGTATCGGTTCTTTACCGTCAACTTGTTCAGCTCAAGGTAGTCAATAATCATTCTCATGCTATCGTCTTTCTTCTTCACAAATAGGACCGGAGCACCCCAAGGAGAGATACTCGATCTAATGAACCCCTTATCAAGCAACTCTTGCAACTGCTCCATCAACTCTTTCATCTCTGTCGGACCCAACCGATACAGTGCCTTGGCGACAGGTTGGGCACCCGGTATCAGATCAATCTGAAACTCGATCTCTCGGTCAGGTGGCACTCCTGATAAGTCTTCTGGGAACACGTCTGGAAAGTCACACACAACCGGTACATTGGCTAGTTGTGGTGTTGGCGTATCCACATCCTTTACATAGGCCAAGTATGCGCTACATCCACGCCTCATACACTTTCCCGCCACCGCCATCGAGATCACCTTCGAAATCATAGTAACCCGATCACCATAAACCGTCACTGAACTACCGTCAGGCGCTGTCAAACGAATCATCTTTTTGCGACACATAATGTTCGCCTCGAATTCTGCCAACCAATCCATCCCAAGAACCAAATCAAAACCACCTAAGGTCATCACGAACGGTCTAATGGGAAACTTATGACCCTCAAGTTCCACATCACAGTTCTTTATCATCTCAGAAATCCTGGTAGATTTACCTATGGCAGTTTCTACATCAAAGGGCGCATCAACACGTCTACTACTCACAGGCAGCTTAGCACAGAAGTGCAGCAGAAATAAAACTTTTACTAGCACCAGAATCAAATAACACAGAACCTAAAGTATGGTTCACTAGAAACGTACCAGACACAACATCAGGGTCCGTCCTAGCTTCGTCCCGTCCTCTTCGCCCCGGAACCCTCTGCCCTCGGCTTCTTACAATCCCTTCTCTTATGACCATTTTCCCCACAGTTAAAACATTTGCCCGCCAGGCAATCCTTCGCAATATGCCCTGTCTTCCCACACTTGAAGCACACATTCAAACCCGGCCTACATTCTCCCGCATGCTCCTTTCCACACTTGCCACACCTCCTCGATCCCGCTCCCAGTGTGGCCAAGCGGCGGTCATCCACCCGTGCCTTTTTGTTCCCCGTCAAGGCATCACCCCGACCAAACCTTCTCCCATTCCAGTTCCGATCACCACCACCCTTCTTATTCGCTTCAGTCTCCACCACCTCCCGCTCATCATATAGTCTTCCGGCCAAATCGACCGCCGACCTAAACGTGCTTGGCCGGGCGGCGATCATATGCCTGCGAACATCCACCGGTAAGCCTTGAATGTACCTCTTGATCTTCCGAGACAGAGGCATCACCTGATCCGGCACTAACCGTGCCATTTCATTGAACTTGGTGGTGTACTGCTGGTGTGTCATGGTTCCCGCCTCCAGCTGCAGAAACTCCATCTCTATCTTATCCATTTTCCTGTGAGGACAGAACTCCTCAATCACCATCTTTTTCAGTTCGGGCCATCTCATTCTCCCGATTGCCTGGTTACCCTCAGCTTGGACAATGTTGTCCCACCAGCATAGTGCCGAGTCCACAAATGAATGAGTGGCAAACTTCACCTTCTGATCTTCCCGGCACTCGCTGATGTCGAGAACAGCCTCCATCTCTCTCACCCATCGGTGAGCAGCGACAGCATTGCCATTACTGTCGAAAGTAGGGGGCTTGCATCTCATAAACACCCCATAGTTACAGCCTCATGACACCTCTCGCACAGGCTCATCTTCCTCTTCCTCGTCTTCATTATCAGAGAAAATCGTTTCAGGCTCCGGTTGCTCTCGTTCCCCCGAAGACCTGTTTCTCTCCTTTCTTTCTCCTTCTTTCACAGCCTTGATGACTTCGGTCACCACACACGGTAAGATTGTCTGCATGACCTGGTGCTTCCTCAACAACAGCCTCCTTTACCGAGGCCCTCAGGTTTGCACTCTCATCCCCAGCCTCCGGATGAGGGGTCTCTGGTTCTTCAGGAACCACCTTTTCGACCCTTAGCCTTCCTCTTTTGGGTCGTGGCTCAACATCAGACCCGCCACGGCCTCCATCCTTAGAAGCTTTAGAAGATCTACCTCCAGCCATTCTCTAACTCACACTGAAAGATTCAAACACCAACACGGTCATTCAAGGAAACAGCTCAGTTTATGTCAAGTACAGTAAGTCCCTAATTACAGTGGCCAGTTGTGATTAGCCACTTACTTTACTCTTCATACCCCAAGCATTACCTGTCCTGACTACATTAATATTTAAATCTACATACAACACATAACCACATACCATGTGCACATGAAACCGGTTAACTTTACGAAAATACCTGATGGCGCGCACCTACTCCGGTTGGCATTCCATTTTCATTTCGTCCCATTCTCAATTTAAGTTAAGGTTTATTTGAAAATTTACCCATTTCACTTAAACTTTGGCTCTGATACCAACTTCTAAGTGTAAGGACCCGTTCCCGGGACGCCTACAGTTGGTCATTCATCACACATAAAACGCATAATTACATTTGCCTCATGAAAATATTGCAGCGGAAATATAAAAACGCACATCTCATTTCATTATAAAAACTTTTGCCAAATAATACATCGTGACTCAGTTACAAAATATATAGTTGCATTACATCACAAAAGCCATATATAAATGGATGCCATCAAAAAGAGCTGAGTAGCCACCTTGTGCCATCCTCAGCAATCATTACCTGCCAACTGGAAAACATATAAAAAGTCAGCGTTGCTGAGTGAGTTCTAGTTTTATAATAAAACATACTTTACTTTCATTTAAAACCGTTCGTTACTTTTGCATGATCACACATCATACGTACACATAGATAATATCTTTATTATCTCCTTCATTCGTTCATTATAACTTTACTTGCGCATCGGATATCCTCCGTACCAATACCATATGCTACACCCCGAACTATTTAGTTACTGGGCCGAAGTCAATAATTGAACAGCTGAGCGTATGCCACAGTACTAGAGGTAAGCGGTAGAGGTTCTACATAAATGGTCGATCACAAAGAAGGACCCGATATCCGATACATGCAAGACTTTTCATTTCTTTCCACTTTACGTTACATAATACTTCATTTCATTCATTACCATAACACGTAAAGCCACAGGAAAGATAAACATACATCATACTAAGGATCATTAACATGCACCGACATCACGTCATACAGGGCAACATCATACATACATAACATGCATCATGCACAAACATGCAACATCATCATCATTATGCCCTACCGGCTCTCTAAGGCCATAACAGTTATCTTCATACTCTTACGGGAACCTTTACATCAAAACTTACATCTGCACTTTCCCCCGAAAGTCAGAAGTCGAACTACACTTTCCTTCGGGTGCAACAGCCCTATTCATGCGTATGGACACCCTTCAGTCGCATGGCCTCCATGCGACTGAACATCATGCGATTGGACTACTGCGGATGATCATCTATGCGAATGAACACCCAGTCGTGCGTATGAACCTCATGCGGATGGAACTAATGCGAATGAGCACCCATGCGACTAACCTCATGCGAATGGACTCATGCGACTAAACACCTATGCGACTGGACCCTCAGTCGTATGACTCCCCATGCGACTGGACTCCCAGTCGTGCGAATGAAACCTTAGTCGTGCGATTGAACCCTCAATCATGCGAATGAATCCCAATCGTGCGAATGAACCTCAATCGCCTCTCAATCGGCCGTATGGCCTTCATTCGGTCGCATAGCCCTAGCTGATGCAGAATGGAGTTCATCCCGAACCCAATCTGCCATTTTCGGCCTCCAAGCTCATCCAAACCCATTCTAAGCCTAAATCAACCATCCTAGACCTTAGGAATGCATACCACAACACCATACAAGCACACACAAGCCCGGAATCATGCTCTAAACACATCACACGCAACACACCCAAATGGGTCATAAACACACACATATAAAAACGGGTTTTTCATGCTTTCCAGCCCCAAAATCGGTTGAAAACAAGTAAAAGTGGGGTCCTAGAACTCACACAAACGAGCACAACAACAAGGGCTTCGATTTGGCTTGCTACACGATGATTTTGGCCACCCGAACCGGCACTTTTTCCTCTTTTCTTCCTTTCTCTCTTCTCCTCTCTTTGGTGGCTGATTTGTGAGTGTGGGGGAGAGGGTAAGGGTTGCCCTCTCCCTTATATACTCCTACTCACCCGACTTTCTTTCGTTGGCGAGTTTGGTCCCTCGACTTTGGACTTTATTTCTTTTCTTCTTTCGTCGGCTTCAAAATAAACAAATATCTGGGTGTTACACCTACGGAAAGGAAAACTCCTGCGGAAGACAACATTCCTGCGGAAGACAACATTCCTGTGGAAGACCAAACACTTGTACTTGGGAACATCAAGCAATTCAAGTCAACAAGTCAAACACGGACTCCAAGAGATTCGGTGTTTCCTTAACAGAAACATAAGTTCCTATAAATACAAGTCCTAGGTTACACATCTCTTGACGTGCGACTAGATGGCACAACACCAAACATCACATCTTTTCACACAATCAATCAAACACAAAAACCCTAGCAGCCGTCACATCAATACACCAAAATCATCAACACGTTCGAAGCAAACATTGTCATTAGCATTCATTATTTGATCATTTGTAATCTAGTTTTAATGAAATCCTTTTGAATCAAATCTTGTTCTTTCATTTATTGTGTTGAAATCATTCTGTTCTTTATCATTAATATTTATTGTCTTTGATATTTAATAATTAATCAATTAAGCAATGATTAATGATCATTCCTCAATCATTAAATCGAACTCAATCTCTGACTGATAATTCCTGATTGCGATCCTTGGATTCACAGATGGTATCAGAGCCAAGTGCTCATTGATTTAAATCGATTGATATATCGGTGTTAGAATTGTTTAATTGATTGCTTATTTCATTAGATCTATCACTTTTCTGATTAGATATATTGATATTGAGTAAAGTTGTTTTGGTGTGAATCAATTTTTAAAACAATAAAACGGTGATTTGTCTTTCAGCGAGTACTATTACATTGCTCGGTTAATATAGATCTATATTCACATTAACTGAAACATAGATCTGTGTTATTGATTGATATTCATCAATTGTTCAAATCAATTGAACAAATACATTAACAAAATCCTTGATTTGGTATTAACTATCATTAAAGGAATTGACTGATTTGTGACCTTTATCACTTAATTATTCATTAATTAATTTTTTGTCATTAACTACTTCATTACCCAAAAGAAACTCTGTTGTAGTTGAACTCTAGTATTTTGACTAAAATGAGTAACTTTGTCGGTGGATCATCATACACTCTGTGAAGGGAGTGATGAAATCAGAAACATAATGAAGGATACTTTTTGCTCATAATATGAAACATTTTATCATATTAAGGGTGAATCAATTCCTCAACAACTCCACAGGTTTATGCAATTGGTAACCGAGATGAACATCTTGGAGTTGAAATATACCAATGAGGAATTAAACAAAAAGATGTTCCATACTTTGCCTGAAAGTTGGAAGCAAACTGTGTCCATGTTCAAGAACACCCTTGATCTTAAAACCACTGGTTTAGATACATTGGTGGCTAAAGTTGAAGCTCTTGAAATGGATGAAAAGTCAAGAAACAAGAGTGTGAGAACACATGTAACACTTTATCATTTTAAAGAAACCAAAAGTGCTGGAAGTGCTTTTATTTCTAACAATGATAGTGACAACTCTTGTACTTTAAGTGAAGATGAAGAAGAAGTAAGTTTTTATGCCTCAAAGCCTTCAAAGAAATCTTCTCAAAGTAAATCAGGAAAAGAAAAAGGAAGAACTGGTGAGAGAAAGGATGCATCTACATCATCAGCAAAGTCTTCATCAAACAACAACCAAGTAGAGCCCATCACTGTGATTCTGGACTCTGAAGAACAAAAAGCAGCATTTGCAGCTTTCACCTCAAGCTTTCAAGCTTACCTGGGAAGCACTTTAACACCTGCCAACATCTGCCAACAAGACTTGGAAGAACTTCATCCAGATGTAGTAGAGGAAATGGATCTTCAGTGGCAAATGGCAATGATTGCTTATAGAGCCAAGCAGTACCTGAGAAGAAACAAAAATTTGGCTGCAGCAAGTAAAACAACTAAAATTGATGTTGATAAGTCAAAGGTGAGATGTTTCAAATGCAATCTCTATGGGCACTTCTCAAGAGAATGTAATCAACAATCAACTCCTGACATGAGACAAAATCAGCAACAACAGTCTCATCAACATCAATCTCATCACCCAACAACATCTCAAAGATCTTTCAGACAACCTCAGCTAACCAACTCATCCCCACCAGCCACAAATGCATCAGCAGGGCCTAGTAATTCAAAAGAAACTAGGTTGATCATTTTACAAGATGGAACTTGTGACTGGAGCATGTATGAGAAGGAAGTGTTGGAAGAGAATCAAGCTTTAATGGCCAACATGAAGAACAAAGTTCCACCTATGGCTAGAGAGGTAAGAGATAGACTGTGCTCATCGGTATGTGTTGAGGAAGTTGAAAGATATACAGTCCATGCTCAACAACTGGCTGATAAGTAAAAGAAACAATGATTTTAAATGAATCTCATGTAAGAGAGCATAAACTATATCAAATCAAAATTAACTCTTTATAGAAAGATTTAGATAAACTTGTTTCTAAAAATTACAGTTTAAAAGCCCAAGTTGAGCATCTGACCACTTTCTTAACAAAATCCATGGCTGACCATGCATCAACTGAAGTGAAACTTTAGAAGTTTTAATTTTCATCTCAGCAATATGAGAAATTATTAAATTCTCATATTGAATCAAAGAACAGGTATGGGTTGGGATATAATGTTGTTGCACCCCCTCTGAATGATAACTATACAACTTTACCTGAAACAATGACAAACAGTTTGTCAAATCATTTTGTGCCATGCACCAAGTTTGAATCAAAATCTAATCAACCAGTAAATAACAATGAATCTGAGGTGAGTGAAACTTAGTCTTCTGAATCAGACAAAGTCAAACAAAATGACTCAGAATTTGACTTTGATGAATGTGATGACTTGGATGATTCTGATGAACATGATGATAAATGTGCGGATGAACTGGATATTGGTAAGAATGTTTCATTTGAACCAATTATTCCCAAAGTCCTTGAAGAAACCAAGCTACCGTATCCTCCTAAGCAAAGAAACATGTTGAAAACTATTTGCAAGAGAATAGCTCAGTTGAATGAAGGACTTCAAGAACTTCACAAGCAACAAAAACCTTCAACTGAAGTTAATGAGAAGTGCCCATCTACTGAAGAAGTACACACATCTTCCATAGAAAAGGGAAAGCAGCCACAATCAGCAGATTTTCTCTACAAGACGAAACATTCTTCAGTAGCAGAACTGCGGAAGAACAAATCTACTGAGTCAGTAGAAGATCTACGGAAGCCAAAGGCAGCAACCAACAAGAAAACAAAACAAAAAGTGGTGAATCCTAAGCAACAGAAATCAGCGGATGTTTCGTTGACATTATGTCAGGGAGGGGGAAGAATTCATCAACTGCAAAGTCTGAAAAAGAATTGAAGGCTCAAAGGGAGCAAAAGAAGAAGAAAGTGGTTGACTCTGAAAATGAATCAGAGGAAATGTATTGCAAATGGTGTGATATGAAAAATCACAACATCGAAGACTATTACTTCAGCAGTTATTGCTCTATTTGCAATATGAACAATCACATGACTTCTGATTGTTACTTCAACAAAGATTGTGCAATTTGTAACAAAAACAACCATTCTACTTAGGAATGTTATTTTAATAAGAAGAACAAGACAATGAGCACAAAGAAGCAACAATCTGAGAAGGTTGAATCAGACTCTCAATCCAGTGATAGTCAAGAAGATTCAAAAGCAAAGAAGCAGCAGCAAAAACAAAAGTTGCAAAAACCAAAGAAGAAAACATCTGCTGATGGTAAACCTTTGAAGAAAGAGAAACCACATCAGCAACTCAAAACACCTCACAAAAAAGGTGGATTTGACAGATAAGAATGCAAATACTGATGATAAATTCTTTGATCATTTTGAAAAGGGTACTCATATACCACAGTCAAAATCAAAGGATGGTGAAACTTTCTACAATCAAGGTTCATCATCAAAATCAAAGCAGCAGACAACCAAAGAAAAGGTGAATGAAAAAGGGATTGAGAAAAAAGAACAAAGTTCCACAAGTTCATCTTCAACAGAATCATCCTCACCACAAACAACACATAATAAATCAATTGAGTCTAAAATAAATACTGAAACATCAAGACTCATTCATGATGGAGTTATAATTTTAGACACTGCTAGAAAACCCAAGATCATTAAGGCTTGGGTTCCCAATTCTAACTGATTTATTTATGTGTGTAGGAACAAACATGAAGAGTTGACAACAAGTGGTATGTTGACAGTGGTTGTTCCAGGCATATGACAGAAAACTGTTCTCTTCTCCATGACTTCAAACATAAAAATGCTTCTTATGTGGCATTTGGTGGGGATAAGAAGGGAGGTAAAATTGTTGGTGAAGGAATGGTAACTAATGGTGTGCTCAAATTTGAGAAAGTAAATTACTATGAAAATTTACAATATAATTTACTAAGTGTGTCTCAAATTTATGATCAAAATTATACCACATTATTTGATAACACTAACTGTTACATTCTTAAGCCAGGTTTTTCAATTCCAGAAGATTGGATCTTTCTTAAAGCATCAAGAAAAGGAAACACATATGTTTTGGATATGAACGATACAACACTGTCAAGCAATGAAACATGCCTACTATCTAAGTCATCAGAAGATGAATCTCAATTGTGGCATAGAAGGCTTGTTCATTCCAACATGAAGAATATGAATAAATTGGTGAAAAATGACTTAGTCATTGGACTGCCAAAGAAAGAATTTCATTGTTCAAATCATTGTCCTTCATGTTATAAAGGAAAACAACATAGGGTGTCACATAAATCCAAAATATCAATACAAACACAACACCACTCAAATCGCTTCACATGGATCTATTTGGTGCAACCAATGTGATGAGCATCGGCAAAAGGCAATACTGTTTGGTAATTATGGATGATTTCACTAGATTCATATGGGTCTTTTTCTTAAAACAAAATAGTAAAACATCAGAAACATTAATGGAGTTTGTCACTAAGATTGAAAATCAACTTGATCTAAAAGTTAAAATTTTCAGGAGTAATAATGGGAATGAATTTGTAAACACTGTCTTAGATTCTTTTTGCAGGATTAAAGGCATTGCAAGGCAATTCAGTGCACCAAGAGCTCCACAAGAAAATAGAGTTGCTAAAAGAAGAAACAGAACTCTCATTGAAGCATCAAGGACAATGCTAGCTGATTCAAAATTGCCAATCACTTTTTAGGCTCAAGTAGTGAACACAGCATGCACCGTTCAAAATAGGACATTAATTGTCAAAGAACATAACAAAACACCATATGAGCTTTTATTTAAAAGAAAACCTTACATAGGATATCTTAGAGCTTTTGGGTGTCATGTGTCTGCTTTAAACACAAAAGAACAATTGGAAAAGTTTTCTGAGAAAGCCTATGATGGTTTCTTTGTTGGATATTCTTTAACATCTAAATCATATAGGATTTACATTCCACTACAAAACATTATGGATGAAGTGTCATTATCTGCTAATCCTCCAAGAATTCAAACTTCAAGTGTTATTGAACAAGGAACTACAAATCATACAAATAATGCAGCACAAGACCAGACAAATGGATCTACATCCTCAGATGAAAACACTACATCAGCACCTGCTAACTCTGCATCCGCATATGAGTGTTCTACATCCGGAGATATGGATATTGCATCAGCAGATATTCCATCCACATCAGTAGTTATTCCACACACTGGAGATGGTCTATTACATTCTAAATCAATGTCAGCTGGTCAACAAACACCATCTGTAGATGTTCCTGTAACTCCTGTGGAAGTTCAAAACATATCCGCAGATGTTCCTGCGGAAGGTGTTCACAATGCAGCTGATGTACAAACTCATGTGGAGGTTCATTCAGCTTCAGATGATCAACATGATGAACAATTTGATAATTTCATAAATTCCTCATCTCAGTTGAGTCCCTATTCATCAATGAATATGACTAACTTGGGATTATCTATTCCAATTGAGTCTATTCCAACAACAAGAATTCATAAGTATCATCCAACGGACAACATTATTGGTGATCTTAATGAAAGAACTACAAAAAGCCAAGGGGGAGCTGCAAACATTTGTCTCTTCACTTGTTTTCTTTCACAAGTGGTTCCTCCAAATATCACAGCTGCACTAAAAGATAATAGTTGGATTGAAGCTATGCAGGAAGAGCTTCAACAATTCAAAAAGCAGAAAGTCTGGAATCTAGTTGATCTACCTGAAGGTCAACATCCAATTGGCACAAGCTGGCTCTTCAATAATAAACTACACGACAGAGGTATAATTGTGAGAAACAAAGCAAGGCTGGTCGCACAAGGGTACACTCAAGAAGAAGGGATAGATTATGATGAAGTTTTTGCACCAGTTGCAATAATTGAAGCCATAAGAGTATTCCTAGCCTATGCCTCATATAAGAAGTTCACAGTCTATCAAATGGATGTCAAATGTGCTTTCTTATACGGGAAAATTAATGAAAAGGTCTATATGGCTCAACCTCCTAGTTTTAAAGATCCAGATTACCCACATAGGGTATACAAGCTTGACAAAGCTTTGTATGGTCTTCATCAAGCTCCAAGGAAGTGGTATGAAACATTATCATCTTTCTTGCTGAAGCATGGATATAAAAGGGGAACAATTGATCAGACTTTCTTTCTCAAGCAAGAACATCAAGACCTCTTGGTTGTTCAAATTTATGTAGATAACATTATATTTGGATCAACAAACAAGAGACTATGTGTAAGCTTTGAAGAGTTGATGAAGTCTGAATTTCAGATGAGTTCAATGGGAGAATTAACCTTCTTTCTTGGTCTACAAGTTCATCAGAAACCAGATGACATCTTCATTAATCAAGAGAAGTATATTCAGCAAATCTTGAAGAAGTACAATCTTGCTGATACATCTTCATGCAAAACACATGCTTCAACAATTGAAAAGATTATACCTGACCCTACAAGAAAATCTATTGATCAAAGATTGTATAGATCAATGATAGGATCTCTTATGTATTTAACTGCCAACAGACCTGACATAATGTTTGCTGTGTGTGTTTGTGCTAGGTACCAATCAGATCTAAAAGAGTCTCATCTAAATGCTGTTAATAGGATCTTCAGATATTTGAAAGGGAAACCAACCCTTGGCCTTTGGTATCCAAGAGATGGTGACTTCTCTCTATACTCTTATTTAGATAGTGACTTTGGAGGATGCAACAATAACAGAAAATCCACAACTGGTGGGTGTCAATTCATAGGACCAAGACTTGTTTCATGGCAGTGCAAAAAGCAAACAAATGTTTCTGTATCCACAGTTGAGGCTGAGTACATAGCTGCTTCAGCTGGTTGCTCTCAAGTCCTTTGGTTGCAAAACCAATTACTTGATTATGGTTACAATTTCCTTCAAACTCCAATTCATATTGACAATTCAGCTGCTATGTTCATCACTGCTAATCCAGTGCAACATAGTAAAACAAAACATATTGAAATCAGATACCATTTTCGGAGAGATTGCTCAGAAAAAGGTTTAATCAAGTTAGTCAAAGTGGATACAACAAATTAGTTTGCTGATTTATTCACTAAAGCCTTTGATTTAGTTAGATTTAATTTTCTAATTAAGTCTTTGGGCATGATTAACTTAGATTAATCATCATTAACAAAGAAAAGCATGTGTTTGTCCTTGTAAATAGTCATAAATAAAAACCAAAAACATTCAGAAAAACATACAAAAATAAAAAAAAAAATTTGTTTTTAGTTATTATGTCTTTTGATTCAGCATGACATATATGTGGGAAATGATAGTACACTATGCCTTTGCTTGCTTCTTGAGTTCTTAAATTTCATTCATATCTGATCAAAAGTTTCTTGATATGTGAGTAGGTTCATCTTGAGTGGATACTACACTAAGAGCATGCCTAACAGAATGCAAAAGTGACTGTATGTGGGAAACTCCATTTTGAGGATACAACAAGTGAGTCTTATTATGATGTGACCAAATCACTCATCTAAGCACACTATGTACCAACACTTTATAATATATATCTTTACAAATCATATTCTCTCTGTTTTGTGTAAACAAAGACCTGGTATATGATCACCATGGTGTACATTTGTACCCAACTGGTGAAAAGATCATGATCCTCATCATCCCTCTATTTTGTGTAAACAAAGACCTGGGTTAAAGGCACCTCTGTTTTACGGATGTAAAGACCTGGTGACCTACTGATGTTCCCATCTTAGCTCTCAAAAGAATCCTCTATGATCAACTGTATATTAACTTAAGAGCTATTGCATTAATGCATTAATGCATTAATGAGATGTCAAATACATCTCAAGATAGAACTTATAACTTAAAGTACATAGTTTCTAAGTGTGAAAAAGTGATGATTTGACTCACAAAGGGAGGACAAACTCTAATGTGAATTGAATGTGGAGTCCATAACTGTTTCTCACTAATAAACATCAAAACATGATAAACAGCATGCCTAGTTGATACAATACTCTTGTTTGAATTTAAGTTGAACAACATACTTGCAATCAGAACTATAATCAGGTATCATTTCATCAAACAAATCAAACAGGAAGATGCTTAGTGTTATAGTATGATCCCATTCTATGTTTATATATGCTTGTACATAGTATTTAATTCGATTTTGTTTCTTTTAGTTTATTTCTTTTTCAGTACTGTTGGACAGTCATGTGCCTTTTATGATAATCTTCTACATAAATTTATGATAAATGCATCAGTTCAACATTAATCACAAATTTAGGGGGAGTAGTTAATTCATAAAAGTGTGAAATCAGATTCAGAATTGTCAAATAACTTGTCAAATGAAGGAATTGGAGCTTGAGCACTAACTTGGCTGTTGAATACATGAAGTTTTTCAAGTTATAATTCTTCTTGTGCACCAATTTTCATGAAAACAAAGTCAACAAGGTCCAAAAGCAATAAATGATTCTATCTCTTGAATAGAACCATACAATCAAATAAATTTCAAACTTTAAATTTTAGCATCAGCAAAAGCTACAGTGTATTTCACTTATCAGCAGATGCTACAGTGCGAAACTTAATCCAGAAAAATATGACAATCCGTAGATTGGTAACCTACGGATGTGTTGATATTTTAAAAGTATAATCTATTTCCATGGATTGATAACCTATGGAAAATCAAGTTATACTTCAATGAAAATTCAGTTCATGAAAGTTAGGCATCCGCAGATGTCCTACGGAAGAACTGAAATCTGCGGAAATAATAAAATTCCACGGAATTGTAATAAGGAAAGTGGGACCCACTTCATTAAATAAATTAAATTAATGTGTCCGAGGGAGTATAAATGATGTTTTTGACTTGGTATTCATTATTCACTTTTACAGACCCTTTTTGACCTAGAATTCCGTTAGTCAAAAACTTCATCCCTCCTTCATCCCATTTCAAAATTACCCAAACCTTAACATCAAACAAATCTTAAACTTGATTTCAGGTCTTTATTTCATGGTAAATCATATCATAATCATCAATATTGAACTGATTGATTCATCATTTTCGTCGAAACTCTACGTATTCTTAGATGTGATGATGTTGTTCTAACATAATATTCTTCATTCTTATGAACAGATGGCTAATCGATTTGCAAGAGAGCATAATGTATGTGCATTCTTAAATCCCGACGACCCTGTATCGGAAGGATGTCGGGATATCATCAGATTCTTACGACGATCCAGGCTTTTCTATGCTTTAACAGCAGAGCCTGTGATTCATCAAGTACATATCGTCGATTTTTGGAATTCAACACGAATAGAGGAAGATGGAGAATCTGAAGTGATAGTCGCTGATATTAAGAATGAAAGACTGAGAATTGATGAACAGACTATCAGAAGGGTACTAGAGCTGGGAGATCAAGAAGCGGGTCACCCTGATGTATTTGAGAATGAGTACATAGAGAAGGTCTTCTATCTGATGGGGTATGATGGTGACTTTGAGAAGGGAGAAATAAAGAAAGGAAGACCGTGCAAGCCCTATAGATTTCTATGCCACACTTATCTCAAGTGTATCTCTAACAGGAAATCCGGATTGGATAGATTCTCTAGGCACATTTCATACGGAATCATTGGAATATTCGAGGGGAGGACATACAACTACTCATAATACATCTTTGGTTGTCTGTGTGACCAAATCAGAGTGCAAAAAATTGATAAGATGTACATGTTTCCAAGGTTCTTACAACTGATCATCAATGCTAAGCTTCCTGGAATAGACAGAGATGGTGATATGTTTGTTCAAGCACATTTAGGAAGATCTGTACTAAACAAGATTAGTGGAAAATACCAAGGTGGAGACATGCCCATGTTTGCTCATGTGGCTGATCCTAATGCCAACATTCCTCAAGAGCTGGTGTGGGAAGACCAGCAGGATAGCTCTCATGCTGATATTGAGCAAGCCTCACATTCCCCACAACCTCAATCACCCATACACCACCAACATCAATCTCCACAAATCCACTCCCCTGCCAGTCAAAACACACAGCCCATCTCACTTATTCATCATGAACCATCTCCTCAACCTCAATCACCAGCCAATGAAAACACATTGCCCATCTCTCCAATACACCCTCAATCACCAATTCATCAACAACCTCCAACACCTCAAAATCAATCACTTAAAAGTGTTCATACTGAGCCTATCTCTGTTGCTCAGTCTCAAAACTCAGTTCACACTAATGAGATTGAGTTAGCATCTCAAGCCAACACTGTTCCACTATCAATAACCGAATCTCAAACCCCTGTTCTCTCCAATGATACTGAGCTTGTCTCACCAATCACTGATCTTCAACATCAACATCAACCTGATCAAGAACTAGTAGCTCAAGCAGTTGAGTCCAGTTCAAGCTCAGCAAGTATAGCCCCTGATAAAGGTAATGAGGATAAGATTGCTGATCAACATTCTGAAGGTGAAGAGGAAGCTAACTATGTTGATGTTATAGCCTATCATGAAGATGACTTGGAAGATGATGATATTGATGTGAGCAAAAGTTATCCGGTTGCTGAGTATAACAAACTTATCATCAAGTCAAATAAAAGGTTGGAAAGAATAAGAGAGTTGAAGGGGATGATGAAAGAAAAGGAGGAGTTGATAAATCAACAAGAAGCAAGACTGAAGAGATTAAGAGAAGATGCTCAAACCAACAATGAGGTGGTTGATGCATTACATCAACTGGTGGAAGAACTGAAGGATTCAATGAAGCAATAAAAAGAAGAAAAGGAGAGAATTCAAGGTGAATTGAAGATAGCCAACAACAAACTGAACAATGTGTCTGAGATGCTGAAGAAGAGAGATCAAGAAGTTGAGTTAAAGATGAGATTAAGTGTCCTTGAATCAAGTGCTGCTGCAACAAAACCAACAAAAGAATCTGCTGAAGCTTCAATGCCAATCATACAATATTCAAGGAAAAGGAAGTACTTGGGTACTTTTAAGAAGGAAGTGATTGAAGTTCAAAATTCTCCAAAGAGGTCAAAATCTATATCCCTAGAGCACACTCCCTTAGTGGATGTTTCCACTTTAAAGCCTGTGTCTCATGCTGAAACTGAGAGTGATGCTAAGTGGAATGAGCTGACAAAGATTGACTCTCCCAAAGAACAAAAGGAATCAAACATTGATGATCTGCTGACCACCAAAGACATATTGGAAGAGAGGCCTGAATCAACAATGTTTATGACCCTGATCAACCATGGCTTTCCATATGACATGGTAGAAAGGATGAACATGAATGAGATGAAAGATATGCTGAAAGAGTTTGAGCTTGCAAGGTTTATGATCCCCAACTGTAATTATGAGACATTCACAGCCTATCAGTCAATTCAGAAAACAAAGAAGAAGTTGGGTCACTATGATACAGCAAGGCTAAGCAGATATAATATGACTTGTTGGTTAAAGTGCATGAGCTGAAGGGAAGATCAGTAGCTGAGTTAAGAAAAATGATGGAGCATGTGATGAAGGTAGAGCTAGAACCTGGTGTGAAGTTCAGAACTAAAGCTCCAAACCCAGCTTATGAGCAACTAAACAAACTCCCTGCTGATCCTGTAACTATTAAAAGCAAAGACCAACACAAAGGGAAGGAAAAGCTTATTAGAGAACCCCGAGAAGTTATTCCTGGCAAGGTATGGCCATTGGGAACTACTGTAAGGGAAATAACCGAGCAAAAGTCAACATTGATAGAGCTATTTGATCATCTCACAACTCCCAGTTCTGTGGAAGAAAACAGGATATGGCCTGGAAATATGATCCAGACTGGGATTGTGCAGTTATTAAGAGAACATCTGAAAGAATTCAATACTTCCATGATGTAGAAACATTATTTAGTCTTCCTAAAGATGACATTAAGGATCTGCAAAGCTTAATCATCTCTAATTACCCAATCCACCCAAGAGGAAGAGACTTCTCTGTTTCAGTGGGAAGGCTAAAGACAAAATTCAGAGATGATGTGTTCAAAGAAGCTAAGAGAGAGGATGTTGAGCACAGAAAAAGAAATCAAGGGAAGAAAAGATCAAAATCCAACTCCTCTACTTTGGTAGATGATGAATTTTTAAAGAGGGTTGGATACAGTAATAGGAATACAGCAGCTATAAAGAGCTTTGAAGGAAATCAATATACATATCCTATAACTGAATGGGGATATGTTGAGAAAACTAAAGAGTTGGTGTTGCTGAGGAATGAAGATAGAAAGAAAGCTGAACGGATAAGGATCTTTGATCCAGTAGAAATCAAGCTACTTCACCCAAGCTATACTTCATATCTGCATGACAAATTTTTCCCAAAGCTTGCTGATGAGAAGGCTCAAAATGATTTATGCCTGTATGTACATTTAATCCAAGTGATTGACAAATTACATGCAAAGGCATACAAGAGAAGGAGATATGAGGCTGGGCAGCTAATTGGAACAAACATCAAAAGAGTATTTGAACTCAGAATCTCAGATCAAGATGAACTGGAGATAGTTCATAATCAGAGTGTTGTGGAAACACTCACTACTGAAGAAGATGTTTTGGGTTTAAGTTTTGAAACTTTGAAGATGATCTGCAAGATGGAGATAAAATACAAGTATGATGATCAAAAGAATGCAGTCTCTTATTTCTACAACAAAATGATTGCAAGAGTCAAAGAGCTTTCAAGCCTGAAAAGCTGATCTGAAAGTTGCTAAGCCTAAGGGGGAGTATTGTTAGATCTAGGAACAATAGGTCTAGATCTATTTGTATAGGCTTAGCACTTTAATCAATGCTTGTAATAAACTCTTGTAATTCATTACTTTAATGTATGCATTATGTATATAGGTTAACCCATATATGTGTTGATTTATATGTATGATTGCAGGTTCAAATATTATACTTAGTCAATTTCTGAAATTGACTAAGTGTAAGAAACATCTACGGATGAACAATTATGTTCTTCCGTAGATAATCTTCTAACTGGAAATACATCCGAGGATCTTCTACGGAAGAACACCGGTGTAGACAGAAGAGTGTTGTGAGACCAAAGACCCACGGATGAATAACTTGTACTTCAATGAAGTATACCAAGTGAAGACTCCTACGGAAAGGAAAACTCATGCGGAAGATAACATTCCTGCGGAAGACAACATTCCTGCGGAAGACCAAACACTTGTACTTGGGAACATCAAGCAATTCAAGTCAACAAGTCAAACACAGACTCCAAGAGATTCGGTGTTTCCTTAACAGAAACATAAGTGCCTATAAATACAAGTCCTAAGTTACACATCTCTTGACGGGCGACTAGACGGCACAACACCAAACATCACATCGATTCACACAATCAATCAAACACAAAAACCCTAGCAGCCATCACATCAATACACCAAAATCATCAACACGTTCGAAGCAAACATTGTCATTAGCATTCATTATTTGATCATTTGTAATCATTAATTAGTTTTAATGAAATCCTTTTAAATCAAATCTTGTTCTTTCATTTATTATGTTGAAATCATTCTGTTCTTAAAACATAGGTTAGAGATATAAAACTCAATTTGTACTGAATTTGTTTATGTTAATACTTTTTTATATAGTTAAACTATTAATTCTTTTTCATGTTAATTATATCACATGTGTTTGGAATCTTTAATTATCGTTCTTGACGTGGTGGTCACCATCTTCCATCTCCAAATGATCGGATGATAATTCGTGATCGTTGTAATTGACTCTGAACCAAGGATTCTTGATAATTTCATTAATGATGATGTCAATTTGAGGGTTATTGTCTAGAAGTCGTGATAATAATCAGTGTCAAAACCATAAACTTTTGACCGGAGGGTTGTCATTGTATCTATTCCGTTAGTTGTTCTGATCAATGACATCACTTTATTTAACCCCCGCTTAATACAAATTTGTCGGTTGAAATCTTCGGAGTGAAAATATAATGTTTTTTTTGTAATAGTTTTGGCCCGTTCTAACCCGAACCCATTCTGACCCAAACTCATCCTAACTCATACCCATCCTAACCATTTTTCTAATCAACTCATCTTTTGACATAGACCCATCCCGACCTATTCCAATCCAACCCGCCCACTTTGCCACCTCTAATGGTAGCATTGGAGGCGAAAATGAGTTTGTGTGAAGGATGGGTAAAAGCTGATGTGTCAGCTGAGCATGCGCTTGTTTGTGGGAATAATGGGAGTGTAGCGTTGGAGACACTGTTATTGATCCTTTCAACATTATAGTTGGTGCAGTTGCAGTCTTCTAAACATTTGTAATTCTCATCACATAATGTGATATTTGAGCAATCAGCTTTCGTTTCAACCAAGCAAATGATTTCAATGATGAACTGATTATACATAACATTTCACACACGTTCCTCTGGTTTTGGTCCACTGTCAAATCCTTTACAATTAATTAAAAGCACAAGAATTTTACAACACTAGTTCATTAAGTAACAAAAAAGAGTATTGTTTTCATACCAATCATAAAATACGTTATTACCCATTTGACCCATTAAAAAAATGCAACAGAACAATCCTCAAGTCTAAACGTGTGAGTCGACCAAAATCAATTTTCACAATCACCCGACTAACACACTCAAAACCACCATTAAATTATCTATGATGGTGCGGTTCAAACATAATATCATGTTTGATGTTCTTACATTGTCGGATAATGTTGTGTTTCTTCTTTAAGTTGGTTTCTTTTTTTACTTTTGTTTGATCTGACTTTCATGAACACAAAAGAATTGATGCAGGTTTAGTTTGTTTGATGTGGGTTTTACAGTGCACAAGGTTCATTCTCAAACCAGGTTTCATGAAACAAAAGAATTGGTGGGTCAACGGTGAGTTATTGCAAGTTGCATTTAAGGTGTTTGATGTTTAGCCCCACAGAACCCCACTTCTGTTAACTTTGATTAGATGTAGTTTTGTTAACATAACCATAGATTGTTTCTTGATTTTCAATTGCTCTTTTAGAGATTTAAGATGTCTGCATGCAATTTGATGATCAACTGAGATTATTATTAGGTTCAAACTCTAGGGTTTTAATTATCTGAAAAAATTGGGTATTGGGAGCTAGGATATGTATGTTTTCCATAATTTGGTCTTTAAATTTATGTTTTTTACTGAAATACACAGTGTGATTTCTCTTGCCTGTTGGGAGGGCTTTAATTTCTCTTTTTTTTTTGGCTGTTGCAATTCATGCAGTTTATATCCCTTGCAAGATGGTCTTAAAAGAACATGAACTTTGTGTTTTTCCTTCAAAAGAATCATTTCAATATGATGTTCAAGGTTAGTTATGTGTATTACATATTCAGATTCTTACTCACTGCCGGTATGAGGAGGAGCGGAATGGACCCCGTCCAGGGTCCACTCGCTCAGGGGCACAAAATTTTTCAATTTTTTTATATATATAATTATAAAAAAAATAATTATAAGGTATAATACAACTAAAAACTTAACTCAATTATGTTTTAAACCAAATTTTTGAGCCCATTTTTCTAACCCAATTACTCAACTAATAGCCAACTAAAATATTTAAATTTTGATTGTAATTAAAGTCCACAAACTAATTTATATCACAAATTTTGTTCTATTCAAACTTGAAATCTTATCTACGATCCACGGTATACCAAGAAAGACTTAGCGGTTTGGCGATAATAGCTATTGAAAGCAAAATATTAGAGACTATAAACTACGAATCAGTTATAAACCAATTTGCTATCAAGAATGCTGGGAGAGATTTACGAGTTATTGGTTAACTATTACAGTATGTGTAAGGATTCCTTTAAGTCTGATGCAAAACAAAACATCCAAAGTCTCTCCACAAGCAATGCACTAAAGAACTGAAGTAGAAATGCTTCGGAAGTTTTACACCATGCACTAGAAATATTCCAAGTGTAAAATCTTCCGAAGCCAAGACCAATATCTTCCGAAGCCAAATATGAAGTCTTCCGAAGCCTCAGAGACAAAGTCTTCCGAAGCTTCATCCTATGAAGACAGATTTCTTCTGAAGACTTTTAGTAACATGCTTTATCTGATGTACTGTTCCATAAAGCTGGACACTTTTCCGCTGCATCTCTGTAAAGTCACCAACTTACATGAGTTGGTGAAAAGGTCCATGCTTTTGGTAACTGTACATTGAGGTCTTGAGTCTGTAACCTTCTACTTTATGTACTTTATCTTTTTGTAATAGATAAGGATGTGAGCTATGGCATGTCATAGTCACAAGGTCAAAAGGCAGATATGCCTTTTGATCCTACAATTGATTTTGTTTGTGTCTAGTCAATTGTATCCAGCTCGCTTTCAAAGTATAGCCGGCTGTAGGTTGTAGTATAAGTATTCCTTGTTCTAGTATCTTTCTTTATGCTTTGTAACACTTGTAATAGAACTTAAGAAAGCAATATACTGCATCCTTGAAACCCAAATCTCTTGTTCTGTCTCTTTATTATTACTTGTGTTCTTTGTATCATTTTTGTGGTTAATCTAGTTTACTGTTTGATCAAGTTTGGTTAATCTCCTTTTTGTGTTGTTGTGTTGTAATTGTTAAGCCCTTAACCGGTCCTGCAATTGGTATCAGATCATACCATCTTAAGATCCCTCACACACACAAATACTAAACTTTCAAAATGGCATCCATTTCAAAGACTGATATGGAAACTGGAACCATGAACAAGTCCCCACTGATCACTCTTGATGACTTTGATACCTGGTGTATGAGAATGGAAGGTTTCATCAGGTTTCTAGACTCAAGAATGTGGGAATCTGTTGAAAATGGACCTTTCATACCCAGCACTCCTTCTGCTACTGGTGATGGTATGATCCCCAAAGATGTGGCTAACTACTCTGATAAAGATAGGAAGAGAGTAAAGATTGATAGAAAAGCCATGACTGCTCTTCAAACAGCCCTTCCAAACTCTGTATACAGAGGTTTCAAGAAGTGCAAAACAGCTAAACAGCTGTGGGATGCACTAAAACTGATGTATGAAGGCTCCTGTGAAACCAAGGAGAACAAGAAGGATCTCCTGAAGCAGCAGTTTGAAAACTTTACCTTCAAAACAGGTGAAACCATGACTCAGCAATACTTCAGGTATGTTGAGATAGTGGATACCCTTGTGGATGGAGGAGTTCCTCTTGAAAACAGAGACATTGTAAGGAAGTTCATGTCCTCACTTCCTAGGCAATGGACATACTATTGTGTGGTGATCAAGAGAACTGAAAATCTCAAAACTCTTACTCTGACAGAGTTATATGGGATTCTCAATGGCTACCAGATGGAGATGAACATGCAAGGTTCATCTGGCAACTCCAACAATCAATTGGGTTCAGCCCTGCATGTGGTTGAAAGGGATAGCATAGAACCCCAACATCATCTCATATGCTACCCTGACAACTCACCAAAGGGTCCTATCATCACCTTCCAAGAGACACCCAGGGAGAACTACACTCAAGGAAGCCCATTCCAAGAGACAAGCTCTTCTCAAGCCTTTGTGTCTTCTGATGAAAGTTGTGGCAACTCTCTTTTCACTCTTGAAGACCTGGATTGTATCCATCCAGATGACCTGGAATATATGGAAATAGTCCAGCAGATGGCTCTTCTCACTCATAGAGCTAAGAAGTTCTACAAAAGAACTGGAAGGAGGTTTCCAAGCAATGCAACCAGTGGAAAGTTTGGCTTGGATAAAAGCAAAGTCAAGTGTTACAACTGTAACTTGATGGGTCACTTTGCTAGAGAGTGTAAGGCACCTAAAACAAATGGTGGCCAAGCACAAACCAGACCAAACTATATTGACAAAACCCCTCAGAATAAGAAGCCAAAGCAACAAGCTGCTGTTGCTGTTGAAGAAGGAGGCTTTGACTGGAGCTTTCAGGTGGAAGATGCTTCTCCAAGCCAAGCACTAATGGCAGATCATGATGAAGCCAAGGTATTGGAACATCTATGTACTCCTGAATGCATTGCTAAAGTTAACAGATATAGGTCATATAACTTGGAAATGAAATCTGATCTTGAGTCCTTAAACATTTTAAAATCTGATTTTAGAAAGTCTGAAAATGATTATAAACTAAAGATAGAGGACTTAGAGAAAACCATTTCAGTTCTAAAACATGAACATACATATTTTAGGACTCAAATCCAAGATCTCATAACCAAGCTGACTGAGTGCCAGGCTGAGCTTGTGATCAGCAAAGCCAGGGCAGAAAAGAGTGTTCTTGAAGAAGAGACCTTCAAGAACATGATATCCTCATCCCTGCACAACAAGGTATGTTATCAAAATAGACAGAGACTGGGATCAAATGAGATAGCTCATCCACACACAATCTTGTTTGTAAGATCTCCTAGGTGTGGAACTTGTGAAGATGAGCTTCCTCTCATAGATCCTATAAGTGAAAAGGATGAAGAAGAGATAGTTAAGAATTCCTCTGAGAAGAGTGAAGAGGAGGATTCTACTAAGGGCCACTATCCTTCTGAGGAGAAGAAGACTACTGTGATGACCAAGTCAAAGAGAAAGAACTTGATCAGGAAGAGCAAAAGAAAAGCAAAGAAGGCTCAAGAGATCAAGGCTACTTTTGACTCTAAGCAGAAATAAGTTTTTATCTCTGTAGGGTTTGAAGTAGTAAAGACTGAAGACATCAACCAAAACTCTTCAGCTAAGAGTTCTGGTTCTTGTTCAAATCTTCTCAGTACCAAGAAGAAGACTGATCTGCTGTGTACCACTGCTGCACAGCCTGGACCATCAAACTCCAAGAACAGTTCACAGCGCAAAAGAACTGTCTCAGCATCTACAAAGATGAAGGTGGAGAAGGGATGTGACCAAAGACAGTCTTGCTCTCATAAGGAGACTCTTGTGAAGAAGAAAATGTTGTGTGTCATGTGTGAAACTACCTCTCATATTGCTAAGGATTGTCCATATAATCCTAAAAGTACTGTCCATATGACCAAGACAAAGACTTCAAAGAGTTTCAAGAAAAATTCAAGCTTCGGAAGGAAAATCTGTTTCCTTTGGAAGCTCCAAATCAAAGAAGAAGGTAAATGGAAAATTACCTTCGGAAGAAAAGTTGGTCTCGGAAGAAAGGAATTCTTCCGAAGCACTGAAGTATGTTGCAGTGACTGTAGAATCTTCCGAAGGTTCAGTCATCAAAACTTGCAAAGTCCCAAAAGCTTCCAAGGTTTTGAAGGTCAAGTCCAAGACTCCAAAGGTGGTGTTAAAGTCTAAGAAAGACCAAGTGACTGAAGTTTCTCCATCAACAACAGCTAAAGATCCCTCTAGCACAACCATAGGATCTATTACTGTTGCATTACCTTCTACTATACTTAGTGAGCCGAAGACAAGTAAGGCTTGGGTTTCCAAATGTAACTAATCATTTTCTTTGTGCAGGAACAACTCAAGACAAACAAGAATGTCTGGATCATTGATAGTGGTTGTTCCAGGCCCCACCAGTGTAATGAGTCTAGGAAGGACCTCTTATTGTTTGGTGATCACAGATGATTTTACAAGATTCACTTGGGTTTTCTTTCTTAGAACTAAGGATGAAACCTCTGAGATTCTGAAGAATTTCATCTTAAAAATTGAGAATCAAAGTGATCACAAGGTCAAAACCATAAGATGTGATCAAGGGACTGAATTCAAGAATCAAATCCTTGATACATTTTGTGATGAAAAAGGTATTACAAGACAATATAGTGCTCCCAGGACTCCTCAGCAAAATGATGTTGCTAAGAGGAGAAACATGACACTAATTGAAGCTGCAAGAACTATGTTTTCTGACTCTAAACTGCCCATCACCTTCTGGGCAGAGGCAGTAAACACTGCCTGCTATGTGCAAAACAAAGTTTTAGTAGTTAAGACACATGGTAAGACTCCTTATGAACTTTGGCAGAAGAGAAAACCTTTCATTGGTTTTCTCAGGTCATTTGGATGTCCTTGCACCATCTTGAATACCAAGGATCAAATTGCCAAGTTTGCTGAGAAATCAGATGATGGACATTTCATTGGATATCTTCCCAAGCTAAGGCTTATAGAGTATACAATCTCAGAACTAGAATTGTTGAGGAGTCAGCCAATGTGACTTTCAATGAACACACACCCTGTGTGGCTGGTTCTGGTCCTGATTGGCTATTTGATCTCGATTTAGTTACCAACTGTTTTAACAAATCTTGTGAGAATGTTTCAGGATCTGCAGAAAATTTAAATACAGGTGATCCTGATCCAAGATTTGAGCTAGGAAGACCTTCAACTCATACATCTTCAGCTCCAGTTGGAACTACTTCAGCAAATGAGGTTTCTATCAGCACTACAATGACAAATTCAGCTGATACATCTGGGATGCCTTCAAATTCCAGCTCAGAGGCTCCACAACCAGATAAATATACCTCAATTGTGGAAGACAACTATGGTGATGGTGAAAGTGATCAGGAATTCCTTGATGCTAATAACCACACCATAGATGACAACATCAATGATGTCACACACTCATTGGATCAAGTTAATCTTGATAAGTGTGGTGCTGTGGAAGGTGAATCATCTATGCCAGATCTAAATTTCTCAAATTTGGATCTTTCTCAGCAACTTGCTGTGATCCCTCAGCTAAGGATCCACAAGTCTCATCCCACCACAAACATCATTGGAGATGTTGTCACAGGGGTAAGAACAAGAGGACAAACCCATGAAGCAAATTTTGTCTTCACTCTTGTTTCTCATCCCAGATAGAGCCAAAGAAAGTTGATGAAGCTCTAAAGGAAGAAAGTTGGGTTGAAGCTATGCAACAAGAGTTGCTTCAATTCAAAAGGCAAAAAGTTTGGAACCTTTGTCCTCTTCCTCATGGGAAGACTACCATTGGAACCAAATGGGTGTTTAGAATAAAAAGGATGATAGAGGCATTATCATCAAGAACAAGGCAAGACTAGTTGTTCAAGGATACACACAAGAAGAAAGGATTGACTACACTGATGTTTTTGCTCCTGTAGCAAGATTAGAAGCTGTTAGGATATTCCTGGCATTTGCTGCATCCAAGAACTTCAAGGTCTTTCAACTTGATGTAAAGTGTGCTTTTCTGTATGGAGTGATTGATGAAGAGGTTTATGTCAAACAACCACCTGGTTTTGTAGATCCTGATCATCCTGATTATGTCTGCAAGCTTGACAAAGCTCTTTATGGGCTGCATCAGGCACCCAGGAAGTGGTATGAGACATTGTCTGAGTATCTTTGTAAACATGGATACAGGAGAGGTACTATAGATGGAACTCTCTTCATCAAAAGACAGGGAAATGACTTATTGCTAGTTCAAGTATATGTAGATGACATCCTCTTTGGTTCAACTAATCCAAAGCTCTGCAAAGACTTTGAGAAGCTGATGAAAGACAGATTTGAAATGAGTGCAATGGGAGAACTCAATTTCTTTCTGGGAATTCAAGTGAAGCAAGTTGAAGATGGCATCTTCATAAGTCAGTCAAAGTATGTTCAGGACATACTCAAGAGGTTCAACATGACTGATTGTAAGATTGCTAAGACACCCATAGCCAGAAACACTCCCTTGGACCTGATCTTGAGGGGGAGTGTGTAGATGAACATTTATACAGGGCTATGATTGGGTCTCTTATGTATCTTACAGCTAGCAGGCCTGATATCATGTTTGCTACATGTATTTGTGCAAGATATCAAGCCAACCCTAAGATGTCTCACCTCATCACTGTCAAAAGGATTTTAAGATACCTCAAAGGTGCTTCAACACTTGGTTTATGGTATCCAAAGAATCCTGACTTCAATCTGTATGCTTATACAGATAGTGATTATGGTGGTTGCAATATGACTGCAAAGTCTACATCTGGGGGATGTCAATTCCTTGGTGGAAGGGTTGTCTCATGGCAATGCAAGAAACAATCCTGTGTGTCTGCATCAACTGCTGAGGCTGAATACATTGCTGCTGCAAGTTGCTGTGCTCAAGTGCTTTGGATTCAAAATCAGATGCTGGACTATGGATTTAACTTCAAGGAGACTCCTATCCACATAGACAACAATAGTGCTATCTCTATCACTGAGAACCCTGTGCAGCACTCAAGGACCAAACACATCAATATCAGGTATCATTTAATAAGAGATAACTATGAAAAGGGATTAATTAAACTAGTCAAAGTTCATACAGATGAACAATATGCTGATCTGTTTACAAAAGCTTTTGATGAACAGAGATTTAAATATCTAATATCAGCTATTGGGATGATTAACTTTGAGTAGATCTTTTCTTAAAACTAATTCTAATTATTTCTTAAAATATGTGTCCTAAGTTGTCTAGTTCATCACTTTCATAAGCTCATGTTTTCTTTGGATATAAAATTCTTTTTGAAGACTTTCCTTAGATTCTTGAAAATTTCTGATCCTCGGAAAATATATTTTTACCTTCGGAAGAAAATATGTCTTCAAAATAAATAACTGTCTAAGAAATTTTACCTTCGAAAGAAGTCTAAATCTATCTTCCGAAGCTTAAAACCTTGTCTCAGACACTTATTTGTTTTAAAGGACTTTTTCCTTCCGAAGCAAAATTAACTCTCGGAAGCTTTGTTGTTTCATATACAAAGCATTCAAGTGTTTATTTCTCTTCCGAAGCAAAATTTTCAAGACTCTCAGGAAAATCTTTCGAAGTCATTTTAGCTTCGGAAGCTTTTTCATTAAAACTTCCGAAGATAATTTACCTTCGGAAGCTTTTCGAATTCCAAGAAAACTACTTTTTGAGCAAAAGTAAACTACTTTTTCAAGGTGGGACCGACTTTCGGATTTCAAAGTTTATCCTCTTTCATTAACTTTGGTTCAAATCCCTTTTCACATAAATACCCAACGGTTCCCCCTCTTCCTCACTATCTTCTTCAATTCTACTATTCCTCAAACCTAATTCCCAAAACCGCCTTTGCTCTTTACCTTTCTTCAACCTTAAGCTTCTCAAATGGCCAACCTTAACCGCAGAAACAACCCAGATTTCTCCATGCAACTTCACAGGCAACACAACCAGGTTGCTCTGTTAAGCTCTGAGAAAGATGAAAGTTTCTCAGAGATTTGCCAATTCTTAACTCTATCAAATTACTTCACCTCCCTAACCATTGATCCTACTCTGTATGAGGATCATCTGCTTGAATTCTGGAAGACCTGCCAAGAGGTCATTATGGATGGGGAGAAGGCACTGTCTGCCACAGTGCAAGGGAGGACAATCTTCATCACTCCAGCCATCATCAACACTCATTTGCAGCTGGATGATGAAGAAGGTGAGTTGTCCTTTCCAAAGGAAGCTGTCAATCATTCCTTTGAGCAGATGGGCTATGAGGGAGATTTCTCTGTAAAGACCTTCAGGAAAGGGAAGGTCTCATCCCAGTGGAAATACCTACTCCATGTGGTTATCCACAGCTTGTCAAACAAGCATGGAGGGTGGGACCAGATTCCTGAGGATCTCTCCTTCATAGTGTATGGAATGGTTCAAGGGGTCAAGTTCAGGTACTCTCAATTTGTTTATACCAATTTACTTGCAAACTTGGACTCCTTAAGTATTACATGTTTCCTAGATATGTTCAACACATTCTCAACTGTGAACTGGGCTCACAGTTGAGGGAAACAGATAATATTCTTAAATTGGGACAGATGAAGCCCGGCATCTTTAAAATCATGAAGAAGCCAACTGTAGGCTTCTCAGGGGTAGAAACAGCCCTTGTCCCCAAAATGTTAGAGCTCATTGCTCAAGGTGACAACCTAGCAACACAAGCTAGTGTTGAACCCACACCTTCTACCTCTTTACCACTAAAAAGGCCTCAAGTAACCCTCACCTACCAAAGAAAATCCAAACGAACCCCTGCTCAAGCTATTGAGTCTGTGCAGGTCCCCATATACTCACCTTTACAGGAGGAAGTGGACACTAGAGCTCCCACTTCCCCTGAGGAGCAAACCACTCCCATCTCTTCAACTATCAGGGCTGAGGTTCCTCATGCTCACCCTGATGAGCTCACAAGCCCAACAGCCTTAAGCCTTCACTCTGAGTCTCAACACTCAAGTGAACAACCTTCAGGGGACAGTTACCATCCCCAGCCTTTAGATCTAAATCAACCCATTCCAACCTATCCTTCTATACTGATGAAGACTTAGGATTCAGTGAGTACCATGAGTCTCTCTTCTCTTCCCCTACTCAAAGAGAGATGAGTACTCCTGAGTCTCCTCAGTCTAGCCCTACATCAGTCACCTATAACTGAGGTGGACACTTCTGAACCTGTTCAGGATGTCCATATGGAAGAGGCTCTCACTTCTGCAAGTGATTACATCATTAAGACCTCAACCATGGCAACTCAGCCCACTGACATCTCAACTGAGATTGCTAGTGAGCAGAGGAAAACCAGCAGCCAAGAACCTCAAGCTGGTGGTGAGAGAGAGGACTTTGGTCCAATCATCTCATCCCCCAATGATTCTTCTGATGAAGAAGAGGGGAATCTGAGACTAATGGTGCACAAATTGTCTAAAACATGCACTTACCTAGTCTCAAAGGTCAGTCACCTTGAATCTCAGGTGACTACCTTGCACAACAGGGTCAATGATCAGCAACTTCAGATTTCATATCTTAAGGAAAAACTAGCTGGGAGACCTTTAATAAGAGCTCAACCAGGAACACAAGAACCTGTGGATGTGATTGATTTATCCTCCAGCTCACCTATGCAAGTGGGTGATGCTACCAAAAAGGGGGAGAAAGTTATTGCAGCCACAGAACCTGGGAGTTCTTCACAGAGAATGGACATAGAGGACTCACCATCCTCACTTGCAATTGTGCATTCTCAGCAACTTCCTCAAGTTCACATTAATGTGGACTCTATAGACTCTATCATCAGGAGTCTCTTTGAGGAAGGTATACCAAGGGCTGTGTCATCCCCACCTCAAGGAACTTCAAACTACATCATAAGGTGGAGGTATGATGCTGATAAAAGAGCCCTTATTCTTCACAGAGTTCAAGGGCAACAAGAAGTTTTTGACTTTCAAAATTTGAACTTCTATGAAGGTTTGGATCTAGTCAATATGCCACTTGTCAATCCAAGCAACTCAAGACAAGCTGACAGATTGGCTCAAAGAATCCAAGACAGGATCACTGCAGAGTTCAGCTTAAGAAGGAGACTTAGGCAATCAGGTAATGCCATCGGTCAACTAGATGTTGAGGTGGACCCTAAGATTAGTTTCATAGGGGAAACCTTGACTGAAGGCCCAGTGGCAGAACCTGAGACCCCTGTCTCATCATCATTAACTGCTGCAGAGATTCACATTCCCTCTGAGACACCTGCTGGTGAAGGTGTTTCTCAGCCTCTCTCTGGCCAGAGCATGGATGCTACACCAAGCAATGAAGGCCAAGCCTCTATCCACCCTGAGTCACAAAGGTCTGTGGGTGACAAAGGGAAAAGGATTTTGACTCCTGAGGAAATTGAGGAGGAAGAGAGAGAGAAAGGAAGAGGAACTAAGCGGAGAAAGTTCCTCTGGGTCTTCAGGTTTTATGCAAGCTGCAATCAGGGCTGCCCCCAGACCAAATACTCAAGATGATGAGTTGAGGGCAGTCAGGATTACTTATCTGCAGACCAGAAACTATGACATTGATGAAATCATTTCTCTTCCCTTAGAACAACTAAATGAACTGGCTGACATGAAAGTGTCAAGAGAGATGAAAGAAAAAGAGGATGCAAGGTTACTTCTCCAATTCAAAGAGGAGAAGAACAGAAAAGACTCTACAAGCATGCTCCCACTCTCTCCCCAGTTCAAGAAAGCCCTGTACAAGAAGATGTGGTTCAACAAGAACCTCAGGTAGACAAAGAAGAAGATAGGATCAAAATGATCAACTACCTGAGTGCCACAGGCTTCTATCAGGAAGATGCACTTCTTCCCTTGTCCTATGACTTTGTTAAGTTTGAGTACTTAAAACAACTTGAGCTTGAGTTAGTCAAGGATAGAAAGACAACTAAGAAGAAGCTAAGGGAAGAAGCTGCAAAGTCAAGAGCCATCATCCAAAAGAGTATGAAGAAGTCTACTGACAGACAAAGGATGATGAGCTTCTTGAAGCTGTATGGATTCTCCGGAAGGAGACTTGGCCCTATGTCTCTATCCACAATAGATGAGCATATAAGGGTAATCAAGCAGAAGATCAAGAGTGGAGAGTTGATTGACTTACACTCTCTTCCAAGTCAAGTCCCACCTGAAGTGGAGGTTAAGGTTGAACAACCTGAGACAACACAACCCGGACCTCCTGCTGAGCCTCAGCAAGCTTCATCTTCTGATCCACAGCAGGGTCAAACTCCCTCTCCTTCTGAACCTGTGAGGGAGGAACACCCAACTGAGAAAGACAAGGATGATCAACAAGGTGCTGCAGACCAGTCTTCTCAGTTAAAGTCATCTAAGAGGAAGAAGAGGATGGCTTCTAAACCAAAGACTAAGAAGAAGAAGCCTAAATCATCTACCTCTACACCTCAGGCTGAGACAAATCAACCTGAGAAAGTGCATGAAGAGGCAGCCCAATCAACTCCAATACAAGTGGCTCGTCTTGCAGCTGAGACACCCATCCTATCCTGGACCTTCTCTACCAATCCAGAAAGATGGCATGTAATCAGAGATTAAGGTGTTGAGAATGTCTATACATGACAAGACATAATCAACTTACCTCTGCATGATCTCTTTAAGATGAGAAGATACTATGAAAGTCTGAATGATCCTGACCATCTAATGAAGAAGGGTATGGTCATGATTGTGCTGAAGACTACTAATATCTGAAGATCTTCTAAATGTTTTGGTAGCATCAGCCTAGGGGGAGTTTGTAAGCATTCCTTTAAGTCTGATGCAAACCAAAACATCCAAAGTCTCTCTGCAAGCAATGCACTAAAGAACTGAAGTAGAAATGCTTCGGAAGTTTTACACCATGCACTAGAAATATTCTAAGTGTAAAATCTTCCGAAGCCAAGACCAATATCTTCCGAAGCCAAATATGAGGTCTTCCGAAGCCTCGGAGACAAAGTCTTCCGAAGCTTCATCCTATGAAGACAGATTTCTTCCGAAGACTTTTAGTAACATGCTTTATCTGATGTACTGTTCCATAAAGCTGGACACCTTTCCGCTGCATCTCTGTAAAGTCACCAACTTACATGAGTTGGTGAAAAGGTCCATGCTTTTGGTAACTGTACATTGAGGTCTTGAGTCTGTAACCTTCTACTTTATGTACTTTATCCTTTTTGTAATAGATAAGGATGTGAGCTATGGCATGTCATAGTCACAAGGTCAAAAGGCAGACATGTCTTTTGATCCTACTATTGATTTTGTTTGTGTCTAGTCAATTGTATCCAGCTGGCTTTCAAAGTATAGCCGGCTGTAGGTTGTAATATAAGTATTCCTTGTTCTAGTATCTTTCTTTATGTTTTGTAACACTTGTAATAAAACTTGAAAAAGCAATATACTGCATCCTTGAAACCCAAATCTCTTGTTCTGTCTCTTTATTATTACTTGTGTTCTTTGTATCATTTTTATGGTTAATCCAGTTTACTGTTTGATCAAGTTTGGTTAATCTCCTCTTTGTGTTGTTGTGTTGTAATTGTTAAGCCCTTAACCGGTCCTGCAGTATGTCATTGTAATACTATGATATTGCTATGTTTATTGCTAAAACATTTCTTTTCATTTAAAAAAAAAAAGTTAGTTTATATAATTTAAGTTGTTAGAGCCCATGAGCCTTTTTTTCCGGCTCGTCCAGGGCATTAAAATCCTCGGGACCGGCTTTGTTCTTACTCTTAAAGTATGTTATACAACTTCGAGTTATTTATAGTCTGAAAGTGAACTATTCGTTCTACCTGCTGTTAAAGGTCACTCGATTCAACCAGATATGTATGCGAAAAGGTAATGAGGTATTAAGTTTCTCCATATTTTTCTTTGATAAAAGTAAACGAGATACCATATATATGGTTTCTACACATGTTTACATTAATAATAAAATGTCATATATAATTTTAGGTGAATAGTGATAGAATATCATTGTATAACTAACTTCAGATTGAGTTGGGCATCTTTGGGGATCGGAGAAAGACCACCTAGAGCTGATCCAAAGCATTCTATTATTGTAGGTGATTTAGCGCGTACCTGTATGTTGCAAGAGATGTTTAGGTCCAAAGTATATGATTAAAAATAAAATCTCTTAGAAGGGCGAAACCCGCATGTAACGTTTCCTCTCTTGGGTTATTGATTTTAGTATCTGATTTACCACCTCATGTTACATGATGATGTTACAGATTTTTTTAGCTTATTAGCAGCTGATGTTATCGATTTTATTTGTTAGAGAGGTGAAACCCGCATGTAACTTTTCTTTGCGTGGGTAATTGATTTTAGTAGTCTATAATGTTCAACTATGAAGCCAAAAATATGAAAAACATTACTGTAAGCAGAAAACAAATACATACATACAGGATCATACTTTAAACCACTACTTGTGAATATAACAGGTCGAACAACAGGAAAGAAACCGAAAGATACCTAGCAAAATTCAGGAAAACCCTTTTGAACAAGTGCTACTAGAAAACATATATCCATGGCATCTTTTGTAAAGAAACACAAAAAAAAAAGCACTAGCAGCTTGAAAACCAAGGAATATGGCGCACACGATCAGCCTGAGCCACCTTTTGTATCAACGGTGTGAGGCGACTGCCGAAGCAAAACCAAGATCGCTGTGTTTATTTTGGTATTTGGTTTTGTAGATGATGCACTGTGAAAATCTAGGTGTAACTAAGTATATCATTTGCGGTTATGAAATTCTGCAAAATAACCTCTGTTGGCACTTGAAACAGCAGCAGTTGTTTGTTTGGGCACATCGATTTTAACAAATGTTAATATTGTTGCCTAATTTTGTTTACTGTTTTCTCATCGATTTTAACAAATGTTAATATTGTGCTTGACTTGATTTAAGTTGTTTTACAAATATCTCTCTCTTAATCTCGACATTATGTTCCACGAAAACCGTAATCAAATTTCGCACAACGCGCAAACGACATATCACCTAGTTATATATCTAAACACGAAACCATAACCAATTTTCACAATCACTAGCAACCAACAATCAGAACCAACTGACCACTGCCCTCGTATGGCACTGGTATCCTTATGAGTTCTTGTATGTGTGTATAATATAAAGACACTAACTATGTAAACTAAACAAGAAATGTATTAATTATAAGCTTCAGAGACCTAAATGGAAATTAATTAAAAAAATAAATAAAAATATATTAATATTATAAAAAAGATTAACAAAACTAGCATCCTTTTAATCCAAGAATCCATACTGCAGAGATAATAAAATAAAATAAAAAACTACCTTAAGAAAACTCAAGAAAACATCTGAGACTTCATAGTATAAGAGAAAACTGAATGATAACCACAATAGGCCTCAAATCTAATGCTCTATTTCCCATTGGGAACCTTAGTAGATGGGTTGAGCTCGTCCCATGCTTCGATCCAAGTGAGCATTGCATCGGCTAGCTTGTTGAAGTAGTCATCGATTTTACCGAGCTTAGCCTTGACCTGCTTGGAGAGCTCCTTGTAGCAGCTCTGAACCGTGGTGCACTCTTTTGGCAGGGTGGCACCCTGGAAGAACGGGATTAGCTCTTCTTGCCAGTAGATACCCTTGTATTCCTTTTTCAGGTTTACAAACGGATTGCTCGCCTTGCTGTGCCAGATGTATGGTAATCCCGTCTTCACGCCTAGTCCTAGGTGGTCACAGATCACCTATAACGCGCAAATACAAAAGGGTGTTGAGTGGAAAGTGTAACTTTGCGTTACATATGGCCATTTCGACCCGTTTGCTTGTAAATGGGTCCATTAGGGAGATATTTTATTTGTAACTGTTTAGGTAAAGAAAATAATTCACTAAAAAGAAAACGGGTAAAACTGATTAAAAGTCGTATTAATGCACAAAAGAAGGGGTGTTTGTGATTTCCCTTTACAAACCAATTATCTAATTGTTGCATTTTCAAATCACAGATAATTAGTTTGAGTGTTTGGATGGAACCAGTAATTTGCTTATTTTTGGGAAATAATCAGTTTGAAAGTAATTTAAGCAAACTAGTTACTGCAGAACACTTAAATCAATTTAAAGTGCAGCCCCAAAACCCTGTAAATAAAATTTGAAAAATAAGATTAATATTGAAATGGCATAATACTTGTAATCACATCCAGACACTAATTACATATAAGAAAAGTTCTAAATTATTGATAGGATTGTTATATGTTGACCCAGTCTGAGCCGGCCTGTACAATATATTATTGGTTTTGACCCATTAGCCGGCACACCCTTTTTTCCACATACACTATGAGAGTGCAAAATGTTTCAGATCAACCCGATCCAACCTGTACCATATATTATTTGTTTATGCATGCAAAATAGAATTCTTGGAGAAGAAAGTTATACCTTTATGCACCAGCCGGCCCACATGTCATCGTATCGCCCAATTGGCTGACCATCGCCCATGAGACCAAAGTACATCGCTGGACCAATCAACTCACGATCAAAAGCAAGATTCATTCCACACATGGGGAAGAGGGTGCCCTTTGGTATGGTTAAAACCGCGTCAACAAATCTGGCAATATATCACAAAGAATTAGACTTTAAAAAATGCACTGGAAAAAGCATTTTGACGCACCCCACTTGATGAATATTGCTTAAAATCGGTCATCCACCTTCATTATATGGATATTGCTACAACACCTGAAGAACAGTTATCTATTCATGGGACCATATATGATGTACAACCCGCTAGCCACTAGGGCCAATCGACAGATTCTCTCTTTTTTTCAAGCACTATTCATCTTGTGGGACATTGCTACCTAGATATTAACAATGTGAAAAAAAGATTAATATTACACACCTCGTGTTCCTCTCACGAGGCTTGACAAGTTGAGTGGGAGCATCATAATCAGGGATGTTAAGCCAAAGGCCATGAGAAACAGCAGTCGGGACACCCTCACGAAGACTAAAAGGGTATCCACGAACAAAATCAGCTCCTTCCCTATATGGATCATAAAGTGTGTTAAAGAAAAATGGTGTTGATGGAGACAATAGGTTCTTGATGTGTTGCTCAAGTGCATTGATATCATTTCCAGATGGATCTTTAGCAACCTGTTGAATCAACAACACAACAGAAGCCGTAAGTCAAATGTCTAAAATACCCTTTTTCTATCAGAACGACATAGGGAACACGGTTTTGATAAACATAACTATTAAAGCCACAACCTTTTAAATCAACAACAGTTTGGCATCAGTCAAATGTCTAAATATACCCTTTTCTATATGCACAAAGTAAGAAACTTGACTCAAACCAATGTAACTAGTTAAGCATTCGGATCAACAAAGAACTGAGTATGATTCATCAACCATATACATACATCACAAATGCATTCATAGATACATACATAGCTGAGAAACATCAAACTTCACAAAGACCCTGATGAAAAAAAGATGAAATTTCCAACTTAGTACTAATAAAGATCCATTATTGAGAACATCACAAACTCTTAGTTATTAACATGAAATTCAATGCATAATTAGGGGTTTCTCCATCAATCTGAATGTTCAGACATAGTTGACTGCACAAAATTCAAGATTATAAACAAAAACAAAGCAGATCTATGTTCAAAACCTCATAAAACCTGCATAAAACCCAAGATCCTCAAAAATTCAATTGAACCCACATGAGATCGAACAATTTTGAAGCTCTTTTAGAATTCAAACCCAAAAACTGGATAAACATAAACCTAAAGATTAGATCTTGCAGATTTGATTGCAATCATAAACAACAAATCAAGTAAAATCCCCAAACTTGAAACAAATCTAACCACAAGAATCAAACCAAACCCAATTCAAAACTTACAAATCAAACACATCAAGAACACGAAATCAACAAAGCGAAAAGGGATGATCGTAAAACTCACAAAGCAATCATCGTCAATGGTGAAGATATACTTCTTCTTAGACACCATATAACCGAAGCAACGGCAAGCAGAATCTTTAAACGAGATGCAAGAAGACTTAGGACCCAGAATCCTATTGATATCGTTGCGATTATAGAGCTCATAATCGAAACCTTCAGGAACTTTAATGACCTTTGAAGGATCACCATCTTGCACGATGATCAGATGGTAGGGTTGGAAGAATGGCCTCCACATTTCGAGGAAATCGAGGTTTCTGATTGTGGGTATGACGATATCGAGTTCATCTTTCAACAAGGGGGTGGGGGTTGCAGAAGATGCCATTGTTGTTGAAGGAGAAATGAGGGTTTTTGTGTGAAGAATTGAAGGGGGTTGAGAAGGGTATATATAGATAGAGGTGTGAAGTTTTTGGAGTTTTTAGTGAAGGGGAGAATCTAGAGGTGTGAAGTATGAACATAGTGTGGAAAAGATTGTGCAGTGAGTAGTTGTACCTTATTCATTGAGATGTGTACGTTGTTGTGCAGATATTTAGTTTTTGGAAAATTATTGAAAAAGTCAATTTCAATTTTATTTAACTTGGTTCGATAAAAATAATTAATTTTCATAAAATATTATTTTTAATGGAAAAGTTTAATTATTTGTTTTAATTTTAGTTCAAAATTACTTTCATTATTTTAGATTTGAGTTAAATAATTGATCAAACTTTTGGAGTGAAGTTGAACATTTAATCAAAATATTAGAAGTAAATTAATGTTTATAAATTTTTAGAGGAAAATGTTTATTTTTATTAAATTTCAAAGAGCAAAACCAAACTTAACCATTGTTAAAAAGATACAACTCGCTTTGTTCGTAGCTCATGTAACCTAAATATCATAACAGCTAGGGTAGATTATCTTTTTAATTTAGATATGGTATAGTTTAAAATTAGAAGTAAATTATTATGCGAGTCTGTTGTTTTGAAAATTTCTAAAGATCTAAGAAAATTGTCAGATCCCTATCAATTTCAACTTAAAAATAAATCAACAAACAGGTTATGTCAAATGTATCTTATTTGTTAGAGTTGCATCTCTCTATAAATATAGTTTAAAATATGAGTATATGAAAACATAGAATTAAGGTTAAGGCCATCTAAAGAAGGGTTTAGATTTGTCTTATATACATCTTACCAAGTAGCCCTTGCATGTTAGTAGCTAATTGCTTATTGTCGCTAGCTTATGTCATTGTTTGCTTCTTTTTTATCATGATATTATTGTCCATCTTGTGCTTTTTGTTGACATTTGTATAGTGATTCATTATTGATCATTGTGTATTGTTGTTCATTGTATGTTTTGCTTCCTACTATATATTAATTGTTTAGTATGTGTTGGCTAATCGAGTATTACTATTGTGTGCTTTTTATGATATACTATATATTGATATTGATTGTCATGTACAGTATTTAGTTCTTTATTTATTGGGTGATTTGATACTAGAGCATTCATTAGACTTAAGAGTCTCACTAAAAACATTCTCTCTATCATTTGAGATAGAGGTTACCTGCATATCATCCTCCGCATACTCCTTTAGTAGTTTTGTTATAAACAATGTCAAGAGAAGTGAATCCATTAGCATCTTATATTTCAACCAATTTGCTTCTTATAACATATGTGCTTTTACATTACATGTTAGCTGGCATTATTGGTTTTGCTACATGTTCTAGTTCTAGTTTTACTTCATTAGTCCTATGCATTCTATGCATATCTAAAAATGTGTTCGCTAGACTCTTTGATTATCATTTAAGGTGTATGAGTATCCTTATCATTTATAAATGGGTTCAATTTTACCATTTTTAGATTACCATATATATAATTTGGTGCTGATATATATGTTAACTACCAATAAGTTTGTTATGATACAAAATGGAGAATAAAATATAAAAAATCATGAAGTGCGTGGGTAGGCGTGAAGTAGGTTTGCTATGTAGAAAACATTCCACTGAGAAAAAGATCTTACAAAGTGAAAAGGATTAGGTAGTAACTAACTTACAATATTTACCTTGTATATGTGTATTAAAAAGGACTTTAGAAACACAATCAAAGGTCTACGATTGCACTCATACCAACACAGAATGCGGAATTACTATTCTTATTAATATGTTTGGTCGGTGGGGGCTTTCCCCCTGGTTTTCTTTTTGGGGTTGAATTTGCTGTGGGCTTGGGACACGTGGGTTGTTTTGTGGTGTTCAAATTGGCCACGGTAGTTTGTGGTCTTCAAGGGTTTTCTATCTTTACTCATCTGTTTTGTCTAGAGAGAAAGAGTAGAGAGAGAGAGAGAGAGAGAGAGAACGGGGGATGAACCGGCTTTTCCGGTGGTCGTTTCGCCGGTCGACCATCATCTGCTTTTTTGACCGTGATATTCGTTGCCTCCCCCTCTCAATTTCTATGCTATTTTCTAGAGAGAGAATAGAGAAAGAGGCGGAGGAACCACCGATTCGGGTTTAGGGCGGTCGTCTCCGGTGCCTCCGTGTCTTCGTCTCTTTGATTATCTCTCTGCATATGTCGATGATTGGTGGCCTGTCGTTGCCGGTCGTTGACCACCGCGCCTTTTGTGGCGGCGGCCATACGGCCTTTACTTTGGTAGCGTAGGCTATACAACATCTCGATTTGGTGCTCGATTACATTGTGGCTTCCGTTTCTTTTCTCGATGATGACTAGGGCTGCCTGGTCGGAGACTTCGATTATCTATTTGCATCTGTCGATGATGGTTACGACTACTAGCCTGAGACTCTATAGTGGCCTGTCATTGCTGGTAGCTGACCACTACGCCTTTTGTGGCGGTGTCGGGCTTTGCCTTGGTGGCGTTAGATCTACGACCGCTCGATTTGGTATTCGATTATGTTGGGGATTTCTATTTTTTCAGTCTATGATGACTAGGGCCCTTTGGTCTGAGATTTGATAAGGCGATGATGACTTTGGCGCAAACCGGGCTTTGGCGTGGCATTCCCATGGACGGTGAGTACATTTTTGTGTACTTACAACCTGAGTTGCAGCCAATACGCTCCGGGGTCTAACACTGAGCCTAAACCAAATCTCGCCGACATTGATTTTGTTGTTTGTTTAACTAGCCATAGTTGGTTTTCTGTTAAAACCCTAGATCGAGTTGCTATGAGACTTTTTAGATATGCTTATCTGTGATGTTGTGGTTCTTATATCTAGCATGTGTTTATGTTGTTGAGCTTTAATTTTACTTTATGAAGCTTGAATATGTTCTGCATTGTGTTTTTTGGTTGGGGTTTCTTTTGTGGAGTATGGATTGGTGGTATGTTTGTGATGGACTCTAAACTGCTGATGATGGACCTTAAGTTCCGATGTCGGTTTCTGTACATATGCATTATGTTTATCGATTGCGGTTGATGAAACTGCACGCAATTTGGTTATGATTGTTACTGTCGCTGCTGTCCAAGGGGATTAATACTTATATATAGTCTATATGAGTCTCAATTCGTTTGGCTATGATGACTTTGGTATAAACTGGGTTTTGGTGTGGCATTTCCATGGACGGTGAGTACATTTTTTGGTACTTGCAACCTGAGTTTCAGCCGATACCATTCGGGATCAAACGCTGAGCCTAAACCAGTTTTCGAAATGAGGCCTAATGACAATTGTATTAACAACGCGCGGCGAAATTAACTAGTTTTACTATTATTTCTCTAAAATTAAAATATTCTACATTATATTTCACAATTCTAAGATTTTAAGGTGTTACACCGAGTTTGAATTTTTGCAAACTTCCGAAGATGATGTTGCTTGGACATGACGGAGGATTAGAGTAGAGACATGTAGGCATTTGTAGATAATAGTTATTGACATGTTAAAGTTGTCAAGGTTATCAAAAAAAATATTTATACTTGGTCATGTATGCATAAACAAAAACTTCAAACGAACTACAGAAACTTTAAGACAAAAGTGTAAGTAAAACTTCAAAACTGTGTAAAGTTTTGTCTGTAACAAACTATAGTTTTGTCTAAATGAATCTCAACTCTTCAAAAGAATCGACGGTCTAATCTTCAAATTTTCATCACAAACTTTTGATAATCAATCAAAATCTTCAAATATTCAACAACCCACCTCAATTCCTTCAAAACTTCCTCAAATCCATGAAAATTCAACTAAAATCAACCATCAAATGTCAATATCAAACACAGAAAATCAAAACTCAAATAAATTTATATCAAAGTTGACAAAAATCAGTTCGAAACACCTTGAAAACAATAGATCCTCGTATCAAAATTGATCAAAATCAGTATGAATCAATTTAACTCAAGTGAAAAGAACAAGAGCAAGGTAAGTAAGCTATGAATGAAGTTGCAAGCTAATAGAGTTTATTCCCAGAAGTCATTTAAGGCTTTTACTCAAATCACGTGTGTGTATTTATTTCAGGTTGTGTTTTATAAGGAGTTCTTAATTTTAATACATCTTAATTTTGAGATGGTGGTTCGTGACAAGTACTTGGTATCATACCCCATGAAACAAATTACAAATATAACATTTGTTTTTATCTAAATTTAACACCAACGATAATAATAATAATAATAATATGAAGAAGCATTAACATAAACATGTCATAATATTCTAATGTTAAAAATAACTTATGAAATCAACGTGAAAAATATAAAAATATTTATGTAAAATAAAGTTTGAATTTGTTTTGATAGAAAGGAAGGACGGCATATAACGGTGATGGGGGTAGATGTGTAGACAGCCGTCCATGGTTGTATCGATAGACTTTTGTCGGATCTCTCATCGTTCCATCTTTTTATTTTCTTGTTTTTACATTGTTTCAACTCTATCTTTTATGTTTTTATTTAAACCCATAATAAAGTTAAAAAAGAAAAGAAAAGAAACCGTTCTAGAAAGATAATATTTACAAAATGTCTACAAAAACGTTTTGAATCGAGATATTTTTAAAGAAATTATTGTTAGGATTCCAAAATGAAGTATAGTCTCTTACATTGTTTTATGAAAATTATAATCTAATATTAATAATTTTAATTCATTAAATAGTTATATAGGTAAAAATGTTAAAGGGACAACCTAAGATTTGTTTTAAGTTTTAAATATGAGTAAGAGGATGTGCGTGTCATGTTGACTCGCATTCACTCCCTTATCTGTGAGTCGATGAGTGAGAGGGTCATGTGTGACTACACTCACGGATGTGTGCGGAACACCATCTCACATTTAGTCATACAAATGAATGCATATATAGATGTATTTGGATATCCATTCATTAAAAGGCTTGTTGTTTAACGATATAAAAATGTTGGTTATGACTCACTTAAATGGTAAGGTTCAAGTAATGTCGTGAACATGTAATGTAAATTTGCCGTTAAAAAAAAAAACAAAAACAAAAACAAAAAAACAAAAAAAAACAAACAAACCGTTGTATTCATTCTTACACTTAACAACACCCTTCACTCATTCGTGAGTAGTGAGTGAGTGTGCTTAGTTGTTTACGCATACGACATTCATACGACAATCACGTGAGTATAACAGATGACATTACTAAACCTATTTATTTGTGTTTTTAAGCGAATAAAAATCGCTAGTCCCTTATATGTGTTTCATTTAGAAGCTGATTTTTATAATTCATAAATTAAAATTTAAGATACGAATTAGATTAGATATATGAAGTAATATCTTAATAACAGCTTAAGGAATTTCTTTTGAAACAATACTTTACGACATTTAATTATGTATATTTATTAATCTTATTATTTTATCCTGCAAATTATGAATTAATAAAAAAAGAAATTAATTTTAGGAACAGCACGTTGGAGAAGTACTTTGGAAGTGGGTTACATGTATCTTACAACGTGGTGAGAGATGGAACTTCACCACTCTGGCTGCCACTCCAAAAGAACATGCTTCTTCAACAACAGAATCGTTCCTTTTTAAACTTTAAATTAAATAAACTTCAGTAAATTAAGTAATTGATATGCCCACACCATACTATTCACACCATATCATTAATTACAATTTAAAGTTAACTAGGAAGATTCTACCTCGCGAGTTGCGCGAATGTTCAACGCAGCAGTTGACACGATCTCATTCAGTAATCACATGTAACGCATACGTTGAAGATTAAAAACTGTGGTTTCAACAATTGGCTCAGATCCGTTTTCTCGTTGTGGCTGCATACCAGACATGGTTGCCAAGCCAAGACAACGAAATTTTTTCACGGATTCATCATAGTCATCCTATTAGCAATCATCATAACCTTTAAACACAACCATACCATTATCTGGTGTACAACAATAGTTAACCATCATCTATTCAAACTCAAGATAATACAACATAAACCAACATAAATCAAGAAACATAAAGTTTGATTAATTTGATCAGTGGAGGCTCAGATCTCTACCATGGCCGTAACATATGTTACCATGCCAAATGAAAGAGCTACATCACAGCCGAAGAAGAAACAAAAGGTAAACAGACAACAGTAAACCTCAGGTGAAGAAATGTCGACTATCATCAAGATAATCGGTCGGTGGAAGACGGGATCCGGCAAAGGGAACAACCGGAAACGCTTACTAGACATGCAATCAGTCGCACCTCCATGGTTGCTACCCAACACCGACCACCACGATTACCAACTAAATCAGAGAACCCAAAAGCCCCCCTCGAACACGAAATCCACGACTGGAACCCTAGAACCCCCCTCAAACATGACAACCACCACTGGATCCCTAGAACCAAAGTCAGAGAGAGTCCGACGGCCTGGCGATCGGGACCCAGGTGGAGAAGACCGTCGGAGCCGCGTGAATGCTACCTAGACATGAACAAAAAAACCGGTTCGGGAACCGGTTCCCCCAAAAAAACCGGAACCGGTTTCAAAGAAAAACCGGTTTGGTCCAAACCGGTCCCGAACTGACCCGAACCGCTGGTTTCTATACCGGTTTGCTAGCCCCTCACTCAAAACCGGTTTATAAACCGGTTTAGAAGTTAAAAACTGGTTAAACCGGTAAGAAAAAACGATTTGGGTAAAAAAACCGGTTTCAAACCGGTCCGAATCGGTTTGATAGGTTCGAGTTTTCGGTGAGCCAAACCGGTTTGAAGAAAAACCGGTTTGACCCCACCATGAAAAACCCGGTTCGGTTTTGAACCCGAACCGGTTTGGGTATAAAAACCGGTTTGTACACCTCTAATGCTACCATCTCAAAAACTCGAAATCAAGTCGGAGAAGAGGGGAAACAAACACAACGCCACCGCAACCGACAACCATGAGCATTCATGCCTTTCCCTCTCCGCCGTGTGAAGGCGGAAGGAGTAGATCGGCGGTAACCGGCGGCAGAGCTCCATTCCCCCTCAAACCCACTTTCTCTCTCTCTACAAAACACCAAGATATAATATTGTTTGAGAAGGAGAGGCTAAAATGAAAAGCCTCAAAACTCATGTGGCCAAATAAACACAGTCAACAAACCCACTATTCATTCAAGTTGGTTTTTAAACATTATATAATATAATAAATACAATAAAATAAAAAAAACAATTCAAATAAAAAATACATCAAAACAAAAAAATTAAAAATAAAAAAATAGTAAAACTAAAAATCTATAAATCAAACTCCCAACCACGTATCCGCCTAATTTGATGTTTGCATTCAAGTACATTTTTCAACATCAACTCGAGCACAACGTCATGCGGCTTAATGAAATCTTCATGCCCCGGTCAATTTGGTGACTTTCATACGAAACGCTTCTCATTTCCTTTTTGTTCCATTTCTTTCTCTCGCGTCGCTTTATAGTCGCTAATGGCCTTGTTCAATGTTGGTTTGCTTAAAGAAGCCTCCCCCGTTGTTTTGCCTTTACGTCTCGCCTTGGTCGAGGGGCGTTCTCGTTAAGGTCAGGGAGGGGTGTAACAGGCTCATTTGAGCTTACGTATTGACCCGATTCCGAAGTTTTAATCTCTTTGTTGTTTGAGTACAAACTCCATAGTCATTACCTTCGTCGGCTCCCATTTGGTATGGTTTCATACCACCTTCCTCGCTTTTATGCTAGTAAAGTCTTTTTTTCTCATAAACCTTTTTGTATTCTGTTAAGGCTTTGAGGACGATATCGTCATCATTGCTTACATTCGTCCAACGATGTTTCAACACTATTAAAAAAAAATTTAATTACACAAGTAATATAATTATAAAAATAAAATCTATACTAATAAAAGATTACATAAATTGCCACATGTCACTCTCTCCTTCAATTTCACTGTTTCCCGCCTAAACTCATTTATTTATTTAACTTATTCACGCATATCTTTTGACCCATTCCCTGTGTTTAAATTTGAAAAAACCCTAATTTCAAGCTAATTCCTTTTAAAACTCATTGATTCTTCTCCCGTGTCTTCAACTTTTCGATTTGGTTTTCCTATTTCATCGAATGAAGTTCATCGATTCCTCCTCCCTCTAATTTTAATCTCTCTCTCTCTAATAAACCCTTGTATTCTTTGATTGCAGGTTTTAAAGTTCTTTTTGGTTGATCTAGATTCAGATAATCTCTAATTGACTGGAGGGATTCAGATGGGGTAATTTTATATTTTTCATGGCCGGTAATGTAATAAAATGTACACATATGAAGTCAGGTAATTTTATATTTTTCATGGCCGGTAATGTAACGACGAAAATGGGTCAAAGAGACTGAAATAAATTTATGCAGGACCGTTTAAGGGCTTAAGCACAATTACAACACAACAACACAATGAGGAGATTAACTAAGCTCTAATCAAACAGTGAACTGGGTAACCAAAGGTGATACAAAGAACACAAGTAAAGCAAGAGACAGAACAAGAGAATATGGGTTTCAAGGAGGCAGTATATTGCTTTCTCAAGTTCTTTTACAAGTGTTACAAAGCATAAAGAAAAGATACAAGAACTTGAAATACTTATACTACAACCTACAGCCGGCTATACTTTGAAAGCCAGATGGATACAATTGACTAGACACTAACAAAATCAATTGTAGGATCAAAAGGCATATCTGCCTTTTGACCTTGTGACTATGACATGCCATAGCTCACATCCTTATACAATACAAAAAGGATAAAGTACATAAAGTGGAAAGTTGAAGACTCAAAACCTCAATGTACAGTTACCAAAAGCAAGACCCTTTTCACCAACTCATGTAAGTTGGTGACTTTACAGAGATGCAGCGGAAAAGGTGCTTTATGGAACAGTACATCAGATAAAGCATGTGTACTAAAAGTCTTCGGAAGAAATCTGTCTTCATAGGTTGAAGCTTCGGAAGACTTTGTCTCTGAAGCTTCGGAAGACTTCATGTTTGGCTTCGGAAGATATTGGTCTTGGCTTCGGAAGATTTTACACTTAGAGTATTTTCTAATGCTTTGTGTAAAACTTCCGAAGCATTCTTCACTTCAGTACTTAGTGCATGTTGCTGAGACACTTAGGCTGTTTTGGGTTGCATCAGACTTCAGAATCCTTACAAACTCCCCCTAGGCTGATGCTACCAAAACACTTGGAAGATCTTCAAATGTTGGTAGTCTTCAGTACAATCAGGACCATTCCTTTCTTCATGAGATGGTCAGGATCATCAAGACTTTCATAGTATCTTCTCATCTCAAAGAGATCATGCAGAGGTAAGTTGATTATGTCTTGCCATGAGTAGACATTCTCAACACCTTGATCTCTGATAACAGTCCATCTCTCTGGATTGGTAGAGTAAGTCCAGAACAAGATGGGTGTCTCACTAGTTAGAGGAGCCACTTGAATAGGAGTTGATTGGGCTGCCTCATCATGCACTTCCTCAGGTTGATCTGATTCAGCCTGAGGTGCAGAGGTAGATGACTTTGGCTTCTTCTTCTTAGTCTTTGGTTTAGAAGCCATCCTCTTCTTCCTCTTGGATGTCTTTAACTGAGAAGACTGGTCTGCAGCACCATGTTGATCATCAGTGTCTTTCTCAGTTGGGTGTTCCTCCCTCACAGGTTCAGAAGGAGAGGGAGTTTGACCCTGCCTAGGATCAGAAGATGAAGCTTGCTGGGGCTCAGCTGGAGGTGCTGGTTGAGGTGTCTCTGGTTGTTCAAACTTGACCTCCACTTCAGGTGGGACTTGACTTGGAAGAGAGTGCAAGTCAATGAGTTCTCCACTTTTAATCTTCTGCTTGATCACCCTAATATGCTCATCCATGGTGGATAGAGACATGGGGCCAAGTCTCCTTCCGGAGAATCCATACAGCTTCAAGAAGCTCACCATTCTTTGTCTGTCAGCAGACTTCTTTGCATTCTTTTGAATGATGGCCCTTGACTTTGCAGCTTCTTCCCTTAGTTTCCTTTTAGTTGTCTTTCTTTCCTTGACTAACTCAAGCTCAAGTTGCTTTAGATACTCGAACTCAATGAAGTCATAGGACAAAGGGAGAAGTGCATCTGCCTGATAGAAGCCTGTGGCACTCAGGTAGTTGATCATTTTGATCCTATCTTCCTCTTTATCTACCTGAGGTTCTTGTGGAGCCACATCTTCCTGTGCAGGACTTTCTTGAACTGGTGAGAGAGTAGGAGCATGCTTGTAAAGTCTTTTCTGTCTCTTCTCCTCTTTGAGTTGGAGAAGTATCATTGCATCCTCTTTCTCCTTCAACTCTCTTGACACTTCTCTGTCAGCCAGTTCATTTAGTTCTTCTAAGGGGAGGGAGATGATCTCATCAATGTCATAGTTCCTGGTCTGTAAGTAGTTAATCCTGACTGCCCTTAACTCATCATCTTGAGTATTTGGTCTGGGAGCAGCCCTGATTGCAGCTTGCATGAAGCTAGATGACCCAGTGGAACTTTCTCCCCTTAGTCTCCTTTTCCTCTCTCTCTCTCTTCCTCCTCAATTTCCTCAGGAGTCATTATCCTTTTCCCTTTGTCACCAACAGACCTTTGTGACTCAGGGTGGATTGAAGCTTGGCCTTCATTGCTTGGAGTAGCTTCCATGCTCTGGCCAGAGAGAGGCTGAGAAACACCTTCACCAGCAGGTGTCTCAGATGGAGTTTGGACCTCAGCAGCAGTTGTTGATGATGAGACAGGGGTCTCAGGTTCTGTCACTGGGCCTTCAGTCAAGGTTTCCCCTATGAAACTAATCTTAGGGTCCACCTCAACATCCAGTTGACCGATGACATTGCCTGATTGCCTAAGTCTCCTTCTTAGAGAGAACTCTGCAAGGATCCTGTCTTGGATTCTTTGAGCCAGCCTGTCAGCTTGTCTTGAATTGCTTGGATTGACAAGTGGCAAGTTGACTAAATCCAGTCTTTCATAAAAGCTCAGGCTTTGGAATTGAAAAACTTCTTGTTGGCCTTGAACTCTTTGAAGTATGAGGGCTCTCCTGTCATCATCATACCTCCACCTTATGATGTGATTGCCAGTTCCTAGTGGTGGAGATGAGACAGCCCTTGGTATACCTTCCTCAAAGAGACTCCTGATGAGAGAGTCTATAGAGTCCACATTAATGTGAACTTGAGGAAGTTGCTGAGAATGCACAACAGCAAGTGAGGATGGTGAGTCCTCTATGTCCATTCTCTCTGAAGAACTCCCAGGTTCTGTGGTTGTAACAACTTTCTCCCCCTTTTTGGTAGCATCACCCACTTGCATAGGTGAGCTGGAGGATAAGTCAATCACTTCCACAGGTTCTTGTGTTCCTGGTTGAGCTCTCCTTAAAGGTCTCCCAGCTAGTTTTTCCTGCAGATATGAAATCTGGAGTTGCTGATCATTGACCCTGTTTTGCAGGGTAGTCACCTGAGATTCCAAGTGACTAACCTTAGAGACTAAGTAGGTGCATGTTTTTGACAGTTTTTGCACCTTTAGTCTCAAATTCCCCTCATCTTCATCAGAAGATTCATTGGGGGATGAGATGATTGGACCAAAGTCCTCTCTCTCACCACCAGCTTGAGTTTCTTGGCTGCTGGTTTTCCTCTGCTCACTGGCAGCCTCAGTTGAGATGCCAATGGGCTGAGTTGCCATGGTTGAGGTCTTAATGATGTAATCACTTTCAAAAGTGAGAGCCTCTTCCATATGGACATCCTGAACAGGTTCAGAAGTGTCCACCTCAGTAATAGGTGACTGATGGGGGATAGACTGAGGAGAGTCAGAGGTACTCATCTCTCTTTGAGTAGGGGAGGAGAAGAGAGACTCATGGTACTCACTGAATCCTAAGTCTTCATCAGTGTAAAAGGATAGGTTGGGAATTGGTTGGTTGAGATCCAAAGGCTGGGGATGGTAGCTGTCCCCTGAAGGTTGTCCACTTGAGTGTTGAGACTCAGAGTGAAGGCTTAAGGTTGTTGGGCTATTGAGCTCATCAGGGTGAGCTTGAGGAACCTCAGCCCTGATAGGTGAAGTAATGGGAGTGGTTTGCTCCTCAGGAGAAGTGGGAGCTCTAGTGTCCACTTCTTCCTGTAAGGTTGAGTATTTGGGGGCCTGCACAGACTCAATAGCCTGAGCAGGGGTTCGTTTGGATTTTCTTTGGTAGGTGAGGGTGATTTCTGGTCTTTTTAATGGTAGGGACAAAAGAGGTGTGGGTTCAACACTAGCTTGTGTTGCTAGGTTGTCACCTTGAGCAATGAGCTCTAACATTTTTGGGACTAGGGCTGTTTCTACCCCAGAGAAGCCTACAGTTGGCTTCTTCATTATTTTAAAGATGCCGGGCTTCATCTGTCCCAATTTAAGAATATTACCTGTTTCCCTCAACTGTGAGCCCAGTTCACAGTTGAGAATGTGTTGAACATATCTAGGAAACATGTAATACTCTAAGGAGTCTAAGTTTGCAAGTAAATTAGTATAGACAAATTGTGAATACCTGAACTTGACCCCCTGAACCATTCCATGAACTATAAAGGAGAGATCCTCAGGAATCTGGTCCCATCCACCATGCTTGTTTGACAAGCTGTGGATAACCACATGGAGCAGGAATTTCCATTGGGATGAGACCTTCCCTTTCCTAAAGGTCTTTACAGAGAAATCTCCCTCATAGCCCATCTGCTCAAAAGAATGATTAACAGCTTCTTTTGGGAAGGACACCTCACCTTCTTCATCATCCAGCTGTAGATGTTGGTTAATGATGGCCGGAGTGATGAAGATTGTCCTCCCTTGCACTGTGGCAGACAGTGCCTTCTCCCCATCCATAATGACCTCTTGGCAGGTCTTCCAGAATTCAAGCAAATGATCCTCATATAGAGTAGGATCAATGGTTAGGGAGGTGAAATAATTTGACAGAGTCAAGAATTGGCAAATCTCTGAGAAACTTGCATCTTTCTCAGAGCTTAACAGAGCAACTTGATTATGTTGCCTGTGTAGTTGCATGGAGAAATCAGGGTTGTTTCTGCGGTTAAGGTTGGCCATTTCAGAAGCTTAAGGGTGAAGAAAGGTAGAAAGCAAAGGCGGTTTAGAGAATTAGGTTAGAGAAACAGTAGAATTGAGGAAGATAGTGGGAAAGAGGGGGAACCGTTGGGTATTTATATGAAAAGGGATTTGAACCAAAGTTAATGAAAGAGGATAAACTTTGAAATCCGAAAGTCGGTCCCACCTCTGAAAAGGTAGTTTACTTTTGCTCAAAAAGTAGTTTTCTTGGAATTCGAAAAGCTTCCGAAGTTTATTTGTCTTCGGAAGTTTTGATTTAAAAAGCTTCCGAAGCTAAAATGGCTTCGGAAGATTTTCCTGAGAGTCTTGATAATTTATGCTTCGGAAGAGAAATAAACCCTTGAATGCTTTGTATGAAAATAAACAAAGCTTCCGAAGGTTAATTTTGCTTCGGAAGGAAAAGGTTCTTGAAAATAAATAAGTGTCTGAGATAAGAATTTTAAGCTTCGGAAGATGAATTTGACTTCTTCCGAAGGTAAAATCTCTTAGACAGTTATTTATTTTGAAGACATGTTTTTCTTCCGAAGATAAAATTTTATCTTCCGAAGTATCAAAAATTTTCAAGAATCTAAGGAAAGTCTTCAAAAAGAATTTTACATCCAAAGAAAACATGAGCTTATGAAAGTGATGAACTAGACAACTTAGGACACACATATTTTAAGAAGAAATAATTAGAATTAGTTTTAATAAAAAGTCTACTCAAAGTTAATCATCCCAATAGCTGATATCAGATACTTAAATCTCTGTTCATCAAAAGCTTTTGTGAACAGATCAGCATATTGTTCATCTGTATGAACTTTGACTAGTTTAATTAATCCTTTTTCATAGTTATCCTTATTAAATGATACCTGATGTTGATGTGTTTGGTCCTTGAGTGCTGCACAGGGTTCTCAGTGATAGAGATAGCACTATTGTTGTCTATGTGGATAGGAGTCTCTTTGAAGTTAAATCCATAGTCCAGCATCTGATTTTGAATCCAAAGCACTTGAGCACAGCAGCTTGCAGCAGCAATGTATTCAGCCTCAGCAGTTGATGCAGACACACAGGATTGTTTCTTGCATTGCCATGAGACCACCCTTCCACCAAGGAATTGACATCCCCCAGATGTAGACTTTGCAGTCATATTGCAACCACCATAATCACTATCTGTATAGGCATACAGATTGAAATTTGGATTCTTTGGATACCATAGACCAAGTGTTGAAGCACCTTTGAGGTATCTTAAAATCCTTTTCACAGTGATTAAGTGAGACATCTTAGGGTTGGCTTGATATCTTGCACAAATACATGTAGCAAACATGATATCAGGCCTGCTAGCTGTAAGATACATAAGAGACCCAATCATAGCCCTGTATAAGTGCTCATCTACACACTCCCCCTCAAGATCTGGACCAAGGGAGTGGTTTCTGGCTATGGGTGTCTTAGCAATCTTACAATCAGTCATATTGAACCTCTTGAGTATGTCTTGAACATACTTTGACTGACTTATGAAGATGCCATCTTCAACCTGCTTCACTTGAATTCCCAGAAAGAAGTTGAGTTCTCCCATTGAACTCATCTCAAATCTGTCTTTCATCAGCTTCTCAAAGTCTTTGCAGAGCTTTGGATTAGTTGAACCAAAGATGATGTCATCAACATATACTTGAACCAGCAATAAGTCATTTCCCTGTCCTTTGATGAAGAGAGTTCCATCTATAGTACCTCTTCTGTATCCATGCTTACAGAGATACTCAGATAGTGTCTCATACCACTTCCTGGGTGCCTGATGCAGCCCATAAAGAGCTTTGTCAAGCTTGCAGACATAATCAGGATGATCAGGGTCTACAAAACCAGGTGGCTGTTTGACATAAACCTCCTCATCAATCACTCCATATAAGAAAGCACACTTTACATCAAGTTGGTAGACCTTGAAGTTCTTGGATGCAGCAAATGCCAGGAATATCCTAACAGCTTCTAGTCTTGCTACAGGAGCAAAGACATCAGTGTAGTCAATCCCTTCTTCTTGTGTGTATCCTTGAACAACTAGTCTTGCCTTGTTCTTGATGATGATTCCCCTATCATCCTTCTTGTTTCTAAAAACCCATTTGGTTCCAATGGTAGTCTTCCCATGAGGAAGAGGACAAAGGTTCCAAACTTTCTGCCTTTTGAATTGAAGCAGCTCTTGTTGCATAGCTTCAACCCAACTTCCATCCTTTAGAGCTTCATCAACTTTCTTGGGCTCTATCTGAGATAAGAAACAAGAGTGAAGACAAACATTTGCTTCATGGGTTTGTCCTCTTGTTCTTACCCCTGTGACAACATCTCCAATGATGTTTGTGGTGGGGTGAGACTTGTGGATCCTTAGCTGAGGGATCACAGCAAGTTGTTGAGAAAGATCTAAATTTGAGAAATTTAAATCTGGTCTTGAAGATTCACCCTCCACATTATCACACTTATCAAGATTAACTTGATCCAATGAGTGTGAGACATCATTGATGTTGTCATCTATGGTATGGTTATTAGCATCAAGAAATTCCTGATCACTATCACCATCACCATTGTTGTCTTCTACAAGTGAGGTGTCTTTATCTGGTTGAGAGGCCTCTGAGCTGGAATTTGAAGGCATGCCAGATGTATCAGCTGAATTTGTCATTGTTGTGCTGATAGAAACCTCATTTGCTGAAGTAGTTCCAACTGGAGCTGAAGATGTATGAGTTGAAGGTCTTCCTAGCTCAAATCTTGGATCAGGATCACCTGTATTTAGATTTTCTGCAGATCCTGAAACATGCTCACAAGATTTGTTAAAACAGTTGGTAACTAAATCAAGATCAAACAGCCAATCCGGACCAGAACCAGCCACACAAGGAGTGTGCTCATTGAAAGTCACATTGGCTGACTCCTCAACAATTCTAGTTCTGAGATTGTATACTCTATAAGCTTTAGCTTGAGAAGAGTATCCAATGAAATGTCCATCATCTGATTTCTCAGCAAACTTGGCAATTTGATCTTTGGTATTCAAGATGGTGCAGGGACATCCAAATGACCTGAGAAAACCAATGAAAGGTTTCCTCTTGTGCCAAAGTTCATAAGGAGTCTTACCATGTGTCTTAACTACTAAAACTCTGTTTTGCACATAGCAAGCAGTATTGACTGCCTCTGCCCAGAAGGTGATAGGCAGTTTAGAGTCAGACAACATAGTTCTTGCAGCTTCAATAAGTGTCCTGTTTCTCCTCTCAGCAACTCCATTTTGCTGAGGAGTCCTGGGAGCACTATATTGTCTTGTAATACCTTTTTCATCACAAAATGCATCAAGGATTTGGTTCTTGAATTCAGTTCCTGATCACATCTTATGGTTTTGACCTTGTGATCACATTGATTCTCAACTTTTAAGATGAAATTCTTCAGAATCTCAGGGGTTTCATCCTTAGTTCTAAGGAAGAAGACCCAAGTGAATCTTGTAAAATCATCTGTGATCACCAGACAGTAAGAGGTCCTTCCTAAACTCATTACACTGGTGGGGCCAAAGAGATCCATATGTAACAAGTGTAGGGGAGTAGTGATGGAGTTCTTTTCCTTAGGCTTGTGAGATACCTTGTGTTGCTTCCCTTTCAGGCATGCAACACAATGATCATCACTAGTAAACTCTTTCTTTGGCATTCCAGTTACCAGATCATGTTTAATTAATTTATTCATGTTCTTAAAGTTTACATGGCACATTCTTTTATGCCATAGGAAAGACTCATCACTATTTGCTTTAGATAGAAAGCATGAAACTTCTCCTGAGGGAGATGTTTCTTGCAAATCCATCTTGTACATGTTCCCTTTCCTGGGGGCTCTGAGCAGGATATGCTCATGAGGAATGACCACACCAGGTTTGAGAACAATGCACTCATGCTCAGTAAAGAGCATGTTATGACTCTGATCACAAAATTGGGATACACTCAGAAGATTGTACCCAAGCTCCTTAACAAAGTTTACCTTCTCAATGCTGAGCTTACCATTTGTGACCTTGCCCCTTCCAGAAATGTAACCACCTTCATCTCCTCCAAAAGCAACTGGTCCTCCATCAATTCTCTCAAAATTATGGAGTAGAGACCTATTGCCTGTCATGTGCCTGGAACAGCCACTGTCAATTATCCAGACATTCCTGTTGGTCTTGAGCTGTTCCTGCACAGAGAAAATGATTAGTTACATTTGGAAACCCAAGCCTTACTTGTCTTGGGCTCATTAATAGTAATAGAAGGTAATGCAACAGTAATAGATCCTATGGTTGTACTATGGGGATCTTCAGCTGTTGTTGATGGAGAAACCTCAGTCATTTGGTCTTTCTTAGACTTCCACACCACCTTTGGAGTCTTGGACTTGACCTTCAAAACCTTAGAAGCTTTTAGAACTTCACAAGTTTTGATGACTGATCCTTCGGAAGAATCTACAGTCACTGCAGCAGACTTTAGTGCTTCGGAAGAACTCCTTTCTTCCGAGACCAACTTTGCTTCCGAAGGTAATTTTCCACTTACCTTCTTCTTTGATTTGGAGCTTCCGAAGGAAACAGACTTTCCTTCCGAAGCTTGAGACTTCTTGAGACTCTTTGAAGTCTTTGTTTTAGTCATGTGGACAGTACTTTTAGGATTGTATGGGCAATCCTTAGCAATGTGAGAAGTACTTTCACACATAACACATAACATTTTCTTCTTCAAAGAAGTCTCCCTTTGAGAGCAAGACTGGCTTTGGTCACATCCCTTCTCCACCTTCATCTTGGTAGATGCTGAGACAGTTCCTTTGGGCTGTGAACTGTTCTTGGAGTTTGATGGTCCAGGCTGTGCAGCAGTGGTACACAGCAGCTCAGTCTTCTTCTTGGCACTGAGATGATTTGAACAAGAACCATGACTCTTAGCTGAGGAGTCTTGGTTGATGTCTTCAGTCCTTACTACTTTGAAACCTGCAGAGATAAAAACTTGTTTCTGCTTAGCATCAAAAGTAGCCTTGATTTCTTGAGCCTTCTTTGCCTTCCTTTTGCTCTTTCTGATCAAGTTCTTTCTTTTGGACTTGGTCATCACAGTTGATTTCTTCTCCTCAGAAGGATAGTGGCCCTTGGAAGAATCCTCTTCTTCACTCTTCTCAGAGGAATTCTTCACTATCACTTCTTCATCATCCTCACTTACAGGATCTATGAGAGGAAGCTCATCTTCACAAGTTCCACACCTAGGAGATCTTACAGACAAGATTGTGTGTGGAGGAGCTATCTCATTTGATCCCAGTCCCTGTCTATTTTGATAACAAACCTTGTTGTGCAGGGATGAGGATATCATGTTCTTGAAGGTCTCTTCTTCAAGAACACTCTTCTCTGCCTTGGCTTTGCTGATCACAAGCTCAGCCTGGCACTCAGTTAACTTAGTGATGAGATCTTGGATCTGAGTTCTGAAATCTGTATGTTCATGTTTTAGTACTGAAATGGTTTTCTCCAAGTCCTCTATCTTTAACTTGTAATCATTTTCAGACTTTCTAAAATCAGATTTTAATATGTTTAATGACTCAAGATCAGATCTCATCTCTAGGTTATAGGACCTGTATCTATTTACTTTAGCAATGCATTCAGGGGAGCAAAGATGTTCCAATACCTTGGCTTCATCATGGTCAGCCATCAGTGCTTGGTTTGGAGAAGCATCCTCCACCTGAAAACTCCAGTCAAAGCCTCCTTCTTCAACAGCAACAGCAGCATGTTGCTTTGTCTTCTCAGCCTGAGGAGCTTTGTCAGTAAAGTTTGGTCTGGGTTGTGTTTGGCCCCCATTTGCTTTAGGTGCCTTACACTCCCTGGCAAAGTGACCCATAAGGTTACAGTTGTAACACTTAACTTTGCTTTTATCCAGCCCAAACTTACTACTGGTAGCATTGCTTGGAAATCTTCTTCCTGTCCTCTTGTAGAACTTCTTGGCTCTGTGAGTGAGGAGAGCCATCTGCTGAACTATCTCCATGTATTCCAGGTCATCTGGATGGATACAGTCCAGGTCTTCAAGAGTGAAGAGATAATTCCCACAGCTTTCATCTGCAGACACAAAGGCTTGAGAAGAACTTGTCTCTTGGAATGGGCTTCCTTGAGTAAAGTTCTCCCTTGGTGTCTCCGGGAAGGTGATGAAAGGACCCTTTTGTGAGTTGTCAGGGTAGCATAAGAGATGATGCTGAGGTTCTATGCTGTCCCTTTCAACCACATGAAGGGCTGAACCCATTTGATTGTTGGAGTTGCCAGATGAACCTTGCATGTTCATCTCCATCTGGTATCCACTGAGAATCCCATACAACTCTGTAAGAGTAAGAGTCTTAAGGTTCTCAGTCCTCTTGATCACCACACAATAGTGTGTCCATTGCCTAGGAAGTGAGGACATGAACTTCCTTACAATGTCCCTGTTCTCAAGAGGAACTCCTCCATCCACTAGGGTATCCACAATCTCAACATACCTGAAGTATTGTTGGGTCATGGTCTCACCTGCTTTGAAGGTGAAATTTTCAAACTGCTGCTTCAGAAGATCTTTCTTGTTCTCCTTGGCTTCAGAGGAGCCTTCATACATCAGCTTCAGTGCATCCCACAGCTGTTTGGCTGTCTTGCACTTCTTAAAACCTCTGTATACAGAGTTTGGGAGAGCAGTCTGAAGAGCAGTCATGGCCTTCCTGTCAATCTCTACTCTTTTTCTATCTTCATCTGAGTAGTTGGCCACATCTTTAGGAATCATACCAGCACCAGTAGCAGAGGGGGTGCTGGGTATGAAAGGTCCATTCTCAACAGATTCCCACATTCTTGAATCAAGAGACCTGATGAAGCCTTCCATCCTCATGCACCAGGTGTCAAAATCATCAAGAGTGATCAGTGGGGATTTGTTCATGGTTCCAGTCTCCATATCAGTCTTAGAGATGGCAGCCATTTGAAGAGTTTAGCTTTTGTGTGTGTGAGGGATCTTAAGATGGTTAGATCTTATATCAAGAGCCTGGAATGCTCTGATACCAATTGCAGGACCGTTTAAGGGCTTAAGCACAATTACAACACAACAACACAATGAGGAGATTAACTAAGCTCTAATCAAACAGTGAACTGGGTAACCAAAGGTGATACAAAGAACACAAGTAAAGCAAGAGACAGAACAAGAGAATATGGGTTTCAAGGAGGCAGTATATTGCTTTCTCAAGTTCTTTTACAAGTGTTACAAAGCATAAAGAAAAGATACAAGAACTTGAAATACTTATACTACAACCTACAGCCGGCTATACTTTGAAAGCCAGCTGGATACAATTGACTAGACACTAACAAAATCAATTGTAGGATCAAAAGGCATATCTGCCTTTTGACCTTGTGACTATGACATGCCATAGCTCACATCCTTATACAATACAAAAAGGATAAAGTACATAAAGTGGAAAGTTGAAGACTCAAGACCTCAATGTACAGTTACCAAAAGCAAGACCCTTTTCACCAACTCATGTAAGTTGGTGACTTTACAGAGATGCAGCGGAAAAGGTGCTTTATGGAACAGTACATCAGATAAAGCATGTGTACTAAAAGTCTTCGGAAGAAATCTGTCTTCATAGGTTGAAGCTTCGGAAGACTTTGTCTCTGAAGCTTCGGAAGACTTCATGTTTGGCTTCGGAAGATATTGGTCTTGGCTTCGGAAGATTTTACACTTAGAGTATTTTCTAATGCTTTGTGTAAAACTTCCGAAGCATTCTTCACTTCAGTACTTAGTGCATGTTGCTGAGACACTTAGGCTGTTTTGGGTTGCATCAGACTTCAGAACTCCTTACAATTTAGCTTTATTAAATATATTTTTTGGTTCCGTTTAACCCTATGAAATCGTTGGTTTTGGTTCTATTTATCCCCTTGATCACATCTCTTGAATTACAAATCGATTTTTTCTGTCTTCTCATTGCATCTTTATTCAATAGTGTTGTCTTGCTAGAAGGAATTTTGGATTTTATGAACTAATCAATGAATTTGCATAGAAGGGGTTTTTAGACAATTTAAAAATCCTTTGTGTTTTTTTTCTTCTAGTGTGTTCATCGATTAATAGATGTATTTATGTTTAAATATTCAAATTGTTATTACTAAAGTTTCATGACTTGAAATAAAGCTACAGTTTATTTAAACATAAGCTTTTGTTAAAGATAATTTAGAGTTTGAATGAGATATGTGAGGTTGTAGCCATGTAGGATGTTGAAGGGTTAGTTTAATTTCAAAGTGGTGTTATGACTAATTGATGTTAGGTGTTCAAGAGTGATACTTTTTTGCTTCTATTGGAATCATTAATTAGCCTTCTGCGTAAACTTAGATATATTCTCTCATTTATTCGTTTAAACAAAAATGTTTAAAGAAGCAGGTGATTCGTAGTCATTTGAACTAGGTCGAGTTTTTCTCTCGAATAGACCATTGGGAGTTTATCAATGTTATAAATAAGGCAGATAATAGGATTATGTTTTCTTGGATTGAATGTTGTTCACATAGTTTTGTTTCATAAGCCCCTCCTATAGCTTCTAATTTATTAACTTATAGAATCTGATTTCTATTTGTAAACATACTAATATGCAGAAACTTTGGGATGTTGTTGAATATGTGGTTGGAGACTGTCATTTGTTTAACGGTCTTACTGGCCCTATTTACAATGGTCTTGATGTGTAAGTGTTGCAACATGCTGTGGTGCTTCAAAGGAAACAAAAATCTTGATTCTTGATGCAGTAAGAAGATTTTAGAGTGATTCATGTTTACAATGGTCTTGATAGGTGTTTGTTTATATGCCTAGAAACAATACTGATTGATTTTTAAAGTTTGACTTAATCAGAATTTGATTAGTTCCATGCTTAAACTTCATGAAGAAAAAAATAATTTCATTGTAAAGATGAATTTGGACTGTTAACTACAACATTAGAATATGTTAAGCTTTTCCTAAAGTTAATATACATTTTGCTCATATTTAGATGGATTTGAATTATATTTTTCCAAATTTTTTCCTTACAAAGGATTTTGGTTGAACTATGTTGTGTTATGAAAGATTTGATTAACAATTACTTCACAATTGAATTTGATTGATTATATATGAAAAAATTGGATGACACATAACTAAGACATTTAAGATTCGTAAATAATTACGCAAGGCTTTTAATAAGTCATTCAAGATTCTTATTAAGTTATGCAACTTAAAACATTACATACGTGTGGTTCTTCAAAACCTTTGACTTTCACCCGACACATTAGTTGTAATATCACGCAAGAAGGAACGAAAATAAGTTGCGGACGAAAATACCCCTTTGTGTACAAACACACACTTCTCACGATTTGATTACTTTGTACCATAAACTTTCCCTAAGTATAGATATTAATAGGAGAGAAATGCGAAAAACAATCTTAAAATGTATATAAATGTGACATGGGTACTTAATGTTATATCAACCCTTGCAAGGCCTCACACCCTCGCCGGCTCTGACGACGACCCCTCTTCTCCGTCGTTACGGAATGGAAAATATAACAAATCGATTTATTATTTTTATTGGCTTCTAAATATCACGACGATATGAGCAAAAATGTTACAAATTACCTGTGGAATTAACCCAGTAGTTAGTGGCTACAAACATTTGGCTGCCTAATTTTGGTGTACGTATCAATCATAATTCATAATTTCCACAACGATCATTTACAAATTGACTATTATAAGTTCTACGTGAATCAAGCCAAACTAGTTGACTGTATATTCAAAGGTAAGCACTCCTTGAATAATTCCAAGTCAATGTCAAAGTGAAAGTGATATTTTGAATTAGGGGTGAGCAAATAACCGATTTAACCAAATCATAACTGAATTAACCGCATTAATCGAACCAAATTAACCGAACCGAACAATTAACCGACGGTTCGGTTAAGACATAACCGATTAACTGCACATTGCGGTTCGGTTTCGGTTTTGATGTGCAAATTAACCACATTAACCGCACCGAACCGAATGTCAATTATATATAATAAATTTACTATACTTCTCATGAATTTACTAGAATTCCATATATTCATCCTTTTCAATTCACATTTATAAAGATATATTTACATAATGGATTTCGTTTTGTATTAAAAAAAACATCATAAACAAAAAGAAGCAATGCAAAATGCATGCACATATTGTTGTATGCACACACCGACTTCGGTTTCGGTGTTGACAAGACGAACCATATCGTGCACACCCTTATAAATTGGTCCAAACCTATCCTAACAATAATTTATTAGTTAATATTTTTTGTCAAAGTTATAGGACCGGGTTAAAAACAAAGGACAATATAGTCGGGTTGCAACTCATCATTCATTTCTCTCATTCTAGAGTTATAGGACCCATAGAGGATTTCGTCATTTTAATTTATTAGATCTATGTCAAAAGTGGTATCTAAAATTCTTGCTTCTCGCATCAAGAAAGTGATTCAAAAGGTAATAGGGTGTGTGCAAACGAATTATGTGAAAGGGTGGAACATTTTTAATGGGCATATGATAATTTATGAGTTTCTTAGTTAGGAAAAAAAGTATTTAAGAAAATGTTCATGATTTAAAAGTTGATTTCGCTAAAGCCTTTGTTTGGATAAATTGATCTTCTCGCTCGATTATGGAGCAAATGGGCTTTAAAGTCAAGTGGAGAGGATGGATTGAAGTAACATAAGAGTTCTTGTTAACATATCACCAACTAGAAAGTTTGATATCAAAAAAGGAGTGACAAAAAAGGATCATTGATCCCCGTTTCTTTTCATCGTTGCAATGGAAGGTCTAAATGTCATCACGGAAAAACAAGGTGTTCAAAGGTATATCTCTTCCTAATACAGTGATAATGGCCTTATTCTTAGTCACATAATGTACGCAAACAATGTGATGTTTGTTGGACAATGGTCATCTTTAGACATGAGAAACCTACTAAGATACTTGGATGCTTTTATCTTGCATTGAGCTTAAAGATGATCTTTTATGAAAGTAAAGTGTGTATTATTTGGGTAGAGAATAATAAGGTGGTTAGAATGACTAACATTTAAATTGTGAAGTGGTTTCTCTTCCATCATTTATTTAGGTCTTCCAACCAAAGCCTAACATATGGATCTCTTATGTGATTGGATGAAGATTGTGGAAATATTCAAAGCCAAGTTAAGCAATTGGAAAACAAAAACTGTCTTTTGATGGTCGCTTAACTTTATTGAAATCAGTACTTGGAAGTTTCTCTTTATACCATTTTTAAATGTTCAATGTGACGGAAAAAATCATCACTAAGTTGGAAAGTATTAGAAACAACTTTTTAAGGAGAGGGAATTGTAGTGGTAATGTAGTTAAAGCAAAGAGGCTCAAAGTCCAAGAAAACATCTTTATGACAAGATGTTTTACTCTATTCAAGAAATTAATGGTTTAAGACCATCACGAATAATGAAATCAAAAAACACCCAAAAACATGTCTAGTCAACAGACACATCAGAAAACTATTCATTCTTCAAAAACTCAAAAAACCTCTCCAATAGTAAAACTTAAAAACAATTAAAAATTGTCACATCATTATCATCTTTTACATTTATTTTTTAATATCAATCTTATATATTAATATAAAATATAAATAAAATATTTATTTGTCTTTTGTTGGACGGAAATTTTAAAACTTTTAAAAGTTTTTAATATAAAAGTTAAATACTTTTTAGAGGGAAATTTTAAAATTTGAAATTTATACTTTAAATTTAATAAATAATAATTTATTGTAAAAAATAAAAATTAAATTTTAAAAATTAAATTTACTGTTCAGGCACATGAGCACTGTTCAGGCGCACTGTTCAGGCACACGAGCACTGTTCAGGCGCATAAGCACTGTTCAGGCGCATGAGCACCGTTTAGGCGCATGAGCATTGTTCAGGCGCATGAGCACTGTTCCGACGCATTGTTCGGGCACTTGGGGACTGTTCAGGCGCATGAGGTTGACTTGAAACACCCAACACTTAAATTAATATTAAAAACTAAATATTTTATTAATATAAATATATTATTTCCTTTTTTTTAATATTAAAACCCAACCATGGCTCACCTCTGAAAATGTCAGATGTTTTTTGGTGTTCATCACCATGAACTTCTACCTCCAAAAACAAACCCCCAATGATTCTTGGTCGAAAAAACTGATGATGTGACGTTTTTAAGGGCTAAAAACGCCCTATTGGAGATGCTCTAAATCTTATATTATACATGTATAAATAGTTAATAAGAGTAGATTATGAGTTGTTTTATAAAATCAAGAATCTTGATGCTAAGGCGGGTAGTTTGAGAGCTATTAACTTGGCTTTGTTAGCTACATGGTGGAGGCTGAAAAATGAAGAACATTCATTGTGGCTCAAGTGTACCAGAGTTATTCACAAATGTGAAAATTATGATTATGGGAGGGCGTACCCAGTAATTGACTTAACTCCCATTTTACGCTAGTGGCCGACCGTTTCGCAATCTAACGTACACAAATTTACCTTACACATTGTGTAGTAGGCTTTCTATCACAGAAGGAACATGAGGCTATAGAGGATCTGCAAAGTATGGTGCAAAGATTCAAAAGTTTACAATCAAAAGATTAGAGATGGGTGGCACATTTGTTCACCGTAAAGTCATTAAGACATATATTTACGAAAGACTTAATTATGGGGGATGATTTGAAGAAGTTCATATGGCTAAAGTGCGTTCATGGGATAATCCAACTGTTTTATGTAGAGAGTTATGCAAAACAAAATTCCATTATCTCCAAATCTTATGTCAAGAGGAGTTAAAGTTTATGTGCAGATTGTCTGTTCTACCCTGCCGGAGGTGGAATCAGTAGATCACATTTTTCTTTCTACCCTGAAACGAAAGAAACATGGAACCGTTTGTGAGAATGGTATGACTGAAAATATGTGAGGTACTCATCCATTTCTCACCTAGTTATTGCCTCACACCTCAAGCATACTAATTTAAACCAAGGATCCGCCGAAGTCTACAAGTTCAAGATTCATATTTTTTGTTTACCAATGTTCACAGGTTCAGAATTTTTGACTAGATGGACTAAAAAAGCTCAATTCTCACTTTGCCAGTAAGTTGGAGTAAGTAAGCTTAATTCTTGTTTTCAGATAAGTTTTCATTATTCCTGCTTTGACTTGATGTACTAAAAAAGGATTTGGAGGGTCTCTTAGTAGAGACCCCCTAAGGGTTCGAAGCACAAAATCTCATATAGTCCTCTCAAGGTTTGGTCACATTGTCAGTGGCACGATTGCCTCAAGCAGACTAGGGTTTTACAACTTTGGCAAGGGTTTAGGGAATTTACTAGCAAATATAATTACGAGTAAGTTCCGAAGCTCTAATTGGCGCACTCAATTTGGGAGCACAGAGAGAACGCCGACTTGAGTAACACAAACATTAGCATATAATGAGCAGTTTTGAGCTATAGGGGTAGATCTAGAATGCTTATCGACCTTTTCAAGCCTTGTATAAGAATATAATATATTTATTGTCAAGCTACTCAACCTATAACTAAAACTTGCATATGGAGCTATAAACGAGTTGAGTGAGCCCGGCTCAACCTCAACTCTTTTATTTTAACAAGTTTATGTTAAACTCAAGCTTTATTGTAAAAAGCTGGAGCCAGCTAGTTTATTTTTAAAAAATTGATATTTTTACACATACTAATATATATTAAAAAAAGAGGTAATAATTTTAATATACACGTAATGTCAAATCTATAACCTATATAAAAGAATGTTTTCTTAAGACACGTGTCATCATTATAGCATAATCAAATGACACGTGTAATCATTATAACATATCAAAAAATTCATCTTTCCGCCTCTCTCTCATAATAAATACGAAAATTTTAAAAATAATTAATTTGACTTTCCCTTATAACTAAAATATGTCAAAACAAATATATTTTATATTTGTGTTTTATTGTCTCTCTCATATTAAATGATAATTATTATAAATAAGTAAACTAAACTATTAAACATTTAAAAATATAAATGTAGTTATTTTAATAATTTATTAATACATATTTAATATAGAGTAATAATTTCTAATTTATTATGTGTTATAACTTTTAAATATTCATTAAATTTTTATTTCACCAATAGATAATAACATCTAGAAAATAAAATAGTCATAAAACTAATGATTTTAATATGTTTTATTTATTGCACCGATTTTAATATGTTTTATTTATTCCACCCATGTAATACATGGGCTCTAACATAGTATAGAAGATATAGGATTTATAACTTTTATATATAAATTTTGGCTTTATTTAAACAAGTCAGCGAATTTTTTTCAAGCGAGCACGAGTGAGCTTTTACAAAAAAAATGGAATGTTTTTCTTTTTATTTCCTCACTGACAACTAGAACAAAAGATTAGGAACCAAATGAAGCACTTTTTATATAGTGAATTTTGGTTATTGTGTTTATTTATATAGTGAATTTTGGTTATTAAACAAAAGCTTATAAACATTAACTTAAATGATTAGGAACCAAATGAAGCACTTTTTTGGTAATTTTAAATGTGTGACTTTAGATCGAACACAATGTATCTTCCTTTGGTTTGAGTCTCATCTAATACACTCGTGTTTCAATCTATTTAACTTCAATTTAATCTTGAAATGTTATTTTCTTTAAATGGTCACCAAACGCAAACAGGTATTCAAGGGCTTTCTCATTAGTATTAGCTACACATTAACAACTTCTTATTGAAGCTCTAGAATTCAAACTAACATCACCAAAGGCAAACATTTAAGGATCTCCAAGACCTTTCTCATTACAGTCTTTGCAAGAACTCAAAATTTCGTTCAAACGATGTCTAAACTCAACTTAGAAACACTCTCTCGAGTTTAACATCTCCAACCTATTTCAGAGTTTATTCTAAAAAAGCTATGTTTCGTCTTAATGTATGCTAACCAACTAGATGAAAACAAGCAAAACATTATAAATTGACTGCTGATAATATCATTGTACCCGTATAAGTTCATTCAAGATGATTAGTAAGCCCGTCTTTGTGTTTTCTTTGGCTTCTTCACAAAACTCAACCTGATCTTCTTAAGTCTTCTCCTCTTCCTCGCCATCTTTTCTGGCAACGTCTCACGCTTCTTCTCTTTAACCACAGTAGGTTTCTTCATGAATCTTGGATCCAACTTATACGCTTTTGCTACAATCGGTAACCCCTTATTTTCAGCTTCTTTAAAAAGAGCATTCGCCTTTTCAACACGCCCATGTGCACAAAGTTTTCCCATTAAAAGATCATAAGTCTTGACCCCAGGCTCACAATCTTTCTTCATCTTTGTGAAAACCGTTAAAGCATGATCAATCCTCTCAATTCCACATAAAATTTTAAGAAACTCGTAGTATGCCTTCTTATCAAGAGAATCCCTAAATCCTGCTGATCTCATTCTATCAATCATTTCATCTCCCTCACCGATTCTTGCAGCTTGATACAAACTCTTGATCAAAACAAGAAAAGTTTCCTCATTTGGATGACATCCCCACTCCCCCATTCGATCAAACAAATTCATAGCATCTTGAGTCTTACGAATCTTGCACAAATTACTTATCAAGATGTTAAAAGTTTCCACATTTCTTGGAACTCCAGCAACATCCATCTCAATCAACACTTTCTCTGCCTCAGATTGAAGGCTAAATGGATCCTTTTTCCTACAAAGCTTACAAACACAATCAAGAATCGCGTTATAACCAACAGAACCGATCTCAAACCCTCCCCTATACATCTCCTGTGACAACCTCTTAGCTTCATCAAGCTTCCCATCAACACACCAACCTCTAATCAAAGTATCACAAATAAACTCATCTGGGAAAAACTCATTAGCAACATTAGTAACCAACTTCTCAGCATAACTAGCAAACCCATGATCACACAATTTCGACACGATAAACTTCAACGAATCCAAATTCCTCACAAACCCATAATCAATTTCCATTTTTTCAAACAATGCAACCACCTGTGTGGGTCTACCAGCCCTAACCAAACGATCAACAAACGATTCAAATGATTTAACACCTGAAACACCTTTACTAGCAGCAAGAACTTCATGGGTCGCCTTGAAATCCTTACGCCGACCAAAGTAATTGATGAAATAAGCTAAAGATTCGTCTGTAAGCTTGAAATCAGTTCTTGATGATACCCATTTGTGGAAATCGAGAGCTGTTCGTCCGGCTTCCGGCGAGAGATTCAATGCTGTGAGGATGATGTTAGAGGTGAGAGTGATGTGGGAGAAGCTTAGGTCAAGGCGATTGGGTAGATTAAGAGATTGATCATGTGGGTTTTTGAGGAGTTCGTGTGAAATTGATTGAGCAATGTGTTGTGGATCTTGAATTGGGGTTTCGATTTTCGTTTGGGAAGAGAAGAATTTGAGGAAAGAGAGTGAAAATGGTGGGGAAAGAGTGTGGGGTTTAAGGGTGTGGGGAAAATGGTGATGGGTTGATTGTGTTGGTGGTGGTGAGAAGTGACGACGGCGGAGGAGGAAGCGGAGATGAGCCGCCGTTAACGGCGGAGATGGGCGGAGCATATTTGTTTCAGAAATCGGAAGTGAAGAAGAAGAGGTTTTATGATCGTTGCTCTAAACCTAAAATGGCTGGACCCAGATTGAAATTAATTACGGATCTCGAGATCAGCTCGAAAACTACTTGAATCGAATCAAGTTTAAATGAGCTCGAGTCTGAGCTTATGCCCAAATTATAGCTCGTTTGTTAAAGAGCTCGAGCCCGAACTTCAGATATCGAGTTTAAGCTGGCTCTCGAGTCTAAACGAGTTTTTTGTTTATATAATATTTTATTTACATATATATACACACATAAATAATATTATTTCATATATTATTGTGATAAAAATAATTAAATAATGTACATTATGTTATATATAAAATGTATGATTTTAAATAAAAATAAAAGTAATTATAAGTAAATAAAATTTTAATAATTTAACAATGGACGAGTCGAGCCCGAGCTGAATTTGAGTTTGAAAACTTTCCAACAAGCCGAGCTCAAACTTTAGAAATAAAACTACAAACGAGCGAGCTCGGCTTAATCTTTCTAAAACCAAAATAAACCGAGCTCAAGTCTAGGCGAATTCAGGGGCAGCACGGCTCGTTTACACCCCTAACCTAATCTAAATTAACATTATTATACCTATGATAAAATATCAAATCTCTACGCTACTCTAGAATTGTCGTTCAAAACAAAATGATCAGAATAAATCAAACCCACACCACCCGAACCCACCTTAAAACCCACCGGCGGTCACCAACCACCACCACATCAAAACACCCTCCTTTGTTTGGCGAATAACCGAGCACCATCCTCCAATAACCATTACAATCTTAGACATTCTTCTCCTCCTCCTCCTTGTCCTCCTCACCATCGCCAACAACTTCCATCCCAAACTCCTTTTTCCTCTTCCTCTTCCACTCCATAACCTTTTACTTCTCTTTTGTGCCAACAACCATCACCAATCGTTCAAGACCCCAAAATCTATCCCCCATCGTCATCGTCCCACAATTGTCCATCACCAATATCATTCAAGACCTTTAAATCCAAGTTCAAGACTCCCAAACCTAAAATTCATTCATTAAACTTAAAATCAAACCTAAAAACACAAACTTTAAAACCACTTTGGGAGATGTAACCAAACACAACGTTGATACAAGTTGCTTTAGAAGTGAACAATATCAATTCAAAGGTGGCTTGTAATGGTGATCAGGAACGACGGGGGTCTACATATGGTAATGGAAGATAATGATGTTGGTGGATAGGTGAGGGACGATGGTGATGATGGCTAATGGTCTTCGAAATCATATAGGAGGATTGGGTAAGTGGTGGTTTGGTGGTGTTTAATTGAAGGTAAAGGATGGTTCTAGGAGGTGGTGAGCGATGGTGGTGGTGATAGAAGAGACGGGTAAGCAATGGTGGTAGTGATGGAATACGGATGTAGAGAGAGAAAGGGATATATAGAGAGAGAGAGAGATAAAGAGAGATGGGTTGGAGTAGGGGAGAGTTTCATAACGTTAGTGGTGTGGGTGAAATTAAAACCAATGTTGAATATATTTGACTGAAAGTCTGAAACCGTAATTTTCGTCAACCATGGGGAATAAAAGCGTAATTTATCTTAAATAATTTTACTTAAAGTTTTTGCACTTGGCATCTTAAATAATATACTTCTAAAGAAAATAGCCTAATAGAGACAACTACTACCGATAGAAGAATTCTCCACCAGCCATTGTTTTCGACGACTCTAACACAACCACCACATCGTCGTCATCCCCACCATCACCCACCAATTCTGACGACCCTTTCTTCGACGAAAACCCAAATGGAAACACCCCAGATCAACCACAATCACTATCACCTCCGCCAGCTGCGATGGTAGAAATGGGAACTAACAACACCGTCACCCAACCAATCGCCCCACAGCTTGCGAATAAATCCTGCGATAAGATAGCGGTGGTGATTTCAGTTGGGATTGAGCCGATAGGGATGATGTTGGTGTTAGCTTTCTTTGTTTATAAACACAAATCTAAGCAACTAAGTTAATCAACAAAACTCGACGGAGGTAATGAAGATTCGTTGGGAAATATGCCACCATCGATGTATCTTTACATCAGAAAGGTTGAACCCTTAAGAACTCTGATTCTATGCATCAGTCAAGCCCTAAATTGCAGCCACTTCCTCCGTCTGACTAAACCTCCAGTGGCATTGTCTTCTTTCGATGATAATGGAGATGAAATTTATTGTTGCAAGGGATCAATTGCAATCAGAAGTTTTAGTACCAAAGTGATCAATCGTTGGAATTCAAGCCTTATTTCTCACTCGAAAATAATCATAACGGAGACAGCTTGCAACTATAAGTAGCAAAGGCTGATTTTACATAATGAAATACTAATGTGTATTAATACATACTAGAGTTAAGTTCGGTTTTGCTCCTTGAGGTTTGACAAAAATAACTATTTTCCTCCAAAAGATTAAAAACCATCAATTTAGCTTCAAAAGTTTCATAAGTTGTTTCAATTGATTCCAAAAGTTTCATCAATGCTTCAACTTGAATCCAAAATACTGAAACTTTTGAACTAAAATTGAAACAACTTATGAAAGTTTTAGAGGTAAATTGATGTTTTAGAGGAAAATGGTTACTTTCATCAAACCTTAGGGAGCAAAATTAAATTTAACTCTACATACTATAATATAATATAATGTAATGTTCAAGTGAAGACTAAATTTATGATCTTTATGTTGTATCATCCCCATGAAAACCTAAAAAGGAAAATACATTATCATTGAAGACACTCATGACATGTGGATGATCTAAAATAAATTAAACTAGTAGAGGTCTTGGCTTAAATAACTTGCATTTTCAACATAGTTTATAATATCTTAAGACTATTAGCAGGTATCACTTTGCTCTTCGGAGAGAACATCACCACACTAACATGTTTGTAAGGCTTATTGAAAGGCTGATGCACCCAAAACAGACCAAGTCTTTCCTGCATGCATGCACTTGGTGCAAAGTAGAAGTTGCTTCGGAAGTTTTACACCCGACATAAAAAAATATTCTGAGTGTAAAATCTTCCAAAGCCAAGACCAATATCCTCCGAAGCCAAAAGTGAAGTCTTTCGAAGCTTCAAAGACAAAGTTTTTCGAAGCCTAAGAAGTGAAGACAGATTTCTTTCGAAGACTTTGAAGAACATGCTTTTCTGATGTACTTTTCATAAAGCTAACCAACTTTCCGCTGCAACTCTGAAGACTCACCAACTTATACAAGTTGGTGAATGGTCCATGGTTTTTGTAACTGTACATTGAGGTCTTGAGTCTATAACTTTTTACTTTATATACTTTTATCCTTTTTGTAATATATTAGGATGTGAGCTATGACATGTCATAGTCACTAGTCAAAAGGCAGATTTGCCTTTTGACTCTACATTGATTTTGTTGTCTAGATTAATGTTTCCAGCTGGCCTTCAAAGTATGGCCGGCTGTAGGATGTAGTATAAAGTATCTCAAGTCTTTGTATTTTTCTTTCATGCTTTGTATCAATTGTAAAAAAACTTGAGAAGCAATATACTGCAATCTTGAAAACCAATATCTTTGTTGTTCTTAAGTTTCTGTCTCTTGTTTACTTGTGTTCACAGTATCATAATTAAAGTCCCGGTTCCCTATTTGATCTGTAAAGTGTTCTAATACTCTCCTCATTGTGAGACTAAATGTATTGACCATCTCTTAAACGGTAATGCAATTGGTATCAGAGCATTCCAGGCTCTTAATTGTAAGATCTCACCATCTTAGATCCCTCAGTCTCACAAAATACTTAACATCTAAAATGGAAATCTCATAAAAGCTGATATGGAAACCAGAACCATGACAAAGTCCCCACTGATCAATCCTGAAAACTTTAATACTTGGTGTCAAAGAATGGAAGGGTTTATCAAGTCTCAAGACTCCAGGATGTGGGAATCTGTTGTCTCTGGACCTCACATACCATGCACCTCTTCAGCTGCTACTAGGGTGGTATGATTCTAAAGGAGGTGGCTGACTATTCTGAAGAAGATAGAAAAAGAATAGACGTAGATCAGAAAGCCATGACTGCCCTCCAAATTGCTCTTCCAAACTCCATATACAAGGGCGTCAAGAAGTGAAAAACTGCTAAGCAACTATGGGATGCACTAAAGCTCATGTATGAGGGATCCACTAAAGCAAAAGAGAACAAGAAGGACCTCTTGAAGCAGTAGTTTGAGAACTGACTCAACAATACTTCAGGTATGTTGAGATTGTGGATACTCTAATGGATGTTGGAGTAACTCTTGAAAATAAAGACATTGTAAGGAAGTTCATGTCCTCTCTTCCTAGACAATGGACATATCATTGTGTTGTTATCAAGAGAACTGAGAACCTTAAGACTCTCACTCTTACAGAGATGTATGGTATTCTTAGTGGATACCAGATGGAGATGAACATGCAAAATCCATCTGGTAACTCCAACAATCAACTGAGTTCAGCCCTTCATGTGGTTGAAAGGGATTGTAGAGAACCACAACATCATCTTATCTGCTACCCTGACAACTCACAAAAGGGTCCTTTCATCACCTTCCCGGAGACACCAAGGGAGAGTTACACTCAAGGAGGTCCATTTCAAGAGACAAGCTCTTCACAAGCTTTTGTGTCTGCTGATGAAAGTACTGTAAACTTTCTCTTCACCCTTGAATATCTTGACTGCATCCATCCAGATGATCTGGAATACATGAAGATAGTTCAGCAAATGGATCTTCTCACTCATAGAGCCAAGAAGTTCTACAAGTGGACAAGGAGAAAGTTTCCTAGCAATGCAGCCAATGGAAAGTTTGGGCTGGACAAGAGCAAAGTGAAACGTTACAACCGTAACCAAATGGGACACTTTGCTATAGAACGCAAGGCACCAAGGACAAATTGTGGCCAAGCACAAACCAGACCAAACTACACTTACAGAGCCAACCAGAATGAGAAGCCAAAGTAGCAAGCTGCAGTTGCTGTTGAAGAAGGAGGCTTTGACTGGAGCTTTCAGGTGGAGGATGCATCTCCAAATCAAGAACTAATGGCTGACCATGATGAAGCCAAGGTATTGGAACATCTCTGTACACCTAAATGTATTGCTAAAGTTAACAGATATAGGTCCTATAAATTAGAGATGAGATCTGATCTTGAGTCTTTAAATATCTTAAAATCTGATTTCAAAAGAGCTGAAAATGATTACACACTTAAAATAGAAGATTTAGAGAAAACCATTTCAACTCTTAAACACGAGCACACAAATTATAGGACTCAAATCAAAGATCTCATTACTAAGTTAACTGAATGCCAGGCTGAGCTTGTGATCAGCAAAGCCAGGGCAGAAAAACGTGTTCTTGAAGAAGAGACATTCAAGAACATAATATCCTCGTCCTTGCATGCAAAAGTTTGTTATTAGAATAAGCAGGGACTGGGATCTACTGAGATAACTCCTCCACACATAATCTTGTCGGTAAGATCTCCTAGGTGTGATACTTGTGAAGATGAGCTTCCTTTTATAGACCACATTAGTGAAGAGGATGAAGAGGAGATAGTGAAGGATGTCTCTAAGAAGAGTGAAGAAGAGCATCCTAAGAAGGGTCACTATCCTTCTAAGAAGAGAAAAAAGGTTGGGATGACCAAGTCTACAAGAAAGAACTTGATCAGAAAGATCAAAAAAAGTCCAAAAAGTCTCAAGAGATCAAGGCCACCTTTAACTCTATGCAGAAACAAGTTTTTATCTCTACAGGTTTTGAAGTGGTTAAGACTGAAGACTCAAACTTGAACTCTAGTACCAGGAGTTCTAGCTTATGTCCAAATCATCCCAGCATCATGAAAAAGGCTGATCAGTTGTGTATCACTGCTACACAATCTGAACCATCCAACTCCAAAGGTAGTTCTCACCCTAAAAGAATTGCCACATCATCTGCAAAGATGAAGTTGGAGAAGGAAAGTGATCAAGTTCAGTCTTGCTCCCAAGGGAAGACTCTCAGAAGGAAGAAAATAAACTGTGTCATGTGTGGTAGTACTTCTCATCTTACAAAGGATTGCCTCTACAATCCAAAAAGTACTGTCCACATGATCAAAAAGGAAACTTCTGAGAGTTTGAAGAAGAAGCAAGCTTCGGAAGGAAACTCTTTTCCTTTCGGAATCTCCAAAATGAAGAAGAAGACAAGTGAAAACTTGCCTTCGGAAGATAAGTTGGTCTCGAAAGAAATGAATACTTTCGAAGCACTGAAGCCTGCTGCAGTAATAGCAAGATGTTCCGAAGGTCCAGTCTCCAAAACTTCAAAAGTTGTCAAAACTTCCAAAGTGTTGAAGGTCAAGTCTAAGCTTCCAAAGGTGGTGTGAAGACAAAGAAAGACCAAGTGACTGAAAGTTCTTCATCAGCATCAACAAATGATCCTCAAAATCTGACAATAGGATCAATTACTATTGAGTTGTCTTCAACTTCTTTTGATAAGCCCAAGACCAATAAGGCTTGGGTTTCCAAATGTAACTAACCATCTTTTTGTGCAGGAACAACTCAAGACAAATAAGAATGTATAGATCATTGATAGTGGCTGTTCCACGCATATGACAAGCAATAGGTCACTACTATAAAATTTTGATAAATTTGATGGAGGGCTAGTTGTTTTTGGAGAGGATGTTGGAGGTTACATTACTGGAAGGGGCAAGGTCACAAATGGTAAGCTCAGTATTGAGAAGGTAAACTTTGTCAAGGAGCTTGGATACAATCTTCTGAATGTATCTCAATTTTATGATCAGATACATAACATACTTTTCACTGAGCATGAGTGCATTGTTCTCAGGCCCGGGGTGGTTATTCCTCAAGAGCATATCTTGCTCAGAGCCCCCAGAAAAGGGAACATGTACAAGATGGACTTGCAAGAAACATCTGCCTCAGGAGAAGTTTCATGCTTTCTATCTAAAGCCAATGGTGATGAGTCTTTCCTCTGGCATAAAAGAATGTGCCATGTAAACTTTAAAAACATGAATAAATTAATTAAGAATGATTTGGTAACTGGAATGCCAAAGAAAGAGTTTACAAGTGATGACCATCGTGTTGCATGCCTCAAAGGGAAGCAACACAAGGTATCTCATAAGCCAAATGAAAGAAACTCTATCACTACACCCCTACACTTATTACATATGGATCTCTTTGGCCCCACTAGTGTAATGAGTCTAGGAAGGACCTCATACTGTTTAGTAATCACAGATGACTTTACAAGATTCACTTGGGCCTTCTTTCTTAAAACTAAGGATGAGACTCTTGATATCTTAAAGAGTTTCATCTTAAAGATTGAGAATCAATGTGATCACAAGGTCAAGACCATAAGTTGCGATCAAAGAACTGAATTTAAAAACCAAATCTTTGATGCATTTTGTGATGAAAAGGGTATTACAAGACAATATAGTGCTCCCAGGACTCCTCAGCAAAAAGGTGTTGCTGAGAGGAGAAACATGACACTAATTGAAGCTGCAAGAACTATGTTGTCTGACTCTAAACTGCCCATCACCTTCTGGGCAGAAGCAATAAACACTACTTGCTATGTGCAAAACAGAGTTTGAGTAGTCAAGACTCATGGTAAGACTCCTTATAAACTTTGACACAAGAGAAAACCCTTCATTGGTTTTCTCAGGTCATTTGGATGTCCTTGAACCATCTTGAATACCAAAGATCAAATAGCCAAGTTTGATAAGAAATCAGATGATGGACACTTTATTGGATACTCTTCTCAAGCTAATGCTTATAGAGTATATAATCTCAGAACTAGAGTAGTTGAAGAGTCAGCCAATGTGACTTTCAATGAGTATACTCCTAGTGTGAAAGGTTCTGGTCCTGATTGGTTATTTGATCTTAATTTAGTTACCAACTGTTTTAACAAATCTTGTGAGAATGTTTTAGGGTCCACATATATCTTATCAGTAGGTGATCATGATCCAAGATTTGAGCTGAGAAGACCATCAAATTATACTACTTCAGCTCCAATGGTAACTAACTCTGCAGATAGAGTTCCTATCAGCACAACCATGTCAAATTCAGCTGATACATCTGAGGTGCCACCAAATTTCAGCTCAGAGGCACAACACTCAAATGAAGGAGCTTAAAATGTGAAAGGAAATGGTGGTGGTGACAGTGATCAAGAGTTTCTTGATGTTGACAACCACTCTATTGAAGACAACATAAATAACGTCACACACTCATTGGATCAATTCTCTCTCTATAAGTGTGCTGATGTGGTGGTTACTTCAATGTCTGATCTAAATTTATCTAATTTAGGTCTCTCCAAGCAACTTGCTGTGATCCCTCAACTCAGGATCCACAAGTCTCACCCTACCACAAACATCATTAGAAATGTTAACACAAGGGTAAGAACAAGAGGACAAATTCATGATGCAAATGTTTGTCTTCATTCTTATTTCTTGTCCAAGATAGAGCCAAAGAAAGTTGATGAGTCCTTAAAGGATAGAAGTTGGGTTGAAGCTATGCAGGAGGAGCTGCTTCAATTCAAAAGGCAAAAAGGTTTGGAACCTATGTCCTCTCCCTCAAGAGAAGACTACCATAGGAACCAAATGGGTGTTTAGGAATAAGAAGGATGATAGAGGACTTGTCATCAAAAATAAGGCAAGACTAGTTGTCCAAGGGTACACACAAGAAGAAGGAATTGATTACACATATGTCTTAGCTCCTGTAGCAAGACTTGAAGCTGTCAGAATATTCTTAGCTTATGCTGCATCCAAGGATTTCAAGGTCTACCAGCTTGATGTCAAGTGTGCTTTTCTATATGGGGTGATTGATGAAGAGGTGTATGTCAAACAACCACCTGGTTTTGCAGATCCTGATCATCCTGATATGTATGCAAGCTTCATAAAGCTCTTTATGGGTTGCACCAAACTCCAAGGAAGTGGTATGAGACTTTATCTCAGTATCTCTATCAGCATGGCTACAAAAGAGGTACTATAGATGGAACTCTCTTCATCAAAGGAACATGAATGACTTAATGCTAGTTCAAGTATGTGTAGATGAACACATTTACCAGGCTATGATTGGGTCTCTTATGTATTTTACAGCTAGCAGGGCTGATATCATGTTTGCCATATGTATTTGTGCATGATATCAAGCCAACCCCAAGATGTCATACGTAGTCACTGTCAAGAGGATTCTAAGATACCTCAAAGGTGCTGCTACATTAGGCCTCTAGTATCCAAAGAATTCTGACTTCAATTTGTATGCATATATAGATAGTGACTATGGTGGCTGCAATGCAAAGTCTACATTAGGGGGATGTCAATTCCTTGGTGGAAAGATTGTCTCATGGCAATGCAAGAAACAATCCTGTGTGTCTGCATCAACTGCTGAAGCTGAATACATTGCTGCTGCTAGCTGCTGTGCTCAAGTGCTTTGGATTCAAAATCAGATGCTGGACTATAGATTTAACTTCAAAGAGACTCCCATCCACATAGACAACAATAGTGCTATCTCTATTATAGAGAATCCTATGCAGCACTCAAGGACAAAACACATCAACATCATATATCATTTAATTAAAGATAATTTTGAAAGTGGATTAATCAACTAGTTAAAGTTAACACAAATGAACAATATGCAGATGTGTTTACTAAAGCTTTTGATGAATAGAGATTTAAATATCTTATATCAACTATTGGGATGATTAACTTTGAGTAGTTTTTCTTTAAACTTAATTCTTATTATTTCTACAATCTGTGTGTCCTAAGTTGTCTTCATCACCTTCATAAGCCCTTGTTTACTTTGGAAGAAAAATCTTTTAAATGATATTCCTTAGATTTTTAAAAATTTTGATCATTTTTTTTCTCAGAGGATATATATTTACCTTTGGAAGAAAATTATGTCTTCAAAAACAAAAAAAACTACTTAGGTGATTTTACCTTCGAAAGAAATTTCTACAATATCTTCCGAAGCTTAAAAACATTCTTGAGTACTTATATGTTCTTGAAGAACAATTTTTTTCCAAAGCAAAATTTTCTTAACTCTACGAAATATCTTCCGAAGTCATTTTGGCTTCGGAAGCTTTTATCAAAACTTCCGAAGAGAAAATTACCTTAAAAAGAGTTTAAACTTCCAAAAAAACTACCTTTTTGGGCACTTTTTAAGAGGTGGGACCGACATCCGGATTTCAAAGTTTATCATCTTTCATTAACTTTGTCTCAAATCCAATTCATATAAATGTACCCAATGGTTCCCTCTCTTTCACTCTCTTCTTCATCTGCAAACACTTCTAAACCTAAATTCACCTAAAACCGACTTTGTTCTTATCTTCCTTTACCTTTAAGCTTTCTCAAATGGCTTACCTCAACCGTAGAAACAACCCTGATTTCTCCATGCAACTCTACATGCAGCACAATCAGGTGGCCCTGTTGGACTCTAAGAAAGATTCTAGTTTCTTAGAGGTTTGTCGTTTTCTTGCTATGTCTAACTACTTCACCTCCCTTACCATTGATCCTCCACTCTATGAGGATCAACTTTTGGAATTATGGAAGACCTGTCAAGAGGTCATTATCGATGGGGAGAAGGCACTGTCCGCCATAGTGCAGGGGAGGACAATCTTCATCACTCCAACCACCATACACACACATCTTCAGCTGGATGATGTAGAAGGTGAATTGTCTTTTCCCAAAGCTGATGTCAACTACTCCTTTGAGCAGATGGGCTATGAGGGAGATTTCTCTGTAAAGACGTTCAGGAAAGGGAAGGTCTCATCTCAGTGGAAGTACCTACTTCATGTGGTCATCCACAACTTGTCCAACAAGCATGGAGGATGGGACCAGATTCCTGAAGATCTCTTCTTCATAGTTCATAGGATGGTTCAAGGGGTCAAATTCAGGTACTCACAATTTATGTATACCAATTTACTTGTTAATTTAGACTCCTTAGAGTATTACATGTTTCCTAGATATGTTCAACACATTCTTAACTATGAACTAGGCTCACAGTTGATGGGAACATGTAGTATTCTTAAATTGGGACTTGTGTAGCTCGACATCTTTACAACCATAAAGAAGCCAACCGTTGGCTTCTTTGGGGTAGAAACAACCCTTGTCCCAAAAATGTAAGAGCTCATTACTCAAGGTGACAACCTAGCAGCACAAGCTAGTGTTGAACCCACACCTTCTACTTCTCAACCACTAATACAGCCACAAATACTCCTCACCTACCAAAGAAAATCCAAACGAACCCTTGCCCAAGCTATTAAGCCTGTGCAGGCCCCCATATCATCACCCATTGCAGGAAGAAATGGACATTAGAGCTCCCACTTCTCCTGAGGAGCAAACCACTCCCATCCTACAAAGAATCAGTGCTGAGGTTCCTCATGCTCAACCTGATGAGCTTATTACCCAAATATCCTTAAGCCTACACTCAAAGTCTCAAAACTCTAGTGAATAACCTTCATGGGACAATTACCATCCCCAGCCTCTTGATCTCAATCAACCAATACCCAACCTAGAATTCTATAATAATGAAGACATAGGATCTAATGAGTACCATGAGTTTCTCTTCTCCTCCCCTGGTCAAAGAGAGACGAGTACTCCTGCCTCTCCCATGCCTAGCCCACATCATTCACCCATTACTAAGGTGGATCTCCCTGATCATGATTAGGAGGTCCAGGAACACAAGAACCTGTGGATGTGATAGACCTAACTCCTAGCTCACCTATGCAAGTGGGTGATGCTACCAAAAAGGGGGAGAAAGTCTCAGCAATCACAGAACCTGAGAGTTCTTCATAGAGTATGGGCATAGAGGATTCACCACCCTCACTTGTAGTTGTCCATACTCAGCAACCTCCTCAAGTTCACATTGATGTGGACTCACTCATTCAGTGTTTATTGGAGGAGGGAATTCCATGGGCAATGGCATCCCCACCCCAAGGCAATGTCATTCCCACCCTAAAGAGCTTCAAATTACATACTAGGGTGGAGGTATGATGCTAAGAGAAGAGCCCTCATACTTCATAGACTTCAAGGGTAGCAAGAGATCTTCAACTTTCAGACCTTGAAATACTATGAAGGTCTTGATCTTGTCAACATGCCACTTGCCAATCCAACTCATTATAGGCAAGCTGAAAGAATGGCTGAAAGGATACAAGACAGGATTGCTGAAGTGTTTAAAGCAAGGAGATAAATACGTGCAGATAATGTCATTGGTCAACTGGATGTTGAGGTGGACCCTAAGATTAGCTTCAAAGTGGAAACCTTGACTGAAAGCCCAGTGATAGAACCTGTAAGCACTATCACAGAATCAACAACTTCAGCATCCTCTATTCCCTCAGTGAAACACCTGCTGGTGAAGGTCTCTCACAGCCTCTCTCTAGCCAGAGTCTGACTGCTACATCAGACAATAAAGGCCAAAGATATCTCCACCCTGAGTCACAAAGGTCTGTGGGTGACAAAGGAAAAAGGATAATGACTCCTAAGGAGATTGAGGAGGATGAGAGAGAGAGAGGAAGAGGAAGCTAAGGGGAGAAAGTTCTGGTGGGTCCTCAGGATTTATGGAAGCTACTCTTCGAGCTGCTCACAGACTAAACACTAGAAATGATGAGTTGAGAGCAGCCAGGATACACTATTTGGGGACCAGGAACTATGATATTGATGAGATCATTTCTCTCCCTTTAAAGGAATTAAATGAACTGGCAAACAAAGAGATGTCTAAGGACAGGAAGGAGGCAGAGGATGCAGAGTTGCTCCCTAAGACCAAGGAAGAAAGAAGGCAAAAAAGGTTGTACAAACATGCTCCACCCTCTCCCCAGTTCAAGAAAGTCCTAAAGAAGAGGTTGTGGCAACTAAACAACCTCAGGTAGACAAAGAAGCTGACAGACAAAACATGATCAACTACTTGAGTGCCACAGGTCTCTATCAGGCAGCTGTACTTCTTCCCTTGTCATATGAGTATATTGAGTTTGAATACCTCAAGCAGCTTGAGATACAAGTTCTCAAAGAACAAAAGGATGCTAAGAGGAAGATGAGGGAAGAAGCATCAAAGTCAAGAGCCATCATCCAAAAGAGTCAAAAGAAGTCTGCTGACAGACAAAAGATGATGAGCTTCTTGAAGCTGTATGGATTCTCCGGAAGGAGACTTGGTCCAATGTCTCTATCCACCATGGATGAGCACATTAGGGTGATCAAACAAAAGATAAATAGGGGAGATCTAGTTGACTTACACTCTCCAACAAGTCAAGCTCCTCCGGAAGTGGAGTGTAAGGTTTCATATAAGGCTGATGCACCTAAAACATTCAAAGTCATTCCTGCATGCATGCACTGAAGTACACAGTAGAAATGCTTCGGAAGTTTTACACTCTGCATGAGAAATATTCTAAGTGTAAAATCTTCCGAAGCCAAGACCAACATCTTTGGAAGCCAAAAGTGAAGTCTTCCGAAGCTTTAAAGACAAAGTCTTCCGGAGCCAAGAAGTGAAGAAAAATTACTTCCGAAGACTTTTGAACACATGCTTTATCTGATGCACTTTATCATAAAGCTGGACCACCTTTCCGCTGCAACTCTATTCAGTCACCAACTTACATAAGTTGGTGAAAAGGTCCATGCTTTTGGTAACTGTACATTGAGGTCTTGAGTTTGTGCTTTCTACTTTATGTACTTTTATCATTTTTGTAATATATTAGGATGTGAGCTATGGCATGTCATAGTCGCTAGTTAAAAGGCAATCTGCCTTTTGACTATACATTTGATTTTGTTGTCTAGTTCAAATGTTTCCAGCTGGCCTTCAAAGTATGGCCAGGTGTAGGATGTAGTATAAAGTATCTCAGGTCCTTGTAACTTTCTTTATTCTTTGTAATACTTGTAAAGAACTTGAGAGCAATATACATCATTCTTGAAAACTAATATTTGTGTTTGCAGGATCGGGTTTTGTCACTTAAACACTTAGTTTTTCTCTCAATACTCACTCGTAACACACTCGGATCAGTTGAAGTAGAATCTCTTTTAAGAGTTGATAATAATATATTAAGTAGCAAAGAGGACAAAGAAATAAATTTCTAGGTACTTGTATATATTACTTCTCAACTCAAAGTATTACAAGACTCTTACAAGCATATTACAAGAGTTACAATGAGAAACTATATATACTAGATCCTACAGCCAGATTTACTTTGATACCAGCTGGAAACCTATGACTAAAGCAGATACTACAATGCTAAAGTTAAGGTATCTTAGATAAAGTATTATCTAAGATATGGTAGTCATGACATGTCCATGACTTACCTTTTGTCACCAACTAAAGTTGGCAATTGTACTAACTAATAAATGTGAACAGTGGAATAAAGTATGGTCAACTACATGGCTTTTGAGAAAACGCCATGCAGTATATCAGAGGTCTGCAGCGGAGTCTCAGAGAGACCATACTCATGTCCACTAGTTCATAGTAGTATCTTCCGAAGGTTAGTTGGCTTCGGAAGAACAAGTTCTTCCGAAGCCACTTATACATCGGAAGAGGCTACTTCTTCCGAGGCTTGAGGACTTCTTCATATCTTCATACTTTGAAAGTTGACTTCTTATCTTTTCTTCTAAGTCTTGAACTTTGGAAGTGAATACTTTGTCTTCAGAAGTTGGAGTTTTCCTTTGGAAGATGATCTTGCACTTTGTCTTCGGAAGAACTCCATTTCCTTCGGAAGTTCCACACTTAGCTTCGGAAGTCCTTTATTAGTTGCACCCAAAAATAGTCTAAGTGATTTGGTTTTGGTTGCACCAGCCTTTCTAGATCCAACAAACTCCCCCTAGGCTGATGCTACCAAAACCTCACTTGTTTCTGCTTCTCAAAACCTTTAGCACCAGGGACAGAAGATGCTTGTCTGTTTCCTTGTTCTTCCTAGAAGTGGTGCTGAGAAGTTTGTACAAATCATTAGTGGATAGGAGATCTAGTCTATCACTCTGAATGACATGTACCCTTTGTTGTGGCCCCCTGAAGAGAGTTAGTTGACGGGAGTTATAGTCATACTCCCATCTACCTATGGATTCAAGTTCAGGACCCTCAACCATTTGAAGAAAGGCTTTGCCTTTGGTTGTTGATCATTTCTTTTCCTCATCCTCTCTCAGTTTCAACTCTACTTCAATCTTGGTCCTAGCTGTCAACTCGTCCAGATGAAGACTACTCAGATGATTTCTGATATGAGCAGCTACCTCAGAGTTGGAGGGGTTGGAGAGTGGCTTCTCTGCTGACTCAGCAATATCAAATCTGCTTAGTAGCAGAGATGAGGCATTTAGCCTGTTTAGCTCTCCACTCTCTCTCTCAACAACAAAGTTGTGAGAAGAGTCTTCGAACCTCCACTGGATAATCTTCTTTCTAGGCACAAGGGGTTGACTTGGCACCTTGTCTTCTTTCTTTATCTCCAGTAGAGTCACCAGCCTTCTCCTTAGCTTCTTTTCTTCTTCATTCAGAGAATCTGAGTTAAGGCCAAAGAGCTTTGCGGCTTGGTCCAATGTTCCTCTGGGCAGATCAAGAAATTAATCTCTAGTGAGGGAACATGAGGATCCATCAACATAGGTCAGTTTGACAGACTCCTCCTCACAAGAGATATCGCTCAGGGTTGTACAGTTGATGAGCTTTATCTTGATTGCCTTGAACTCCTCTAAGGAGAGATGTTTGGAAGGGTGAGGGGATGGTTTGGGAGGTTGTTGGGTAGGTTGTGGTGTTTGGGTTCTGACAAGTGTTTTGGGTTGGAGGATGGGTAGTTTAGGTGGTTGATGGTGTAGGTTCAGGGGTGTAGGGCTCAGAGGTTGGTTCAGTCTTAATGGGGAATGGAAAAGGAATTGGTTCAGGTTGTGATTGGGTTTGAGGTTGGGGTTGAGTGGTTGGTTTGAAGATCATCCCCTGTCCCCTTCTATACATCTCCTTCCTCTTCCCCGATCGAATGTCAGTCTTTATGTCACTGACATGTCGCTGGAGAGTTTTCTCAGACATTGGACCCACCTACCTGCTAGAGAAGCCATGAGCCCGGAGATAGTCTTTCATCCAGGCTTTTTCACCTATCTTTCTGGCAGCAGCGAGTCCTGCTTCTTCTTCCTTCTTCTTCTTCAACCTCAGCTTTTCCTTAGCAGCTTTCTTTCTCTCCTTCTCCATTTGATCTTGCTCTTTGTTGAAGAGCCATAAGATCGTATCATTGTCATGTGGAGATAGTTCTTCTAGAGAGAAACCCCTGGAGGTTAGGAAAGTTATTATTTCCCTCCTAAGCTGCTGATCAGCTTCTCTTTTCTCCTTCTCTCTCTCTTCCTCTAAGGTCAACCTTGCTGTTTCTTCCTTTTGCTGAATTTGTAGCAAAGTTGCCTTTTCTAACTCACCTAACTCCTCTAATGGTAGCAGGAGTACATCTTCATTCACAGCTCCTAATTTGACAAGTCTATCAATGGATTCCACTCTTCTTCTGTTGTTGATAGCCTCCTGGTTGGCTGCAGCTGCTTTGCTACTTGCAGCTAGCAACTTCCCAGTTGGAAGTCTACCTTTTCTCTTGAGCTTCTCTAACCTTGCTTCCTCCTGAAGCTCTTCCTCAGTCATCTTCCTCTTTGCTTTGACATCTTTGGAAGTGCTAGACTTTGGGGGTTCTTGGATGGAAGGTTCAGGTTGAGTGGTGGTAATGGGAGCTGGGGTCAATGATGATGTTTGAGCTAGGGGTTGAGTGAGAAAATCCTCTCTATTAACCTCAGATGCAAGTTCTAGAATTGCATTTGTGACTTCTAGATCATCAGATAAAGAGAATAGTCCTTCCGCAACTACAATCTCAGCTTTGTAAGATTGAAGTTGTTCTTACGAGGCTTTGACTTGTGCTTCGGAAGTATGTGAGAATGCACTCTCTGTCCTAACTATCTCAGTTGCTGGGCCATCAGTCCTTGTTTCCCCTTGGAAATTAATCTCAGGTTCCACTTGGACCTTAGGTTGACCAACTCCCTCAACAGTAGTAGAAGGTGCATTCAGCCTCTGAAGCTCTTGAGCTCCAAAGTAAATCATAAACAAGTCAGGACTTGGCTGTTCAATAAAAGATTCCATCAGGAACTTGTTGAAGAACCTGTTGAGATCTTGGAGCATCCTTTGGTCCACTTGAATTACAACTGGAGGAGGCTCAGGAAAAGCTGAAGCTTGTTGAATTGGGTATCTTGAACTTAAGGAAGTGAGAGCTTGACTCTATGGTTCCTCTTGTCTTTGTCCCTGAACACTCTCCCCCTTTTTGGTAGCATAATCTTGAGAGCTTGATGAGCTAGAGGAAGAGGTCAATGAGACCTGAATTGGTACATGCGTAATAGACCTCTCAATCTGTTTCTCAGCTAGTTTGGCCTTGAGATTTTCAATCTCAAGTTGCTGAGTGGCAGACCTATCCTCTAAAGTCCTAACCTTAGACTCAAGGTTTGAGACATTAGAAAGTAGGTCTTGAATGGTGAGTTGCAGTCTTCCCTCATATTCTTTTGAAGAATCATGGGGAGATGAGGTAACATACCTAGTATGTTCATCCTCACCACCAGATGTGATTTCTTGGCACCCTGGTTTCCCTTGCTCAGTGATGTCTCTTTTAGAGTCATCAAATGGCATGGTTGCTATAGATTCAGTCTCAGTGATGTTACCACTGTCCTGAAGGTCCATTGAGGCTCCTTCAGTAGTGGCAGCTGAATCTACATGAGTCCCCTCCACATCAGTGAGACTCACCTCAGTAAAGGCTTGCTGATGGGGGCTAGAGATAAGTGGTCTCTCTAGGCTCTGTTGATCCTTGAGAGGGTGTTATGGATCAACTTCATTGCCCTGAAGAGAGATAATCTCCTCATCAGTTCTTATTAATAGGTCAGTAAAGGATATAGAGGTTAAGCCTAATGACCCGGGATCTTGGTCAATGTCTATGGGCATTGAGCCTATGGTGGGGTTGTCCCTTTTTGGCTGCTCAGGGGAGTATAAAGACTCACCCTGAGGGTTTAAAGTTTGGGTTTCAGGCTCATGGGTTTGAGACTGAGGAGACTCAATACCCATATTGAGGTCAATTATGAAAGATGGTGAGACCACAGACTGAGTGGGAGCCCATTGTTCCACTCTAGTCTTTTTGGATTGAATAGGAGGAGCTTGTTCAATCAGAGAAGATTGAACAAGGTTTCGTTTGGGGTGTCTTTGATATGTGATGGTGATGGGGTGAAAAGGTAAATTTGGCAATGTGAGGGTAGTTGCTGGCGTGGGTTCATCACCTGTGGGGTTAACAGGGATGTCACCAGGAGCCATTGGCTCAATCATACCTGGAAGAAGAGCAATATGTCTTCTGGTGAAATTTGTGGACACTCTCTTCAAAATCTTGAAGATGGTTGGCCTCATTTGAGGGACAGTCAGAGCAGCTGCATAGACAAGCTGACTTTGGTCCAACTCACAGTTGATTAAGTGCTGAAGGAATCTGGGATACATGAAGAATGTGTCCCGCTGGAGATTCCCCATAAGATTAGTCAGCACAAACCTTGAGTAATTAAAGCGGAGGCTTTTCACCAATCCATGAACTAGGCACCCTAGTTCATATGGGATCTTATCCTATCCCCCAGACTTGTTTGACAAGTAATGGAGAACAACATGCAGCAGGAACTTCTAGTTGTAAGAGAAGTTAAACTTGTAGACTGTAGACCTGCTTACATCTCCACCATATCCCATTTGGATATAGGTGATGTCCAAATCTCTCTTGGGAAACTCTGTAGGAGCGCCCTCATCATGAAGCTCCAGATGCTCCCTGATGAGTTGTTCGGAAATGACCAACTCCTGGCCACAAATGCTCGACCTTATTACCCGAACCCTATTTAGGGTTTCAATCTGAGCATTGGCCCAAAATTCAGCCATGTGATTTGAGTAAATGGTAGGGTTAACAGTCAGAGCGGTGTAATAAGACGATTGGGTAAGAAAAGAAATGATATCAGAGAAGTCATCATCCCTTGATGAATCAAGGAGTGCGACTTAGTTGTGCTGAGGGTTAAGTGCCATTTGAGAAAGTTGCAGGAAGATGAGTTCAGAATTGGGTGAATCGGGGATGAAGAAAGCTTTTAGGGCAGTAAATTTGGTAAAAAGATGAAAGTGATTAGTCGTGTTTATTTAAATGGGTGAAATGGCGGTTAAGGGGGTTTGGATAAGGTGACATGATGTTTCAGTGGATGATGTGACATGGGCGGTAAGGTTTAGTCCATTTAAATAATCCGACATCAATAACAAAATCTTTACTTTTTACAGAGTGGGGCCCAAAAGATTTCCGTTACACAGTAAAGTCTTTCTTCTGAGTATAAAGCATTTCCGAAGGTAATCTTCTTCCGAAGGCAATTTTACTTCCGAAGGTAAAGTTCTTACTTCCGAGAGTAAAAATTGCTTTCCGAATGGAGAGTTTTATAAGCTTCGGAAGTAGATCTGATATGTAATCAATCGTTTCTTCTGAGACTAAAAACTCTTCCGAGAAGAAAATTATCCTGGGAGGAATGTTGCTTCGGAAGATATGTAAAACATCTTCCGAGGGTTAATTCCTCTTTGGAAGAATTTATACTTAGTGAAATTTCAGAGAAGGACCTTTTGTAATAAGGCTTAGATTGTTTTGACACAAGACTTTACACATTAAAAAGGTTTTCAAATGAGACAGACTTATCAATGTTTATCATCCCAATAGCTGTAATGAGATACTTGAATCTTTGTTCATCAAAAGCTTTGGTGAACAACTCATCATATTGTTCATTTGAGTCAACTTTAAATCAGATTTTTCTCATGAATATCTCTAATGAAATGATACCTGATATCAATGTGCTTTGTCTTGGAGTGCTTCACTGGATTTTCAATAATGGAGATGGCACTATTGTTGTCAATGTGGATAGGAGTGCTCATGAAGTTGAATCCGTAGTCTATCATCTGGTTCTGAATCCACAGCAGCTGAGCACATCAACTAGCAGCAGCAATATATTCAGCTTCAGCAATTGATACAGGATTGCTTCTTGCATTGCCATGAGATGATCCTTCCACCAAGAAATTGACATCCACCTGATGTTGATTTCTTGTTGATATTGCAGCCACCATAGTCACTGTCAGAGTAGCCATAGAGATTGAAATTGCTGTTCCTTGGATACCAGAGACCTAATTTAGGTGCTCCTTTGAGGTATCTGAGGATTCTCTTGGCAGCAACTAGATGAGACACCTTTGGAGCAGCCTGATATTTTGCACAAATGCAAGTTGCAAACATGATATCAGGTCTACTTGCTGTGAGATACATCAGAGAACCAATAATTGCCCTATACTGATGTTGATCAGTATCCTCCCCCTCAGAGTCAGGACAGAGATTATGGTTTCTGGGTATAGGTGTTTTGGCTGGCTTACAATCTTTCATATCAAATCTTTCTAAGATGTCATTGACATACTTAGATTGATTGATGAAAAACCCTTCCTTCATTTGCTTAACCTGAATTCCAAGGAAAAAGTCCATTTTTCCCATGGAACTCATCTCAAACTTCTTCTTCATAATGCTCTCAAAGTCTTTACACATTTGATCGTTTGAGGAACCAAATATGATGTCATCAACATAGACTTGAATGAGCAAGATGTTCTTTCTAGATTTCCTTATGAAAAGAGTCTTGTAAATGGTACCTCTAGTGTAACCATTTTTCAGGAGAAACTGAGACAATGTTTCATACCACAGCCTAGGTGCTTGGTGCAGCTCATATAGAGCTTTATCCGATTTGCACACATAGTTGGGGTGCTGTGGGTCTTCAAATCCTAGAGGCTGGCACACATAGACTTCCCTATCTATATCCCCATATAGAAAGGCACACTTGACATCAAGCTGGTAGACAGTAAAATTCTTGGATGCAGCATAAGCAAGGAAGATCCTAACTGCCTCAAGTCTTGCAACAGGTGCAAAGACATCAATATAATCGATTTCCTCATCTTGAGTGTATCCTTGAACCACCAGTCTTGCCTTGTTCTTGATGATCAAGCCTCTATCATCTCTCTTGTTTCTGAAAACCCATTTTGTGCCTATAGGTACTTGACTAGATGGTAGCGGACAAAGGTTCCAAACCTTTTGGCTCTTGAATTGAAGCAGCTCCTCTTGCATTGATTCAAACCAACTACTGTCTTTCAAGGCATCTTTTACCTTTTTGGGTTCCATCTAGGGTAAAAAGCATGAGTACAAGCAAACATTCCTATTGTGAGTTTGTCCTCTTGTTCTCACACCTTCAGAGACATCCCCTATATGACAATATATGCTCCAACAAATTCCCCCTTGGACGTTGCTTGCGAATAGTAGATAACACCTCTTAAAATCTTCAGTCAATCTTTGCTCTGGTTTCCAATAGAATCAAACGAAAAACCATATTAGCCAACGTTGCCGATCCGTCAGGTTGCTACAATATCCCTGAAAATAAATTTAGGCACAATAGCTTTCGTTTACTTTGTAGAACACCATCATAGCAGCAAGATTCCCCATATGACTGATTTTTCCAGATAATGACATGAACAGTTTTCCATTGCTTCAATCTTCACACAGGCTAACCTGATTAACATCAACACCTGTAGCAATTCCCCCTCAAATTCAGCATATCCCAATATATAGACATTGTGCTCTCCTGGCGTCTTCACACGGTGTATTGGGCAAAAAGTAGAGGGTTCCAATCCACAGCTGACAATCTCAACCAAATCAGCGTGCACTCAGATTCATCATCAGAAACCGACTCACATCATCACTTTCTGATTGCGTCTTCAATTTATCTATACATGAATTCTCCCTATGATTGGGAATCATCTTTGTGCGGATAGATGTAACTTGATTGGCCCATAGATAGTCGGATGCTCCTGACTACCCCACAAAATCAGCAGCGACTGCTGACATCTTCTCTTCTCTCTTTCGTGTTCCAACTACATTCACCTATTCTGGAAGTCCGACGAATAATAGGGTATACATCAAACTTATTTGACAAAAGAACCTCAGGGTGAATATGTGCAGGATCGGGTTTGTCACTTAAACACTTGTATTTCTCTCAAACTCACTTATAATAACACTCAAATCAGATGAAGCAATGTCTTTGCAAGAGTTGATAATAATATAATAAGTAACAAAGGAACAAGCAGAGATATATTTTCAAGGTACTTGTATATATTACTTCTCAACTCAAGATTACAAGACACTTACAAGCATGAAACAAGAGTTACAATGAGAAACTATATATACTAGATCCTACGGCCGGATATACTTGATACCAGCTGGAAACCTAAGACTAAAGCATATACTACAATGCTAAAGTTAAGGTATCTTAGATAAAGTATTATCTAAGATATGGTAGTCATGACATGTCCATGACTTATCTTTTGTCACCAACTAAAGATGGCAACTGTACTAACATAAAAGGTAAACAGTGATTAAAGTATAGTCAACTACATGGCTTTTGAGAAAACGCCATGCAGTATCTCAGAGATTTGCAGCGGAGTGTCAGAGAGGCCATACTTATGTCCACTGGATAATAAAAGTGTCTTCCAAAGGTTAACTGGCTTCGGAAGAACTTGTTCTTCCGAAGCCACTTATACTTCGGAAGATGCTTCTATGCTTTCGAGGCTTTGAGGACTTCTTGTACTTCGGAAGTTGACTTCAGATCTTTATCTCTAAGTCTTGATCTTCGGAAGTAGGTTCTTTGTCTTCGGAAGTTGGAGTTTTCCTTCGGAAGTGTGTTTTACACTTAGTCTTCGGAAGAGCTCCTTCTTCATTCGGAAGTTCCATACTTAGCTTCGGAAGTCCTTTGTATGTTGTACCCAAAATCTTCTAAGTGACTTGGTTTTGGTTGCAACAGCCTTTCTAGATCCAACAAACTCCCCCTAGGCTGATGCTACAAAACTTCACTTATTTCTGCTTCTCAAAGCTTTCAGCACCTGGGACAAAAGGTATTTGTCTGTCTCTTTGTTCTTCCCTGAAGTAATGCTGAGAAGCTTGTACAAGTCATTCGTGGATAGGAGATCCAGTCTATCGCTTTGAATGACATGTACCCTCTGTTGTGTCTCCCTGAAGAGAGTTAGTTGACGGGAGTTATAGTCATACTCCCATCTAACTATGGTCTCAAGTTCAGGACCTTCAACCATTTGTAAAAAGGCTTTGCCTTTGGTTGCTGATCCTTTCCTTTCCTCTTCCTCTCTCAGTTTCAACTCCTCTTCAACCTTGCTTCTAGCAGTAAGCTCGGCCATATGAAGGCTGGCTAGATGATTTCTGATGTGGGCAGCTACATCGGAGTTTGAAGGGTTGGAGAATGGTTTCTCTGCTAACTCAGCAATGTCAAACCTGCTTAAGTGTAGCAGAGATGAGGCACTCAGCCTGTTGAGCTCTCCATTCTCTCTCTCAACAACAAAGTTGTGAGAAGAGTCTTCGAACCTCCACTGGATGATCTTCTTTCTGGGTGCAAGAGGTTGTCTTGGTACCCTGTCTCCTTTCTTTGTATCCAGTAGAGTCACCAGCTTTCTCCTCAGCTTCTTTTCTTCCTCATTCAATGTATCTGAATTGAGGCCAAGGAATTTTAGCTTGGTCCAAAGTTCCTCTGGGCAGATCAAGAAATTGATCTCTTGTGAGGGAACTTGAGGATCCATCAACATAAGTCAAGTTGACTGAATCCTCCTCACAGGAGATGTCGCTCAGAGTAGTGCTGTTGATGAGCTTAGTCTTGACTGCCATGAATTCTTCCATAGAGAGATGTTTAGAAGGCTGAGGGGATGGTTTGATTGGTTGATGGGTAGGTTTAGGTGTTTGGGTTCTGGCTAAGGTTTTGGGTCGGAGGATAGGTAGTTTAGGTGGTTGAGGTGAAGAGGTTGGTAGGTGTGATGGTGTAGGTTCAGGGGTGAATGGTTCAGTAGTTGGTTCGGTTTTGATTAGGAAGGGAAAGGGTATAGGTTCAGGTTGAGGTTGTTTGGATTTTGGGTTTAGAGGTTGATTTGAAGGTCATCCCCTGTCCCCTTCTATACATCTCCTTCCTTTTCCCCGCGCGAATGTCAGCCTTGATGTCACTGACATGTCGCTGGAGAGTCTTTTCAGACATGGGACCCACCTGCCTGCCAGAGAAGCCATGAGCTTTGAGATAACTCTTCATCCAGCTTTCTCACCTATCTTCTTAGCAGCAGTCAGTCCAGCTTCTTCTTCTTTCTTCTTCTTTTCCACAAGCTTTCCCTTGCAGCTCTCTTTCTCTCCTTCTCCATTTGATCTTGCTCTTTGTTGAAGAGCCATAAGATCGTATCACTGTTATGTGGAGACAACTCCTCTTGAGAGAATCCTCTGGAGAGTAGGAAAGTTATCCTTTCTCTCCTGAGCTGTAGATCAGCTTCTCTTTCTTTTCTCTCCCTTTCCTCTTCTAAGGCCAACCTTGCAGCTTCTTCTTTTTGTTGTTTTAGCAGCAAGGTTGCCTTTTCCAGCTCTATCAACTCCTCTAATGGTAGCAGGAGTACATCTTCAGTTACAGCCCCTAGACTAACCAGTCTGTCTATGACCTCTACTCTTCTTCGGTTGTTGACTGCCTCCTGGTTGGCTGCAGCTGCTTTGGTACTTGCAGCTAACAGTTTCCCAGTTGGAAGCCTACCTTTCCTTTTAAGCTTCTCCAACCTTTCTTCCTCCTGAAGCTCTTCCGAAGTCATCTTCCTCTTTCCTTTGATGTCTTCGGAAGTGCTAGACTTTGGGGGTTCTTGGATGGAAGATCCAGGTTGGGTAGTAGAGGTGGGAGCTGGAGTCAATGCAGATGTCAGAGCTAATGGTTGGGTGAGAAAATCCTCCCTATTAACCTCAGATGCAAGTTCCAGAATTGCATCTGTGACTATTAGATCATCGGATAGAGAAAATAGTCCTTCCGCAGCAGCAATCTCAGCTTCGGAAGTTTGAGCTTGTTCTTCCGAGGCTTTGAATTGTGCTTCGGAAGTCTGTGAAAATACACTTTCTGTCCCAACTGGTTTCGGTTGCTGGGCCATCAGTCCTTGTTTCCCCTTCGAAGTTAATCTCAGGTTCCACTTGGACCTTAGGTTGACCAACTTCCTCGACAGTGGTAGAAGGTGCATTCAACCTCTGAAGCTCTTGAGCTCCAAAGTAAATCACAGACATATCAGGGTTGGGCTGTTCTATGAGGGATTCCAAAAGGAACTTGTTGAAGAACCTATTGAGATCCTGGAGCATCCTTTGATCCACTTGAAAAACAACTGGAGGAGGCTCAGGGAAGATAACAGCTTGTTGCATTGGATACTTTGAGCTCAAAGAAGTAAGAGCTTGACTTTGGGTTTCCTGTCTTTGACTTTGTCTCTCAACACTCTCCCCCTTTTTGGTAGCATCATCCTGAGAGCTTGATGAGCTAGAGGAAGAGGTCAAGGAGACCTGAACTGGTACATGCCTAACAGATCTCTCAATCTGTTTCTCAGCTAGTTTGGCCTTGAGAGTTTCAATCTCAAGTTGCTGAGTGGCAGACCTATCCTCTAAAGTCTTAACCTTTGATTCAAGGTTTGAGACTTTAGAAAGTAGGTCTTGAATGGTGAGTTGCATACTTCCCTCATCTTCTTTTGAAGAATCACGGGGAGATGAGGTAACATACCTGGTATGTTCATCCTCACCACCAGATGTGGTTTCTTGGCGCCCTGGTTTCCCTTGCACAATGATGTCTCTTTCAGAGTCATCAAAGGCATGGTTGCCGTAGATTCAGTCTCAGTTTCGTTACCACTGTCCTGAGGATCCATTGAGGCTCCTTCAGTAGTGGCAGCTGAATCTACATGAGTCCCCTCCACATCAGTGGGACTCACCTCAGTAAGGCTTTGCTGGTGGGGGCTAGAGATAAGGGGTCTCTCTAGGCTCTGTTGATCCTTGAGAGGGTGTTGTGGATCAACTTCATTGCCTTTAAGAGACATAATCTCTTCACCAGCTCCGGTCAAAAGGTCAGTAAAAGATAAGGAGTTAAAACCTAATGACCCGGGACTTTGATCAATGTCAAGAGGCATTGAGCTGTCCCTTTGTGGCTGCTCAGGGGAGTATAGAGACTCTCCCTGAGGGCTATCAGCTTGGGTTTCGGGCTCATGGGTCTGAGACTGAGGAGACTCAAGACCCATATTGAGGTCAATTGTGAAGGATGGTTGGACCTCAGGCTGAGTGGGAGCCCTTTGTTCCACTCTAGCCTTTTTGGATTGAACAGGAGGAGCTTGTTCAATCAGAGTAGATTGAACAAGGGTTCGTTTGGGACGTCTCTGATATGTAACATAATGGGTGGAGAAGGTAGATTTGGTAGGGTGAGGGTAGTTGCTGGTGTGGGTTATCACCTGTGGGGTGAACAGGGATGTCACCAGGAGCCATTGGCTCAATCATACCTGGAAGTAGTGCGGTATCTCTTCCAGTGTAGTTGGTAGACACTCTCTTCAAGATCTTGAAGATGGTCGGCCTCATTTGGGGAGCAGTCAGAGCAGCTGCACAGACAAGCTTGCCCTGATCCAGCTCACAGTTGATATGTGCTGGAGAAACCTGGGATACATGAAGAATGTGTCCCTTTGAAGATTTCCCATAAGGTTAGTCAGCACAAACCTTGAATAGTTGAAGCGGAGGCTTTGTACCAACCCATGAACTAAGCACCCAAGTTCATACGGGATTTGATCCCATCCCCCAGATTTATTAGACAGACAGTGAAGAACCACATGCAGCAGGAACTTCCACTTGTAGGAGAAGTTGAATTTGTAGACCGTTGACCTGCTAACATCTCCACCGTATCCCATTTGGAGATAAGAACTGTCCAAATCTGTTTTGGGAATTCCGTTGGAGCGCCCTCATCATGGAGCTCGAGATGCTCCCTGATGATCTGTTCAGAGATGACCAACTCTTGGCCACAAATGCTTGACCTTATAACACGAACCCCATTTAGGGTTTCAATCCGACCATTTGCCCAAAATTCGGACATTTGGTTTGAATAGATTGTAGGGTTTACAGTCAAGAGCAGTGTAGTATGAGGATTGGGTCAGGAAAGAAATGATATCTGAGAAGTCAACATCCCTTGAAGAATCAAGGAGTGCGACCTGGTTATGCTGAGGGTTTAGTGCCATTGAAGAAGATGACAGAAGGATAGTTCGGAGTAAGGTAAATTGGAGAAGAAGAAAGCTTTTAGGGCAGTAATTTGGGTAAAAAGAGTGTAAGTGATTAACCGGAAGTATTTAAATGGGTGAAATGGCGGTTTAAAGGGTGTTTTGGATAAGATGATGTGAGGGTTCAGTGGATGATGTGACATGGGCGGTAAGGTTAGACCATTTAAATAATCCGACATCATTAACAAAATCTTTACTTTTTACAGTGTGGGGCCCAAAAGATTTCCGTTACACAGTAAAATCTTTCTTCCGAGTATAAAGCATTTCCGAAGGTAATGTTCTTCCGAAGGCAAATTTACTTCCGAAGGTAAATTGCTTACTTCCGAGAGTATATGTTGCTTTCAGGTGGAGTGTGTTAAATGCTTCGGAAGTAGATCTGAGATGAACTCAATCGCTTCTTCCGAGACTTAACACTCTTCCGAGAAGAAAATTATCCTGGGAGAAATTTGCTTCGGAAGATATGCAGAATATCTTCCGAGGGTTAATTTCTCTTCGGAAGAATTCATACTTAGATAAAATTTAAGAAAGATCTTTTGTAACAGGGCTTAGATTGTTTTTGACATAAGACTTTACACATTAAAAGGTTTTCAAATGAGATGAACTAATCAATGTTTATCATCCCAATAGCTGTAATGAGATATTTAAATCTCTGTTCATCAAAGCTTTGGTGAACAAATCAGCATATTGTTCATTTGAATCAACTTTGATTAGTTTGATAAGATTTTTCTCATGAATATCTCTAATGAAATGATACCTGATATCAATGTGCTTTGTCTTGGAGTGCTTCACTGGATTTTCAGTAATGGATATAGCACTGTTGTTGTCAATGTGGATAGGAGTGCTCATGAAGTTGAATCCATAGTCTATCATCTGGTTTTGAATCCACAGCAGCTGAGCACAGCAACTAGCAGCAGCAATGTATTCAGCTTCAGCAGTTGATGTAGAGACACAGGATTGCTTCTTGCATTGCCATGAGATGATCCTTCCACCAAGAAATTGACATCCACCTGATGTTGATTTCTTGTTGATGTTGCAGCCACCATAATCACTGTCAGAGTAACCATAGAGATTAAAATCACTATTTCTTGGATACCAGAGACCTAGTTTAGGTGCTCCTTTGAGGTATCTGAGGATTCTCTTGGCAGCAATTAGGTGAGACACCTTTGGAGCAGCCTGATATCTTGCACAAATGCAAGTTGCAAACATGATATCAGGTCTACTTGCTGTGAGATACATCAGAGAACCAATGATTGCTCTGTACTGATGTTGATCAGTATCCTCCCCCTCAGAATCAGGGCAGAGATTGTGGTTTCTGGGTATAGGTGTCTTTGCTGCTTTACAATCCTTCATATCAAATCGCTCTAAGATATCATTGACATACTTAGATTGATTGATGAAGAACCCTTCCTTCAATTGCTTTACCTGAATTCCAAGGAAAAAGTCCATTTTTCCCATGGAACTCATCTCGAACTTCTTCTTCATAATGCTCTCAAAGTCTTTGCACATTTGGTCATTTGAGGAACCAAATATGATATCATCAACATAGACTTGAACAAGCAAAATGTCTTTCCCAGACTTTCTTATGAAAAGAGTCTTATCAATGGTACCTCTAGTGTAACCATTCTTCAGGAGAAATTGAGACAATGTCTCATACCACAGCCTAGGTGCTTGGTGCAGCCCATATAGAGCTTTATCCAACTTGCACACATAGTTTGGATGCTGTGGGTCTTCAAATCCTGGAGGCTGGCATACATAGACTTCCCTATCTATATCCCCATATAGAAAGGCACACTTGACATCAAGCTGGTAGACAGTGAAATTCTTGGATGCAGCATAAGCAAGGAAGATCCTAACTGCCTCAAGTCTTGCAACAGGTGCAAAGACATCAGTATAATCGATTCCCTCCTCTTGAGTGTATCCTTGAACCACCAGTCTTGCCTTGTTCTTGATAATCAAGCCTCTATCATCTCTTTTGTTCCTGAATACCCATTTGGTGCCTATAGGTACTTGACCAGATGGTAGCGGACATAGGTTCCAAACCTTTTGTCTTTTGAATTGAAGCAGCTCCTCTTGCATTGATTCAACCCAGCTACTATCTTTCAAGGCATCTTCCACCTTCTTGGGTTCCATTTGGGATAAGAAGCATGAGTACAAGCAGACATTCCCATTATGAGTTTGTCCTCTTGTTCTCACACCCTCAGAGACTTCCCCTATGATGTTTTCAGCTGGATGAGTATTATGAATTCTGAGTCTTGGAATCACCTCCAGTTGCAAAGATAAGTCCAAGTTGGACATATTTTGCTCAGGAGCTTGAATACTTGGTCCAGCTGTTGTTTCAAACTCATTCAATGAGGACTGATTGAATGAAAGAGAAACATCATCATTTCTTTGCTGTGAAGCATCATTAACAGTTGCCTGTTCCTTCAAGATGGTGCTTCCATCAGCTTGGTGTTGTGCAGGATCACCTGAAGAGATTTGAAAATCAGCAGGTGAATCCCTTGTTGAAGTACCACTATCTCTTGAAATGGTTATGCTGTCAGATCTTTCAATAGTGGGAACTTGATTTGTTGCAGCTCTTGGAGAACTTGGAATAGGTCTGGGAAGCTCAAACAATTGATCTTCATCAGAATTACTTTGAACACCTGTTTCAGCTGAAACATTCTCACAAGATGGTTTAGAATAATTTGGAAACAATTCTAAATCAAAGATATGATCAGGGCCATTCCCCCTAACACAAGGAGTGTGCTCATTAACTACAATGTTGGAAGATTACTCAAATTGTTGGGTTTTAATATTATAAACTCTGTAGGCTTTAGAGTAGGATGAATATCCAACAAAGATAGCATCATCTGATGTTGGACCAAAAGAACCAATGAGCCGGATCAGAAAACCTTTAAGTCCCACAGACGTCACAACAACTACTGAAGTCCACATCAGCTGAAGACAACAACTGAAGACAAAGTCTGAAGACATAAGTGCTGAAGACAAATCTGAAGACACAAGTGCTGAAGACAAAGTCTGAAGACACAAGTGCTGAAGACAAAGTCTGAAGATGTTGTCACAACAGCTGAAGAGGACTTCTTCAGTAGTTGTGACGGTTTGCTTTCAGTAGTTTTATATTTTCTATTTTCAGTAGTTTTGTAAAACGACTGAAGAGTTTGTTCTTCAGTCGTTGTAGCATCAGTAGTTTTCTTTTTCAGTAGTTTCATGTTTTATACTTAACACTCTGACATGTTCTCAGTAGTTGTGAACATTTCAGTAGTTTGTTAAGAAGTAGTTATTTTTGTACTAAATCTGCTAGTAATCACCACCCCGTGATTACAGCAGTAATTGCACTCTATATAAGGAGTGCCAACCTTATTGTAACCAATGAATGATTGAGCAATAATATTGAGCATTATTGAAACATTCCAAATCACAGAAAATATTCTCTCGCATTTGTTACAAATAACACTCTCTTGCTATAACTTGACTAATTCATCTCTTCATTCCGCTGCATTATACTTTTATACCTCAAACTTGTGATCGTTGATCCTGTCAATTGGTATCAGAGCAGGTTAATCATTGATCGATCTAATAATTGATCATTGAAACTGCTCTTCAAGATCCAAGTTTGAGTGAATTAGTATCCTTTTGCAAGAAACTGTTAAAGAGAGTGAATTTTCTGTGTTTTAATCATTCATCCTGAGACTTATTCTCGGCTTTCATTGAGTTTGTTGTGGTGTGTCAAATTTTTGCTTGAATAAAATTGTTTTTGGTGTCAAAATGACTACTCCTTCCAATGATCCTCACAATACTGGTTCCTCAACCAAGCCTCCAATGCTGGTTAGGAATGAGTATAACATATGGCAACGTCGTATGCTCCATCACCTGTCTGTTAACAGTTCAGGTTGTTGGACATCAGTGGTCCATGGTCCACATAAGCCTATGGTGAATAACCCGGAAACCAATCAAATGGTTCCGAAGAGGAAGGACCAATACTCAGATGAAGATAAGAAATTATTTGAGATAGATGCAAAAGCTCATGGAATTCTAGCCATGGCGCTACCAAATGAAATTTATTCTGGGTTAATGCACTATGAATCTGCCCATGACCTCTGGAATGCCTTGAAAGAACAATTTGGAGGAACAGATGAGGTCTTGGCAAATAATAGAGAGATCCTTGCCCAACAATATGAGACATTCTCTCATAGGAAGGGTGAGACACTGACTCAACAGTTTGAGCGGTTCTCTTGTTTGATCTCTGAATTGAAAATGGTCAAACATGAGTACACTAATGTTCAGATGAATAACAGATTTCTCAGATCACTGCCTGAGAGATGGGACACATATACCATTGTCCTACGCTCCAGTGCAAATTTGGACAAACTATCTCTCACCCAACTTCATGGGAAACTACTCACATTTGAGAGAGAGATAGAACAAAAGAGAAAACTGTCTTCATCTGGTAAGCTCACTGAGGACTTTGTACCAGGCAATACTGCTCTGGTTAGTCATGAGTCAGAATATGCTTCATCTGAATGCCAGTATGATGAGCATATTGATTTCTCTTCAAATATTTCTGATTCAGCATTTGTGAGTGTTGATAGTCAATTTTCTGGGTGTAATAATGACAATCTATGTTTCATCATGGATGATCTTAAGGGGATTGCTGATGATGACTTAGAAGAGATGGATATTTTGAGCCAAATGGCCTTGATAAATATCAGATCTCAGAAGTTCTATAAAAGAACTGGAAGAAAGTTCCCAGGACTCTCTGGCAAAACCAAAGTTGGTTTTGACAAGAGTAAGTTGAGGTGTCACAGATGCCAAAGGCTTGGACACTTTGCTAGAGAATGTAGATCATCTGGATCTAATTCCTCTGCACCTTTTGTGACTTTTCCTAGTAATAGTCAACAAAACAAAGGGCAACATCCTGTCAATTCTAGTCATCAGTCTCAACTACAATCTCCTGCATATTTTGTCCCTCAGGGTCAAATGCCTTATCCTTACCCGTGTTATTACATGCCACAAACCGGTCAAGTTCAAGCTCCTATGGTACCACAACCTCATGCACTTCCAGAACCTCAACCATCTCATCAACCCCCTCAACCTCAACAACATAGCTTTTCACCCCAGAAGTTGTTGATTGGAGCAGCTTGCCAGATGATATGTCTGGTCATGAACAACTGTTCACAAGTGCTGATCAACATGGTGGTGATAGTCCTTTTGGAAATCTGGCACTTATGGCTCTGGAATCAACTGAGGGCTCCTGCTCAACTGCATCATCTTCACAGGTAACTCAGGTATCTTCAGAAGCCAAAGCCAAGTTATGTTCTGAATCTTGCATTGCTGCTTTTGTCTCTATTAGAGAGGCAAATGTAGCATTAATAAATGAAAAACTTGAGTTTGAGAAAACTATTTCCAAAAGACAAGCTGAGTATGAGTCTGTTCTTAATATAAAAATGATGAGATTTATAAGCTTAAATGCCAATTAAATGATGAAAAGGCTAAGCTAGAGGTTATTCTGGAGGACCAGAAAAGTCTTAAAGAAACCCTTGCAGTCACCCAAGTAGAGTGTGATCGATGGGTGAAATCATGCAAAGGTTTTGAGATGCTTCTTAGTAAGCAATCAGCTTCCAATGTGAAGTTTGGCATTGGTTATAATCACACTGCTCCTCCTACAGATTTTGCTCCAAGAGTAGAGGTGAAATCTGATGGAGAAAGCAATAACCAATCCACCTCATCATGTGATTCACTTTCTGATAAAGCATCATCAAAAGTTGAAGTCAGCAATAAGCCCTCTCAGAACTTATCAGCTAATATTGATAGTTCAATTGCTGACACTCACATGATCAAAGAGTTGGTCAACTCAGGAGTTATGTCAGAAAGTCCTGAAAGGACTGGAGAGCAAGATTTAACTCCTGAAGTTCAAGCTCCAACTACTGACAGCACTGAAAAGAAGAAAACTGTCAGTAGAAAGAGTTTGAAGACTACTAAAGAGGAAGCCAAGAAAGCAAATAGTGCTTCCAAAGTACTGAAGAGCAAGTCTTCAGTAGTTTCATCCTCTTTAGTTGATGATCAACAAAAGATGAAAAAAAACCATGTGAAGTATGTGGTTTGTTTAATCATCTCACTGATGATTGTTGGTACAAAAGAGGATCCAAACTCAAAAATAAAGATGAAATTAAAGAGAAAATGGTAAAAATGAAAAATGAGTTTAAAGCCACATTTGTACCAGCAACATCAAATCCTGTAATCCCTAAGTCCAAAAAGAAATCCAAAAGGAAGGGGTTAAACAGGTAACAGCTGAGGTTGCTCAAAAGAAGAAGGTGCAACATAAGAACTTATCAAACTCCAGTCCTAATGTGTCTGAAGAGCTGAAAGCTCTATCACAAAATCAGACACAGCTGGTTATGATGGTTCAACATCTATTGGGAAGAGTCAACCAATTAGATGCTCCTATGTTGAATCCACAGAAAAGGAGGTCCAAACCAAAGGATTCCTCTTTTCCACCATCTTCTTCCTCTCAAGCTGTTATTTCTAGCAAACTTGTTAGTCCACCATCTGTTGATGTGAATAGGCCCAAAACCAAAAAGGTTTGGGTCTCAAAATCTAACTAATTTGCTTTGTTCTGCAGGGTTCTTCAACATGCCACAGAGGCATCTGGTATGTAGACAGTGGAGGATCCATGCATATGACAGGAAACAGATCACTTCTTAATGACTACTCTCAAGGAAAGAAGGGATTTGTATCTTTTGGCAATGATGCAAAGGGTTACATCATCGGCAAAGGCTTTGTTTCCAATGGGGAAATAAAGTTTGATGATGTTAACCATGTGGAAAATCTCAAGTACAACCTCTTGAGTGTCAGTCAAATGTGTGACAAAGGCCATGTTGCTCTTTTCACAAGTCAGAACTGCCGGATTCTGTCATCCAAAGTTCTGAGTTTGATTGACAAGTGTTTGGATAAACACACTCTCCTTAAGGCCAACAGGACAGGTAGAGTGTATGCCTTAGATCTTTCTAAGAAAATAGATCTAAAAGGCCATCCTTGCCTATTTCCAAGGCTTCCCCTCAAGAATCTACACTATGGCATAGAAGGCTGAGTCATGTTAATCTCAAAAACATAAATCAGCTGATTACCCATGGTTTAGTAAGGGGATTGCCCATGAAGGAGTTCAAATGTGAAGATGACTGCACTGCTTGTCTAAAAGGAAAACAGCACAAAGTTTCATTTCCTTCCATAGAAGAACCTAAGTCCACAGCCTGCTTACACTTCTTCATATGGATCTCTTTGGTCCTGTGAGAGTGATGAGTATGGCTAAGAAGAAATACTGTCTAGTAATTGTGGATGATTACTCTAGATTTGTATGGACTTTCTTCTTGCATTCAAAGGATGAAGCACCTCAGAAGATTATCAACTTTGTGTTGTATGTTGAGAAGCAGTATTCCCTCTCAGTCAAGTGTGTTAGAAGTGATAATGGAACTGAGTTTAGAAACAACACACTTGATGAGTTCTTCCTCTCAAAGGGAATCAAGAGGCATTTTAGCATTCCAAAACTCCTGAACAAAATGGAGTAGTGGAGAGAAAGAACAGGACCCTTATTGAAGCTGCAAGATCCATGTTGGCTGACTCTGGATTGCCAATGACTTTTTGGGCTGAAGCTATCAATACTGCTTGTTATGTCCAAAATAGAGCTCTAGTGAATAAGAGGTTGATGAAAACTCCATATGAAGTTCTTCATCATTTGGCCCCTCTAATTTCATTCTTTAGAGCTTTTGGATGTCCTTGTTTCATTCTCAACACAAGGGATCAACTCGAAATTTGATTCTAAGGTGGATGCAGGATATTTTGTTGGTTATTCATCAACTTGCAAAGCATACAGAGTCTTCAACTGTAGAACAAAGATGGTTGAAGAGACTCTACATGTTAAGTTTAATGAATCTCCAAGGACAAGATTCCACAAAAATCCTGTGGAGATATTTGATTTGGACATACTGCAATATGCTCCTCATCAAACTCCTGCTGTTGCTCATGTCAACAGTTCTCCACCTGGTGGTACTGCTATTGCTGATGATGATGATAGCAGTTACCCCTCTTCAGATTTACTGATCAACTGCCTGATTCAGCTAGACCTGATGTTCCTGAGCTCCAGCAGCACAATCCACAACAAATGCTGATGAGATTTCTACAACTTCAACTTCCTTTGAACTACCATCAACTGATTGGTTTCAAGGAAATTCTTCACCATCACCATCTGTTGCTGCTGAGCCTGCTACAAACACCTGCACTGACCTCATTGTGTATCAAGATCTGAAGAATCACCCTATGTCTCAAATCATTGGTGATATCACTGCTGGTGTATCAACAAGAAGTCAATTGTCAAATTTTTGCTTCTATGCTCTCTTCATTAGTCAGCAAGAGCCAAAGAATTATCACATTGCATTAAAAGACAATGGATGGGTTGATGCCATGCAGCTTGAGCTTCTTCAGTTCAAGAACACAAGTGTGGGAACTTGTTCCTCTACCTCCAGGTAAGTGTGCAATAGGCACTAAATGGGTGTTTAGGAATAAGACTGATAAAATGGGCTTATTGTTAAGAACAAGGCCAGACTGGTGGTTCAGGGGTTTGCACAAGAAGAAGGTATTGATGATGATGAACCTTTGCTCCTGTAGCCAGACTGGAAGCAATTCGATTGTTTTTAGCTTATGCTGCTTATCAAAATCTTAAAGTTTTTCAAATGGATGTCAAAAGTGCTTTTCTGTATGGGAAAATTAAAGAAGAGGTTTATGTATGTCAACCACCAGGTTTTGAGGACAACCAAACATCCTAATTGGGTGTATAAGCTTGATAAGGCTCTTTATGGGTTGAAACAAGCTCCTAGGGCCTGGTATGAGACATTATCAAACTTTCTTCTTGAAAATAATTTTACTAGAGGCACCATAGATAAAACTTTGTTCATTAAGAAAGCAGGGCAGCATAATCTACTTGTTCAAATTTATGTAGATGATATATTTTTGCATCCTCTGATCCACAGTTGTGTGATGACTTTACAAAGCTGATGCAAACAAGTTTGAAATGAGTGCAATGGGGGAATTACAATTTTTTCTGGGTTTGCAATCAAACAAAAGGCTGATGGAATTTCATTCATCAGTCCAAAATAACAAAAAATCTTTTGGAAAATTTGATTTACAAAATTGTAACCCTGTTCTACTCCCATGTGCAACACCACACAACTGGATACAGATCAGAAAGGTAAAGTGGTTGATGAAACACTTTACAGATGTATGATTGGGTCCTTGATGTACCTAACAGCTTCTAGACCAGATATATGTTTGTACATGGTTTTGTGCTAGATTTCAGGCTGCACCTAAGGAGTCTCATTTGATTGCAGTCAAGAGGATCTTTAGATATTTGCAAGGCACTCCATCTCTAGGTTTATGGTATTCTACTAGGACATTCTGGTAAATTAGTTGCCTTTTTCTGACAGTGACTATGCAGGGTGTAAATTGACCAGGAAATCAACTTCTGGTGGATGCCAATTCCTGGCAACTGTTTGATTTCTTGGCAGAGTAAGAAACAACTTCAGTTGCTACATCAACTGCTGAAGCCGAGTACATTGCTGGCTGCAAGTTGTACATCTCAGGTATTATGGCTTCAACCAATTATTGGATTATGGCATAACTGAGACTAAGACTCCATTGTTAATGGACATTTCTTCAGCTCTTTGTATTGTCAAGAATCCTGTCCAGCACTCTAGGACTAAACATATTGAAATCAGACATCACTTTATTAGAGATTGTTTTGAAAAAGGTCTGATTGATCCAAAATTTGTTCCTAGTGCTGATGAGCTTGCAGACATTTTTACTAAGCCTTTGGATAGTTCAACTTTCCACAACCTGGTGTTAAGGCTTGGTATGCTGCAACTAGAATAAGTGACAACTACCGATAATCTCAGTAATAAATACTGATGATCATTGGTAACCACGTCATATATAAGTACTTCATTTGTTAAAACAGCTGATGTAGTTATAACAGCTGATGAAATCACAACAGCTGATGTAACTACAACTGCTGATGTCAGAAATGCAGATAAGTACTGATGACCAATGAAACATTTTAATGAGGAGGTCAGACTGAAACAGCTGAAAAGCTAAGAATTGACGACAACAGCTGATGAGCAATTCCTCTTCAGTTGTTTTTCTAATTGCTGTTTCTAAACAACTGAAGCCACAGCTATGTCTTCAGTAGTTTACAACTACTGAAGACTACCGCTAAGACTTCAGCTGTTTACATCAACTGATGACAAAACCACTGTCTTCAGTAGTTACACAACTACTGATGACAAACACCATGTCCTCAGTTGTTTCACCACCTGAAGTCGAAATTGTCCTCAGTAGTTTTATAACTACTGAAGACAATCAAAGACTTCAGCTGTTTCAATGTCTGACGGTTAAAACCAAGTCTTCAGTTGTTTTATAACAACTGATGATCAAACCAATACGGTCAGTCATTTCAACCTAAAAAAAAAAAAAAAAAAGGTTAATGCCACGTCATCAGTTTCAGCAAATGATGAATCACCAAAAACCTTCAGTCGGTTCATCACCCTACCCTATAAATCCCTTATATCACCAGAGTTTTTCTCACCTTCACTCTCAAACCTAACGTTCAAAAACTCTGTACCCTCTCTTCATCCATGGCGACCATGCAACTAAAACCTCGACACAACTGTGTCGCTCACCTTACTAAATCACCATTCTGGACCAAGTTTCACAACGCCATTGATTTAATGGTTCAGTCACCTTACCAAACAGCCTTTCTGATAAACCCCACCATATATGCCGAATCCCTTAGCCAATTCTGGACGAACGTCACTCTTGTCTCTGAGGAGAATGACACAGAGTCACTTCATTCGTTCGTCCATAGCCAAAAGGTGGTTATCAATCCAGAGATTCTTCGCCAAACCCTCAACCTGGATGATGCCACTTTCCCAACCAGCTATCCAAAGGGCACCACTGATCTATCCTTTGCCCACCATGGATACGAAGGCATCTGAGTGCCTCTACCATATTGAAGAAACATTTCCAGGATGCTGAACGGCTTATCTTTCATATGGTAAATGTTTGCCTGGCTCCAAAGACTTCATCATGGGATCAAATGTCCACAAGGATGGCAACAGGTATTGTACTCTATCCTTGAGCAACAACCTTTAAATTTTTCTGAAATATTATTCTTAGAGCTCAAGGATATGGCTCAAAAACAACTTTCTAACCGTTGGATACTATATCCTCGGTTTATAATGGCCATAATTGAAAACCAGCTTCAAGCTGAGGGACTTGTTGGCCTGGGAGTCCCTGCTATGGCTGTATTGCCTGAAGTATACTCCCGGCACAACTCTGACCAATCACTCAAAATGGCTGCCAAGCTGCGCAAACCCACGCAGCTGGAACCCACAGCCACCACCACAAAATCCAAAGTCCCCACCAAACCAAAAACAAAACGAACCAAAACAGCTATTCAGGAAGATGAGTCACCTGAAGATGCTCCTGTACCACAAAGACAGGATATACTCACTGGTGTTAACCCCCCAGTAGTATCAGAGACTCACACAGCCACAGCCGCTCAGGATTCCTCTCAAAAGGAACCTGAAGCAACCAATAAAGGGGTACCCACAAATCTGGAATCTTCCTCATTTGAGGAGATTGCCATTGAAACTCACCATTCTCCCCAGGTGCATAATACCCCATCTCCCAATGAAAATGCCCCCCAAAGTCCAACACTTATAATTGCAAATGTGCTGACTCAGCTGCATGCCTCTCCTCCTCCCAGACAACCACTTAAAGGGAAAACCACAGATATGGAGGAAGAGGATCAACATGCTTCTGACAACCCACAGCACAGGGGTTTAAATGTTCAGTCTCCTAGTGTAGATACGGAGACAAGAATATCTGATGAGGCTGCCACCTCTTCTGCATCAGCACATGATCAGACTGAGGCTGGTAACATGGCTAAGACCTCATTAGAGGCAACAGCTGATGAAGGACATCGTCCTGAGGCTGGAAGTCCCCAGTTCCAAGAAAAAGGGGCACATGCTACATCTGGTCTACACCCAGAGCATGTACATCTTGCTACTAGCAAGAGGTCAGGTGATTCAGCATCTGCTGATGATGACCTGGGCTTCTTTTATGATGTTCTAGCCCAGAACACAATTCTTGAGGAAGAAGTCAGTAGACTACAAAGACTACTTGACCAATTCTCTCAAGAAGCAAGTCCATCTGATACCACTATACACCCACAGATGGCACCTTCACCTGAAGGTCTCCTAAACACTCGCCACTACAAACATTCAATCCACCAGCCTCTACTTCTGGCACTGTTTCTCAGGGACAGAACCCCTCTGAGCAAACAGCTGCTATATTCCAAAAATCCCTACCTCTCATCACCCCAATGATCAACGACATTGTGATCAAAACATTGGATGATAAACTTCCCTCAATTCTACAGCCACTAGTGGAGGAGATTGTGAGCACAAGGCTTTCTACTACTCAAACCCTTGCAACCAATGCAACCAAAAAGGGGGAGAGTCAGTCAGTGAAAGACAAAGGGAAGCGCATACTAATAGAGAGAGACCAGGAGGAAGAAGAGGTTGTTGAGAAAGAGACTGAGAAGGAGAAAGAGTATGTGAAGGGAGCAGACACTGATCAAGTGAGTGAAAGTCACAAAGACTTTCACATCACATACAAGAAGAGGAAGATAGAAAGGAAAGAAAAAGAACTCCAGCTTGATGAGATGGTCAAAATGGCGGATGCCACACATAGCAAATCTATGGACTCCATTATTGACCAACTATACAGACAAGGGTTTGACACTGCACAGCTTGACTCAGAGATTAGAAGACTTGAAGTTGAAGAAATTAACTCAAGATGGGCAAGCTATGATGTGCTAGAAAGAGAAAGACTGGAGATCATGATCAGATTTATTGCTAAGTATCTTGGAAGATCATTGATAGAGATTAAGTCATGGACCAGGGACAGTATCTTGGCTATAACCACCAAGATCTGTACGTCTGAAGCATATACAAAGGGATTAGTGATTGAAGCCTTAAATGAAGCAGGTGCTGGAAAAAGAAATGAACTAGCAAAATACTCCAAAGCCTCACTCATTACAAGAATGCTAGAACAACCTGCAAAACCCACAACTTCAAAATCACCACTACCACAACCCATTAAACCAACTCCTTTACCCTCAAAACCAACAGCCGATGATGCATCCAAGAAGAAGAAGAGAAGGATGTTGAGGCTAGAAGAAGAAGAAGAAGAGGATGATGAGGAGGAAGATAGGCTGCCTCTTTCTGCAGTCCTAACTTTACCCAAAGCCAAATCTATGCCCATCACTCCCACCTCACAGATGGAAACTGTGAGGGTAAAGATTGAAGAAGAGCAAATGCAAAGGCTTCATGATGAGGAGATGCTAAAAAGTATAGATAAAACTTATGCTGCCTCCTCATCAATAATAAGTATGAAGAAAGAAGCTCTGAGACTGTACACCCTCGCCAACACATTTCAATATCAGAAAGAAAAGGTGAGGATGTGGCCTGATCCTAGGGTGGCTCACAGAATTGTGAAGAAGGATATTCCTGCACGATACAAGGGCCAGATAAAGAGGATTGTAGATGAAGAGATCACAGTGGTCCTTGTAGTATCACCCTGGGAGATTGTAGAAGACTTCAAGAAAGCTTATCAGACTAAACAGCCTCCCCAAAAGATGTTAGAGAACAGAGTGATCAAGAAGGGGTTAGTCTACAAGAAGCTTGAGAACTTCAAACAGAATGAGCTCAGTCTGTTGCTCGAAGGTAATCATCCTGATGAGTTTGCCTACAGACAGATCACAACTGTTGAGCTCAAAAATGGCAAACAGGCCAAATACATCTCAGAGCTGTATGGACGTGAAGGATTATTCGATGGTGAACCAGAGAATCTCACTATGGAAGAACAAATCATGTTTCTCAGAGCATACACCAGAGAATCCTACAGGCTCATACATGGGAAGTAAGTCTCATGGATGGGGGAACAGCTCAGTGTCCAATTTCCCAATACAGAGCTCCCATCCACACTTTGCCAACCAAATTATCAGGGACTTACTTCCAGGCCGGTGCTTATATGGGTCATCTTCTCAACTGATCAAGAAGGAAAAAGACCATTCATTTTGCCAACAATAAGTGGGACCTCAATAAAGTTAAAGGTTTTGGCTGCATTGGTTCAGGGGGAGTTTGTTGGACCAAAAGAACCAATGAGCCGGATCAGAAAACCTTTAAGTCCCACAGACGTCACAACAACTACTGAAGTCCACATCAGCTGAAGACAACAACTGAAGACAAAGTCTGAAGACATAAGTGCTGAAGACAAAATCTGAAGACACAAGTGCTGAAGACAAAGTCTGAAGACACAAGTGCTGAAGACAAAGTCTGAAGATGTTGTCACAACAGCTGAAGAGGACTTCTTCAGTAGATGTGACGGTTTGCTTTCAGTAGTTTTATATTTTCTATTTTCAGTAGTTTTGTAAAACGACTGAAGAGTTTGTTCTTCAGTCGTTGTAGCATCAGTAGTTTTCTTTTTCAGTAGTTTCATGTTTTATACTTAACACTCTGACATGTTCTCAGTAGTTGTGAACATTTCAGTAGTTTGTTAAGAAGTAGTTATTTTTGTACTAAATCTGCTAGTAATCACCACCCCGTGATTACAGCAGTAATTGCACTCTATATAAGGAGTGCCAACCTTATTGTAACCAATGAATGATTGAGCAATAATATTGAGCATTATTGAAACATTCCAAATCACAGAAAATATTCTCTCGCATTTGTTACAAATAACACTCTCTTGCTATAACTTGACTAATTCATCTCTTCATTCCGCTGCATTATACTTTTATACCTCAAACTTGTGATCGTTGATCCTGTCATCTGACTTTTCAGCAAATTTTGCCAAATTGTCTTTTGTGTTAAGTACGGTACACCTGCTGCCAAAGGACCTTAGAAAGCCAATGAACTGTGGCCTCTTGTTCCATAACTCATAAGGGGTTTTTCCATGTGGCTTTACTACAAGAACTCTATTCTGCACATAGCATGCAATGCTGTCTGCCTCTACCCAGAATGTTAGAGGCAACTTTGAATCAGCTAACATAGTCCGAGCAGCCTCAATAAGAGTCCTATTTCTCCTCTCAGCAACACCATTTTGATGAGGAGTTCTAGGAGCACTATATTGTCTGGCAATCCCTTTTGAGTTACAAAATGAGTTAAGAACTAGGTTCTTAAACTCAGTCCCTTGATCACTTCTAATTATTTTAACCTTGTGATCAACTTGATTTTCTATTTTAAGAATAAAAGATTTTAAAGTTTCAGCAGTTTCATCTTTAGTTCTTAAAAAGAATACCCATGTAAATCTAGTAAAATCATCAACAATCACAAGGCAATATGATTTCCTTCCAATGCTCATTATACTTGTGGGACCAAATAGATCCATGTGCAATAAGTGTAATGGAGTGGTGATAGAGTTAACAACTTTGGATTTATGAGAAGACCTGTGTTGTTTCCCTTTCAGACAAGCAACACACTTATCTTTGCAGAAAAATTCCTTTTTAGGCAAACCATGTACCAAGTTATTTTTAGCCAGTTTATTCATTGTCTTAAAATTGACATGACACATTCGTTTATGCCATAGTGTTGACTCATCACCATCAGCTTTGGAAAGAAAGCATGATACTTCTCCCATTGGGGAAGCATGGTTCATATCAAGCTTGTACATATCCCCTTTCCTGGGAGATCTAAGAAGCACCAATTCCTGAGGAATTGTCATCCCGGGTTTGAGGATAATGCACTCATGTTCTGTGAAAAGCATTTGATGCTTTTGATCACAGAATTGAGAAACACTTAACAGATTGTGTTCAAGCTGTTTGACAAAATTAACTTTGTCAACTTTTAACTTTCCATTGGATATACTCCCTCTGCCAGAAATATATCCTCCGGCCTCACCTCTAAACTGGACAGGACCTCCATCATAATGTTGAAATTGTTGAAGGAGAGATCTGTTCCCTATCATGTGCCTAGAGCATCCACTATCTACAATCCAAATGTTGTTATTCTTGTCATATGGATGTCCCTGCACATAAGGTGAGATAATTAGTTTTGATTGGAAACCCAAGCCTTATTGGTCTTGGGTTCTTCCAATGATAGTGACATAATTGAACAAGAATTTATGCATGGGGGTTCAATGGATGTCTTTGAAGAAGAGGTTTGGGCTACAGCATCTTCCTTGATCTTCCATTCCATCCCTTGGTTGATCATAGAGGATGAGCTTGTTGAAGCTTTTGTAGCTTGGCATTCTTCCGAAGCTTCTTTCTTTTCAGAAGAGACCTTCACCACCTTTTCTTCCGAAGCAGTCTTCTTCTGAGATGGTTTCAAGGGGACTCTTTTGGTTTTTTGAGTCTTAACAGCTTTAACTTCCGAAGCCTTTTTCCTTTTGGAAGAATTTTCTTCCGAGAGAAGCCTTGCTTCAGAAACAAGCTTTCCCTTTTTCTTCACTTGAACCATTTGATATGGTCCAAATGAGAAACCTTCCTTGACTCCTTCTCTTTTAACATTATTTGCATAATGTGTGCTAGCACGATTGTAGTAACAATCTTTAGCCATGTGGTTTTGTAGACCACACATTATGCATGCAATGTTAACTTTCTGGGAATGAGAGGATTGTTGTTTCTTGTTCTTTTTCTCTTCATCAGCAATCTTTCCCTTTAATTTCTGATCCTTTGGTAGGGTAGGAGTACTGGTACTGTACTCTTTTCCTGAATCAGAAGTTCCAACCACCTGGAATCCAGCTGATATGAATACACCCTTTTGCTTTGGGTCTATCTTTAGCTTGGATTCAGCCACTTTCTTGGCAGTTTTTCTGGCTGCCTTGGCTCTGCTTCTTCTGGCTTTGGTGGTCAGGGTTTGATCATCATTGACTGGGGAGGGCACAATTACCTATTCCTTCCCTGTGATGGTCTCCATAGTTGCATCAATCTTTGACTCTTGAGAAGGTGGGTCAATAGATGGAACCTCTTGCTCCTCAGTACCACACCTTGGTTGTCTTATAGACTCATAAGAATATGGTGGAGCAATTTCATTGGTTCCTAACCCACCTTTGTTTTGTAACAAAGTTTTGAGTGAGAGGATGATGCAAGAATGGCTTGGAAGTTTTGCTCGGAAATCGCATACTTCCTGGCTTGAGCCTCAGCAGTGACAAACTGGGCTTGAGCCTCAGTCAATTTGGATATTAAATCCTTGATTTGAGTTTTGTAGTTTGTATGTTCATGTTTTAAGAGGGACTTAGTTTTCTCTAACTCCTCAATTTTTCTTTGATAGTCAGATTCAGCCCTTTTAAAGTCAGATTTTAAAACATTTAAAGACTCAATATCAGATTTAATTTCCATATTGTAGTCCTGATACAGTTTAACCTTAGCAATACAAGCAGGGGTACAGAGATGTTCATATACCTTGTTTTCATCTGTTCCTGCCATGAGTGCTTGAGCAGGAGTCACATCCTGAACCATGAAGCTCTAGTCAACTTCTTGAGCCATTGCTGCAGTCTCTGTTGACTTTCCGGTGGGCTTTGGTATAGAGGGATGTGTGGAGGCCTGTGAGGTTCCCGGGTTGGACTTGGGAGCCTTGCATTCCCTTGCAAAACGACCAAGTTGGTTATAGTTGTAACATTTGGCCTTGCTTTTGTCAAACCCAAATTTGCTGGTGATTGGGTTCTGAGGGAATTGCCTTCCAGTTCTTTTAAAGAACTTCTTCACTCTGTAGGTTAGAAGAGCCATTTGTTGGACTATGTCTACATACTCTATGTCATCCGGGCTAAAACACTCTAGATCATCAAAGCAGTATTGATAGTCATTTGAGTGCCCACTCCCAGAGACAAATGCACAGCCCTCCTGAAAGGAGCTTTGCTGAGCTTGTTGAGACCTTGGAGTCTCAGGAAATGTGATGTAAGGCCCAGAGGAACAAGATGGCTACTGGGTGTAGGTCAGGTATTGCTGAGACTGGGAGATTCCTGAGCCTTCAGCAACCATTAAAGCGTTGCTAGCAGGAAGACTCAAGGGTCTGCTTGTCTGATGACCCCTCTTGCTTTCCATTTCCAAACGGTATCCATCAAGGATCCCATAGAGTTCGGTCATGGTGAGTGTATTCAGATTCTCTGTTCTCTTGATAGAGACATAGTAGAATGTCCACTCATTGGGTAGAGCACTCATAAACTTTCTAGTAAGGTCTCTGAGTTCATGAGTGATTCCCACAGATTGAAGGGAAGAAATGAGATCCATGTACCTGAAATATTGCTGGCTAAGAGTCTCTCCAGCAACATAGATGAAGTTCTCAAACTGCTGCTTCAGTGAGTCCTTCTTGGAATCATTCGAGCCTGAGTACATTTGAGCAAGAGCATCAAAGAGTTCTTTGGCAGACTTACAATGCTCAAACCCCACCATGATAGAGTTTGGGATTGCAGTCATAAGAACAGTCATAGCATTGCTGTCTATGTCAAGCTTCTTCCTGTCTTCATCAGAATAATCTTCAACGGCTTTCTCAATCATGACACCGTTTCCACCAGCTACTTTTGACTTATACGGGCCATTGACGATGGATTGCCACATCTTGCTGTCTTGATACCTGATGAAGCCTTCCATTCTTCTGCTCCAAGACCTGAAGTTTTCAGGGGCGATGATGGGAGCTTTGGTCATCGTTCCCATCTCTACTTCAGATTTGTTGAGGGCCATTTTGAGTGAGGTATAAGGAGGAGTGAAAAACTGGTTGATTAGGATGGTAAGATCTCACAATCAAGAGCCTAAAAAGCTCTGATACCAATTGCAGGATCGGGTTTGTCACTTAAACACTTGTATTTCTCTCAAACTCACTTATAATAACACTCAAATCAGATGAAGCAATGTCTTTTGCAAGAGTTGATAATAATATAATAAGTAACAAAGGAACAAGCAGAGATATATTTTCAAGGTACTTGTATATATTACTTCTCAACTCAAGATTACAAGACACTTACAAGCATGAAACAAGAGTTACAATGAGAAACTATATATACTAGATCCTACAGCCGGATATACTTGATACCAGCTGGAAACCTAAGAGTAAAGCATATACTACAATGCTAAAGTTAAGGTATCTTAGATAAAGATGGCAACTAAAGATGTCCATGACTTACCTTTTGTCACCAACTAAAGATGGCAACTGTACTAACATAAAAAGGTAAACAGTGGATTAAAGTATGGTCAACTACATGGCTTTTGAGAAAACGCCATGCAGTATCTCAGAGATTTGCAGCGGAGTGTCAGAGAGGCCATACTTATGTCCACTGGATAATAAAAGTTTCTTCCGAAGGTTAACTGGCTTCGGAAGAACTTGTTCTTCCGAAGCCACTTATACTTCGGAAGATGCTTCTATGCTTCCGAGGCTTTGAGGACTTCTTGTACTTTGGAAGTTGACTTCAGATCTTTATCTCTAAGTATTGATCTTCGGAAGTAGGTTCTTTGTCTTCGGAAGTTGGAGTTTTCCTTCGGAAGTGTGTTTTACACTTAGTTTTCGGAAGAGCTCCTTCTTCCTTCGGAAGTTCCATACTTAGCTTCGGAAGTCCTTTATATGTTGTATCCAAAATCTTCTAAGTGACTTGGTTTTGGTTGCAACAGCCTTTCTAGATCCAACAATATGCTTTGCTCATCCTCAAATCTGTGCAAGAGGCAGTTCCAGACTCTTTTTTTTCTTTTTTTCTTTTTTTTTGGTCTGGAACAAATACGGATAAGTCAATGCAGAGCGGATCTGCACGCATGGTCCATTAGCATGGCCCAGTCGTACGAATGATCCATTAGCATGGTCCAGTCGCACGAATGGTCCATTCTCATGGTCCAGTCGCATGAGCGGATCTGCACGTAGATTTTCAGATCTGCAGCCGCCAGGGCTGCCCAAAACCCTAATCTGATGAATTTTACGTGAACCGAAACAAAATAGGCATCATCAGATTCGAAAGGGTGATCAGAACGTGGTTTCGAGTTCGATTTTAACATAGAAACACCACACGTAACAAGATCTGAGCAAAACAAGAAGAACACGAAGTGGGTTTAACGTCAAAGAACTGAAATTCGATCCAGAAATCAAGAGCTCGGGTTGCTAGAATGATTGTTAGATCAATCCAGCAGTAACCGGCTCTGATACCAATTGTGAAGTCGCTGGATCGGTAGACATCCGAGCGTGTTCTTGACGGAAGGATAAACAACCAAAACCAAAAGTCAAATCAATAACACGAACTATCAAAAATTGGTTTTATTGATAAAACTTAACGATTACAAGCTCGTTACAACATAAGAATCAAGACTCTTGGCAAGGGGAGATCGAGCATGATCTCCCCTCTCATCCGGCAGCCCTAGGCTCCGGGCAGACTCCCTCTCAAAACCCTTATCTCTCTACACATTGAAACTGGTATATATAGGCCTCGGCCCATATTAGATGCGACTGGGCCCATTCGTGCGATTGGACCATGCGTATGGTTCAATCGTACGACTGGACCTGCGTATGGTTCAATCGTACGACTGGACCATACTTATGGTTCAGTCTTACGAATGTCCCAATCACATCTTTTAGTCGCACGACTGGTCCATTAGCATGGCTCAGTCGTACGACTGAGTCTCATTCGCATATGCTCCTGCGAATGACCCAGTTTCATGTGTTTACAACATATCAGGTGTATTACATTAAGCCTAGACTATTCGTCAAGCGACGGACACACTATATATGACAATATATGCTCCAAGATAGTGTCACCTGATGAGGTTTGAGGGTCAACAGGTGAATGACTGGTTGAAGCTCCACTATCCCTAGAGATAGTCATACTTTCAGATCTGCCAATAGTGGGAGCCTAGTTTGTTGCGGCTCTTAGAGAACTTGGAATAGGCCTGGGTAGCTCAAACAGTTGGTCTTCATCAGAATCACTTTGAGCACCTGTTCCAGATAAAACGTTCTCACAAGACGGTTTAGAATAGTTTGGAAACAATTCTAAATCAAAGATATGATCAAGGCCATTCCCCCTAACACAAGGAGTGTGCTCATTAACTACAATGTTGAAAGATTCCTCAAACTGTTGATTTTTGATGTTAAACTCTATAAGCTTTAGAGTTAGAGGAATATCCAACAAAGATAGCATCATCTGACTTTTCAGCAAATTTTGCCAAATTGTCTTTTGTGTTAAGTATTTTACACCTACAGCCAAAGGACCTTAGAAAGCCAATGAACGGTGGTCTCTTGTTCCATAGCTCATAAGGGGTTTTTCCATATGGCTTAACTACAAGAACCCTGTTCTGTACATAGCATGCAGTGCTGACTGCCTCTGCCCAGAATGTTAGAGGCAGCTTTGAGTCAGCTAACATGGTCCGAGCAGCCTCAATAAGTGTCATGTTCCTCCTCTCAGCAACACCATTTTGTTGAGGAGTTCTAGGAGCACTATATTATCTAGCAATCCCTTTTGAGTTACAGAATGAGTCAAGAACTTGGTTCTTAAACTCAATCCCTTGATCACTTTTAATTAGTTCAACCTTGTGATCAATTTGATTTTCTATTTTACGAATAAAAGATTTTTAAGTTTCAGCAGTTTCATCTTTAGTTCTTAAAAAAAATACCCATGTAAATCTTGTAAAATCATCAACAATCACAAGGCAGTATGATTTCCTTCCAATGCTCATTATACTTGTGGGACCAAATAGATCCATGTGCAATAAGTGTAATGGAGTGGTGATAGAGTTAACAACTTTGGATTTATGAGATGCCCTGTGTTGCTTCCCTTTCAGGCATGCAACACATTTATCTTTGTAGAAAAATTATTCTTTAGGCAAACAATGTACCAAGTTATTTTTAGCCAGTTTATTCATTGTTTTAAAATTTACATGACACATTCGTTTATGCCATAGTGTTGACTCATCACCATCAGCTTTGGAAAGAAAGCATGATACTTCATCTATTGGGGAAGCATTGTTCATATCAAGCTTGGACATATCCCCTTTTCTGGGAGATCTAAGAAGCACCAATTCCTGAGGAATTGTCATCCCAGGTTTAAGGATAATGCACTCATGTTCTGTGAAGAGCATTTGATGCTTTTGATCACAAAACTGAGAAACACTTAACAGGTTGTGTTCAAGCTGTTTGACAAAGTGAACTTTATCAACTTTTAATTTTCCGTTGGATATACTTCCTCTTCCAGAAATATATCCTCCGGCCTCACCTCCAAACTGGACACGACCTCCATCAAAATGTTGGAATTGCTGAAGGAGAGATCTGTTCCCTGTCATGTGCCTGGAGCATCCACTATCCACAATCCAAACATTGTTATTCTTGTCATATGGATGTCCCTGCACATAAGATGAGATGATTAGTTTTGATTGGAAACCCAATCCTTGTTGGTCTTGGGTCTTCCAATAATAGTGACATAATTGAACCAAAATTTATGCATGGGGGTTCAATGGATGTCTTTGAAGAAGAGGTTTGGGCTGCAGCATCTTCCTTGATCTTCCATTCCATCTCTTGGTTGATCACGGATGATGAACTTGTTGAAGCTTTTGCAGCTTGGCATTCTTCCGAAGCTTCTTTATTTATGGAAGAAGCCTGCACCACCTTTTCTTCCGAAGTAGTTTTCTTCTGGGATGGTTTCAAGGGGACTCTTTTGTTCTTTTGAGTCTTGACAACCTTTACTTCCGAAGCCATTTTCCCTTCGGAAGAAGGACTTTCTTCCGAAAGCAACCTTGCTTCGGAAACAAGCTTTCTCTTTTTCATCACTTGAACCATTTGATAAGGTCCAAATGAGAAACCTTCCCTGACTCTTTCTCTTTTAAGATTGTTTGCATAATGTGTGCTAGCAGGATTGTAGTAACAATCTTTGGCCATGTGGTTTTGCAGACCACACATTATGCATGCAATGTTAATCTTCTGGGAACTTGAGGATTGCTGTTTCTTGTTCTTTTTCTCTTCATCAGCAACCTTTCCCTTTAACTTCTGATCCTTTGGTAGGATGGGAGTGCTGGTACTACACCCCTTTCTTGAATCAGAGTTACCTACCACCTGGAATCCAACTGAGATGAATACACCCTTTTGCTTTGGGTCTATCTTCAGCTTTGACTCAGCCAATTTTTTGGTAGTTTTTCTGGCTGCCTTAGATCTGTTTCTTCTAGCTTTGGTGGTCAAGGGTTGATCATCACCGGTAGGAGTGGGTAAGATTACCTGGTTCTTCCCTGTTATGGTCTCTATGGTTGCATCACTCTTTGACTCATAAGAAGGTGGGTCAGCAGTTGTGCACTTCAATACCACACCTTGGTTCTCTTATAGACTGTTGGATCTAGAGAGGCTGTTGCAACCCAAACCATGTCACTTAGAAGATTTTGAGTACAACATACAAAGGACTTCCGAAGCCAAGTGTGGGACTTCCGAAGAAAGAAGGAGCTCTTCCGAAGTCTAAGTGTAAAATACACTTTCGAAGGAAAACTCCAACTTCCGAAGATAAAGAAGTTACTTCCGAAGAATCAAGACTTGAAGACAAAGTTCTAAAGTCAACTTCCGAAGTATAAAGAAGCCCTTAAAGCCTCGGAAGCATAGAAGCATCTTCCGAAGTATAAGTGGCTTCGGAAGAACTTGTTCTTCCGAAGCCAGTTAACCTTCGGAAGACACTTCTATTATCCAGTAGACATAAGTATGGTCTGTCTGACAGTCCGCTGCAAATCTCTGAGATACTGCATGGCGTTTTCTCAAAAGCCATGTAGTTGACCATACTTTAATCTACTGTTTACCTTTTATGTTAAGTACAGTTGCCATCTTTAGTTGGTGACAAAAGGTAAGTCATGGACATGTCATGACTACCATATCTTAGATAATACTTTATCTAAGATACCTTAACTTTAGCATTGTAGTATATGCTTTAGTCGTAGGTTTCCAGCTGGTATCAAGTATAACCGGCTGTAGGATCTAGTATATATAGTTTCTCTTTGTAACTCATGTTCTATGCTTGTAAGAGTCTTGTAATCTTGAGTTGAGAAGTAATATATACAAGTACCTTGAAAATACTCCTGCTTGTTCCTTTGATTACTTATTATATTATTATCAACTCTTGTTAAAGGCATTGCTTCATCTGGTTTGAGTGATATTATAAGTGAGTTTGAGAATATTACAAGTGTTAAGTGACAAAACCCGATCCTGCAATTGGTATCAGAGCTTTTTAGGCTCTTGATTGTGAGATCTTACCATCCTAATCAACCAGTTTTTCACTCCTCCTTATACCTCACTCAAAAATGGCCCTCATCAAATCTGAAGTTGAAATGGGAACGATGACCAAAGCTCCCATCATCGACCCTGAAAACTTCAGGTCTTGGAGCAAAAGAATGGAAGGCTTCATCAGATACCAGGATAGCAAGATGTGGCAGTCCATTGTTAATGGCCCATACAAGCCAAAAGTTGCTGGTGGAAACAGTTGCCATGATCGAGAAGGTTGTTGAAGACTACTCCGATGAAGACAGGAAGAAGCTTGACATAGACAGCAATGCTATGACTGTTCTCATGACCGCAATCCCAAACTCCATCATAGTGGGGTTTGAGCATTGTAAGTCAGCCAAATAACTCTTTGATGCACTTGCTCAAATGTACTCGAGCTCTAATGATTCAAAGAAGGACTCACTGAAGCAGCAGTTTGAGAACTTCACCTATGTTGCTGGAGAAACTTTTAACCAGCAATATTTTAGGTATATGGATCTTATCTCCTCCCTCCAATCTGTGGGAATCACTCAAGAACTTAGAGACCTTACAAGAAAGTTCATGAGTGCTCTACCCAATGAGTGGACTTTCTACTGTGTCTCCATTAAGAGAACAGAGAATTTAAACACTCTCACCATGACCGAACTCTATGGGATCCTTGATGGATACCGTTTGGAAATGGAAAGTAAGAAGGGTCACCAAGCAAGCAGACCCTTGAGCCTTCCTGCTAGCAACGCTTTAATGGTTGCTGAAGGCTTAGGTATCTCCCAGTCTCAGCAGTACCTGTCATACACCCAGCAGCCATCTTGTTCATCTGGGCCTTACATCACATTCCCTAAGACTCCAAGGTCTCATCAAGCTCAGCAAAGCTCCTTTCAGGAGGGCTGTGCGTTTGTCTCAGGGAGTGGACACTCCAACGATCATCAATTCTGCTTTGATGATCTTGAGTGCTTCAGTCCAGATGACATAGAGTATGTGGACATTGTCCAGCAAATGGCTCTTCTAACCTACAGAGCGAAGAAGTTCTTTAAGAGAACTGGAAGGCAATTCCCTCAAAACCCAATCACTAGCAAGTTTGCGTTTGACAAGAGCAAAGCTAAGTGTTACAACTGTAACCAGCTTGGCCATTTTGCAAGGGAATGCAAGGCTCCCAAATCCAACCCGGGAACCTCACAGGCCTCCACACATCCTTCTACACCAAAGCCCAACGGGAAGTCAACTGAAACAATAGCTATGGCTCAAGAAGTTGACTGGAGCTTTATGGTTCAAGATGTGACTCCAGCTCAAGCACTCATGGCAGGAACAGATGAAAATAAGGTATATGAACATCTCTGTACCCCTGCTTGTATTGCAAAGGTTAAATTGTACCAAGACTACAATATGGAAATTAAATCCGATATTGAGTCTTTAAATGTGCTAAAATCTGACTTTAAAAGAGCTGAATCTGACTACCAAAAGAAAATTGAGGAGTTAGAGAAAACTGTATCTCTTTTAAAACATGAACACACCAACTACAAGACTCAAATCAAGGATTTAATATCCAAATTGACTGAGGCTCAAGCCCAGCTTGTCACAGCTGAGGCTCAAGCCAGGAAGTATGCTATTTCTGAGCAAAACTTCCAAGCCATACTTGCATCATCCTCTCACCCCAAACTTTGCTATCAAAACAAAAGTGGGTTGGGAACCAATGAAATTGCTCCACCACACTCTTATGAGTCTATAAGACAACCAAGATGTGGCACTGAAGAGCAAGAGGTTCCATCTGTTGACCCACCTTGTATAGAGTCAAAGAGTGATGCAACTATGAAGACCATGACCATCACAGGGAAGGAACAGGTAATTGTGCCCTCCCAGGCCAATGATGATCAAACCCTGACCACCAAAGCCAGAAGAAGCAGGGCTAAAGCAGCCAGGAAAACTGCCAAGAAGGTGGCTGAATCCAAGCTGAAGATAGACCCAAAGCAAAAGGGTGTATTCATATCAGCAGGATTCCAGGTGGTTGGACCTTCTGATTCAGGAAAGGAGTATAGTACCAGTACTCCTATCCTACCAAAGGATCAGATTTTAAAGGGAAAGGTTGCTGATGAGGAGAAAAAGAACAAGAAACAGCAATCCTCTAATTCCCAGAAAATTAACATTGCATGCATAATGTGTGGTCTGCAAACCACATGGCTAAAGATTGTTACTACAATCCTGCAAGCACACATTATGCAAATAATGTTAAAAGAGAAGGAGTCAGGGAAGGTTTCACATTTGGACCATATCAAATGGTTCAAGTGGTGAAAAAGGGAAAGCTTGTTTCCGAAGCAAGGCTTCTCTCGGAAGAAAACTCTTCTTCCGAGAGGAAAAAGGCTTCGGAAGTGAAAGCTACAAAGACTCACAAAAGAGTCCCCTTGAAACCATCCCAGAAGAAGACTGCTTCGGAAGAAAAGGTGGTGAAGGTCTCTTCCGAAAAGAAAGAAGCTTCGGAAGAATGCCAAGCTACAAAAGCTTCATCAAGCTCATCTTCTATGATCAACCAAGGGATGGAATGGAAGATCAAGGAAGATGCTGTAGCCCAAACCTCTTCTTCAAAGACATCTATTGAACCCCCATGCATAAACTTTGGTTCAATCATGTCACTCTCATTGGAAGAACCCAAGACCAATAAGGCTTGGGTTTCCAATCAAAACTAATTATCTCACCTTATGTGCAGGGACATCCATATGACAAGAATAACAACATTTGGATTGTAGATAGTGGATGCTCCAGGCACATGACAGGGAACAGATCTCTCCTTCAACAATTTCAACATTATGATGGAGGTCCTGTCCAGTTTGGAGGTGAGGCCGGAGGATATATTTCTGGCAGAGGAAGTATATCCAATGGAAAATTAAAAGTTGACAAAGTTAACTTTGTCAAACAGCTTGAACACAACCTGTTAAGTGTTTCTCAGTTTTGTGATCAAAAGCATCAAATGCTTTTCACAGAACATGAGTGCATCATTCTCAAACCTGGGATGACAATTCCTCAGGAATTGGTGCTTCTTAGATCTCCCAGGAGAGGGGATATGTACAAGCTTGATATGAACAATGCTTCCCCAATGGGAAAAGTATCATGCTTTCTTTCCAAAGCTGATAGTGATGAGTCAACACTATGGCATAAACGAATGTGTCATGTCAATTTTAAGACAATGAATAAATTGGCTAAAAATAACTTGGTACATGGTTTGCCTAAAAAGGAATTTTTCTGCAAAGATAACTGTGTTGCTTGCCTGAAAGGGAAACAACACAGGTCTTCTCATAAATCCAAAGTTGTTAACTCTATCACTACTCCATTACACTTATTGCACATGGATCTATTTGGTCCCACAAGTATAATGAGCATTGGAAGGAAATCATATTGCCTTGTGGTAGTTGATGATTTTACTAGATTTACATGGGTATTCTTTTTAAGAACTAAAGATGAAACTGCTAAAACTTTAAAATCTTTTATTCTTAAAATAGAAAATCAAGTTGATCACAAGGTTAAAATAATTAGAAGTGATCAAGGGACTGAGTTTAAAAACTTTGTTCTTGACTCATTTTGTAACTCAAAAGGGATTGCCAGACAATACAGTGCTCCTAGAACTCCTCAACAAAATGGTGTTGCTGAGAGGAGAAATAGGACACTTATTGAGGCTGCTCGGACTATGTTAGCTGATTCAAAGCTGCCTCTAACATTCTGGGCAGAGGCAGTTAGCACTGCATGCTATGTGCAGAACAGAGTTCTTGTAGTAAAGCCACATGAAAAGACCCCTTATGAGTTATGGAACAAGAGGCCACCGTTCATTGGCTTTCTAAGGTCCTTTGGCAGCAGGTGTACCATACTTAACACAAAAGAGAATTTGGCAAAATTTGCTGAAAAGTCAGATGATGCTATCTTTGTTGGATATTCCTCCTATTCTAAAGCATACAGGGTTTATAATATTAAAAACCAACAATTTGAGGAATCCTCTAACATTGTAGTTAATGAGCACACTCCTTGTGTTAGGGGGAATGGCCCTGATCATATTTTTGATTTAGAATTGTTTCCAAACTATTCTAAACCATCTTGTGAGAATGTTTCAGCTGGAACAGGTGCTCAAAGTAATTCTGATGAAGATCAACTGTTTGAGCTTCCCAGACCTGCTCCAAGTTCTCCAAAAGCAACAACAAATCAAGTTCCCACTATTGAAAGATCTGACAGCATAACCATTTCAAGAAATAGTGGAACTTCAACAAGGGATTCACCTGATGATCTTCAAGTCTTCTCAGGTGATCCTGCACAACACCAAGCTGATGGAAGCAGCATTTTGAAGGAACAGGCAACTGTTAATGATGCTTCACAGCAAAGAAATGATGATGTTTCTCTTTCATTCAATCAGTCCTCATTGAATGAAATTGAAACAGCAGCTGGACCAAGTATTCAAGCTCCAGAGCAAAATATGTCCAACTTGGACCTATCTTTGCAACTGGAGGTGATTCCAAGACTCAGAATTCACAATACTCATCCAGCTGAAAACATCATAGGGGAAGTCTCTGAGGGTGTGAGAACAAGGGGACAAACTCACAATGGGAATGTCTGCTTGTACTCATGCTTCTTATCCCAAATGAAACCCAAGAAGGTGGAAGATGCCTTGAAGGATAGTAGCTGGGTTGAATCAATGCAAGAGGAGCTGCTTCAATTCAAAAGACAAAAGGTTTGGAACCTATGTCCGCTACCATCTGGTCAAGTACCTATAGGCACCAAGTGGGTTTTCAGAAACAAAAGAGATGACAGAGGCTTGATTATCAAGAACAAGGCAAGATTGGTGGTTCAAGGATACACTCAAGAGGAAGGAATTGATTATACTGATGTCTTTGCACCTGTTGCAAGACTTGAGGCAGTTAGGATCTTCTTTGCTTATGCTGCATCCAAGAATTTCACTGTCTACCAGCTTGATGTCAAGTGTGCCTTTCTATATGGGGATATAGATAGGGAAGTCTACGTATGCCAGCCTCCAGGATTTGAAGACCCACAGCACCCAAACTATGTGTGCAAGTTGGATAAAGCTCTATATGGGCTGCACCAAGCACCTAGGCTGTGGTATGAGACATTGTCTCAATTTCTTCTGAAGAATGGTTATACTAGAGGAACCATTGACAAGACTCTCTTCATCAGAAAGTCTGGGAAAGACATTTTGCTAGTTCAAGTCTATGTCGATGACATCATATTTGGTTCCTCAAATGACCAAATGTGCAAAGACTTTGAGAGCATTATGAAAAGGAAGTTCGAAATGAGTTCTATGGGAAAAATGGACTTTTTCCTTGGAATTAGGTAAAGCAACTGAAGGAAGGGTTTTTCATCAATCAATCTAAGTATGTCAATGATATCTTAGAGAGATTTGATATGAAGGATTGTAAAGCAGCAAAGACGCCCATACCCAGAAACCATGATTTATGCCCTGATTCTGAGGGGGAGGATACTGATCAACATCAGTATAGAGCAATCATTGGTTCTCTGATGTATCTCACAGCAAGTAGACCTGATATCATGTTTGCAACATGCATTTGTGCAAGATATCAGGCTGCTCCAAAGGTGTCTTACCTAATTGCTGTCAAGAGAATCCTCAGATACCTCAAAGGAGCACCTAAGTTAGGTCTCTGGTATCCAAGAAATAGTGATTTTAATCTCTATGGTTACTCTGATAGTGATTATGGTGGCTGCAACATCAACAAGAAATCAACATCAGGTGGATGTCAATTTCTTGGTGGAAGGATCATCTCATGGCAATGCAAAAAGCAATCCTGTGTCTCTACATCAACTGCTGAAGCTGAATACATTGCTGCTGCAAGTTGCTGTGCTCAGCTATTGTGGATTCAAAACCAGATGATTGACTATGGATTTAACTTCATGAGCACTCCTATCCACATCGACAACAACAGTGCTATATCCATCACTGAAAATCCAGTGAAGCACTCTAAGACGAAGCACATTGATATCAGGTATCATTTCATTAGAGATATTCATGAGAAAAATCTTATAAAACTAATCAAAGTTGATTCAAATGAACAATATGCTGATTTGTTCACCAAAGCATTTGATGAACAAAGATTTAAATATCTCATTACAGCTATTGGGATGATAAACATTGACTAGTTAATCTCAATTGAAAACCTTTTTAATGTGCAAAGTCTTATGTCAATACAATCTAAGCCCTGTTACAAAAGATCCTTTCTTATTTAACCAAGTATAAGTTCTTCCGAAGAGAAACTTGCCCTCGGAAGATATCTAGCATAACTTCCGAAGCAAATTTCTCATAGGATAATTTTCTTCTCGGAAGTGTACTAAGTCTCGGAAGAAGCGATTGAGTTTATCTCAGATCTACTTCCGAAGCACTTAATACTTTCCACCTGAAAGCAACATGTATCTTCGGAAGTAAGTTATTTACCTTCGGAAGTACATTTGCCTTCGGAAGAACTTTACATTCGGAAATACCTTATACTCGGAAGAAAGATTTTACTGTGTAACGGAAATCTTTTGGGCCCCACTCTGTAAAAAGTAAAGATTTTGTTAATGATGTCGGATTGTTTAAATGGCTTAACCTTACCGCCCCTGTCACATCATCCACTGAACCCTCACATCATCTTATCCAAACCACCCTTTAAACCGCCATTTCACCCATTTAAATACTTCCGGTTAATCACTTACACTCTTTTTACCAAATTCACTGCCCTAAAAGCTTTCTTCTTCTCCAATTTACCTCTCTCAGAACTCTTCCTCTGATATCTTTCTCAAATGGCTCTAAACCCTCAGCACAACCAGGTCGCACTCCTTGACTCTTCAAGGGATGCTGACTTCTCTAATATCATCTCTTTCTTAGCCCAATCTTCATACTACACAGCATTGACCGTAAACCCTACCATCTACTCCAATCAAATGTCCGAATTTTGGACAAATGGTCGGATTGAAACCCTAAACGGGGTTCGTGCTATCAGGTCAAGTGTTTGTGGCCAAGAGTTGGTCATCACTGAACAAATCATCAGGGAGCATCTTGAGCTCCATGATGAAGGCGCACCGACGGAATTCCCCAAATCTGAGTTAGATAACTCTTATCTCCAAATGGGATACGGTGGAGATGTAAGCAGGTCTACAGTCTACAAATTCAACTTCTCCTACAAGTGGAAGTTCCTGCTACATGTGGTTCTTCACTGTCTATCTAACAAATCCGGGGGATGGGATCAAATTCCCTATGAACTCGGGTGCTTAGTTCATGGGTTGGTACAAGGCCTGCGCTTCAACTACTCAAGGTTTGTGCTGACTAACCTTATGGGAAATCTGCAAAGGGACACATTCTTTATGTATCCCAGATTTCTACAGCACATAATCAACTGCGAGCTAGATCAGGGTAAGCTTGTCTGTGCAGCTGCTCTGTCTGCTCCCCAAATGAGGCCGACCATCTTCAAAGTCTTGAAGAGAGTGTCTACCAACTACACTGGAAGGGATACCGCACTACTTCCAGGTATGATTGAGCCAATGGCTCCTGGTGACATCCCTGTTAACCCCACAGGTGATGAACCCACACCAGCAACTACCCTCACTATTCCAAATCTACCTTCTCCTCCAATCACTTGTCAGTCTAGGGGCTGCTTCGGAAGATGTACTCCTGCTACCATTAGAGGAGCTGATAGAGCTTGAAAAGGCAACCTTGCTGCAAAGACAGCAAAAAGAAGAAGCTGCAAGGTTGGCCTTGGAAGAAGAAAGGCTGAGAAAAGAAAGAGAAGCTGATCTGCAGCTCAGGAGAGAAAGGATCACTTTCCTACTCTCCAGAGGATTCTCTCAAGAGGAGTTGTCTCCACACAATAATGACACGATCTTATGGCTCTTTAACAAAGAGCAAGATCAAATGGAGAAGGAGAGAAAGAGAGCTGCAAGGGAGAAGCTGGTAGAGAAGAAGAAGAGAGAAGAAGAGGCTGGACTGTCTGCCGCCAAGAAGATAGGTGAGAAAGCTTGGATGAAGAACTATCTTAAAGCTCATGGCTTCTCTGGCAGGCAAGTGGGTCCAATGTCTGAGAAGACTCTCCAACGACATGTCAGTGACATCAAGGCTGACATTCGTGCGGGGAGAAGAAAGGAGATGTATAGAAGGAGACAGGGGATGACCTCAAAAGCCACCTCTCAGCCCAATATCCAAACCCAACCTCAACCTGAACCAATACCCTTTCACTTCCCAATCAAAACTGAACCTGAACCCTTCACCCCTGAACCTACACCATCACAACTACCAATTCCCTCACCTCAACCACCTAAACTACCAATCATTCAACCTAAAACCTTACCCAGAACCCAAACTCCTAAACCTACCCAACAACCAATCAAACCATCCCCTCAGCCTTCCAAACATCTCTCTATGGAGGAATTCAAGGCAATCAAAACTAAGCTCATCAACTGCACTACTCTGAGCGACATCTCCTGTGAGGAGGATACAGTCAACCTGACCTATGTTGATAGATCCTCAAGTTCCCTCACAAGAGATGAGTTTCTTGATCTACCCAGAGGAACTTTGGACCAAGCTGCAAGACTCCTTGGCCTCAATTCAGATACATTAAATGAGGAAGAAAAGAAGCTGAGGAGAAGGCTGGTGACTCTACTGGACACAAAGAAAGGAGATAGGGTACCAAGACAATCTCTTGTACCCAGAAAGAAGATAGTCCAGTGGAGGTTCGAAGACTCTTCTCACAACTTTGTTGTTGAGAGAGAGAATGGTGAGATTAACAGGCTGAATGCCTCATCTCTGCTACACTTAAGCAGATTTGATATTGCTGAGTTAGCAGAGAAACCATTCTCCAACCCTTCAAACTCCGATGTAGCTGCCCACATCAGAAATCATCTAGGCAGCCTTCACATGACCGAGCTCACTGCCAGAAGCAAGGTCGAAGAGGAGTCAAAACTAAGAGAGGAGGAGGAAAGGAAAGGATCAGCAACCAAAGGCAAAGCCTTTCTTCAAATAGTTGAAGGTCCTGAACTTGAGTCCATAGTTAGATGGGAGTATGACTACAACTCCCGTCAACTAACTCTCTTCAGGGGGTCACAACAAAGGGTACATGTCATTCAAAGTGATAGACTGGATCTCCTATCCACGAATGACTTGTACAAGCTTCTCAGCACCACTTCCGGGAAGAACAGAGAGACAGACAAATATCTGTTATCCCTGGTGCTGAAAACTTTGAGAAGTAGAAATAAGTGAAGTTTTGGTAGCATCATCCTAGGGGGAGTTTGTTGGATCTAGAGAGGCTGTTGCAACCAAAACCATGTCACTTAGAAGATTTTGAGTACAACATACAAAGGACTTCCGAAGCCAAGTGTGGGACTTCCGAAGAAAGAAGGAGCTCTTCCGAAGTCTAAGTGTAAAATACACTTCCGAAGGAAAACTCCAACTTCCGAAGATAAAGAAGTTACTTCCGAAGAATCAAGACTTGAAGACAAAGTTCTAAAGTCAACTTCCGAAGTATAAAGAAGCCCTTAAAGCCTCGGAAGCATAGAAGCATCTTCCGAAGTATAAGTGGCTTCGGAAGAACTTGTTCTTCCGAAGCCAGTTAACCTTCGGAAGACACTTCTATTATCCAGTAGACATAAGTATGGTCTGTCTGACAGTCCGCTGCAAATCTCTGAGATACTGCATGGCGTTTTCTCAAAAGCCATGTAGTTGACCATACTTTAATCTAATGTTTACCTTTTATGTTAAGTACAGTTGCCATCTTTAGTTGGTGACAAAAGGTAAGTCATGGACATGTCATGACTACCATATCTTAGATAATACTTTATCTAAGATACCTTAACTTTAGCATTGTAGTATATGCTTTAGTCGTAGGTTTCCAGCTGGTATCAAGTATAACCGTCTGTAGGATCTAGTATATATAGTTTCTCTTTGTAACTCATGTTCTATGCTTGTAAGAGTCTTGTAATCTTGAGTTGAGAAGTAATATATACAAGTACCTTGAAAATACTCCTGCTTGTTCCTTTGATTACTTATTATATTATTATCAACTCTTGTTAAAGGCATTGCTTCATCTGGTTTGAGTGATATTATAAGTGAGTTTGAGAGAATTACAAGTGTTAAGTGACAAAACCCGATCCTGCATAGACTCATAAGAATGTGGTGGAGCAATTTCATTGGTCAGCAGATGGAACCTCTTTACACACTTTTGAATGATTTTAGGGCTGGAATACATCTAAAACCCGTTTTTGAAAAGTTGAGTGTTGAACCCGTTTGTATGCGTATGTGTATGTGTTTGATGCGGGTGGGATTTAATTTCGGGCTTGTGTGTGCTTGAATGGTGTTGTGGTAGGTGTTTCTAAGGTTTAGGATGGTTGATTTGGGCTAAGAACGAGTTTGGGAGAGCTTGGAGGCCGAAAAGGGCAGTTTGCGTTCGGGATGAACTGCATTCTGCATCAGCTAGGGCTAGGCGACCGAATGGCATGCGACTGGAGGCCATACGGCCGAATGGCATGCGACTGAGGTCCATGCGCACGATTGCCATGCGACTGAGGTCCATACGCATGAAAGTCACGCGACTGAAGTTCATGTGCCTGTAAGGCATGCGATTGAAGGTTATGCGACTAAGGTCCATGCGCCTGGAGGCCATGGGACTAAGGTTCATACGCACGAAGGTTATGCGACTGAGGTCCATGCGCCTGGAGGCCATGCAACTAAGGTTCATACGCACGAAGGGTATGCGACTGAAGCCTATGCGCCTGAAGTCATGCGACTGAAGGCCATACGCATGAAAGCTATGCGACTGAGAGTCCATACGCATAGGTGTCCATTCGCCCATAGGTCCATTCACATAGGGTCCATTCGCCTGATGCACATTCGCCTAAGTGTTCAGTCACCTGGGAGGCCATGTGACTGGAGGATGTCCATACGCCCAAGTAGGGCTCATACGCCCGAAGGTACAATGGTTTATTTTCTGACTTTCGAGGGAAAGTGCAGATGTGGGTTTTGACTTGTGAGTTTCCCGGGGGTTTATGTAAGTTGACTTTGGAGGTCATAGATGATATGATGGGCATGTGTGATGTATGATTGATGTATGATGATGTATGATTGATGCTTATGCATGATGGTGTGTATGATGTATGTTATGTATGTATGATGATGCCCTGTATGGTGATGCTGTATGTTTATGTTTATGTTCCTTAATATGTGTGGTTATTTTCCCGTGGCTTTACGTTGAAAGTTAATAAATGAAATGAAAGTATTATGTAACGTAAAGTGGAAGATAATGAAAAGAGGAACATGATGAATGAATGCATGCATTAATGAATGAACGAAAGTATGAAAGGCTTGCAAGCAAAATGTACAGAGGTGCACGGCTCTAAAATGCGTAAGTCAACTGCGTATGGTTTAGGTAACCCTTAAGGATACACGCAGGGGTTCCAGTCTTTGTGACTGACCAACGATGTGGTACATGGTGTATAGTGATTACTCACCTCGGTGCTGGTGCCAGGCTATGTGCAGTGTGGAAGTCATTTATGATCTTCGGCCCAATACTCGAGTTACGTATAATGTTGATGGTGTAGTATACAGTGGTTTATAGAGATTACTCACCTCGGTGCTGGTTCCAGGCTATGTGCAGTGTGGAAGTCATTTATGATCTTCGGCCCAGTACCCGAATTATGCATAATGTTGGGGGTGTAGTATAAAGTTGGGATCTTTGTCGCTTACCCCGGTGCTGGTGCCAGGCTATGTGTAGTGTGGAAGTCATTTATGAACTTCGGCCCAGTACCCCATTTGTTTGGGGCATAGCTGATGACACTGATCCAGTTTGTGATAAGAGAAATAATGTGATAAAGGAGGAAAGGGCTAATGAAAGAAGTAATGATGAACGTATGAATGAAAGTAAGAAAGTGTGAACGAATGAAAGTTAATGAACGAATGATGAAGATAATAATGATATTATCTATGTGTACGTATGATGTGTGATCACATGCAAAAGTGAAGAACGATTTTAAACGAAAGAAAAGTATGTTTTATTATAAAACTAGAACTCACTCAGCAACGCTGACTTTTATGTGTTTCCAGTTGGCAGGTAATGGTTGCTGAGGATGGCACAGGGCGGCTACTCAGCTCTTTTGGATGGCATCCATTTTTATAATGCTTTTGTGATGTAACGCAACATGTATTTTGTAATCTGAAAACGATGTATTAATTTGCAAAGGTTTCTATGATGAAATGGAATGTCGTTTTAATGTTTCCGCTGTGATGTTTCTTTATGATTAAATATAAATATATGTTTATGTGCGATGAGGAACCAACTGTAAGCGTCTCGGGAACGGGGCCTTACACTTATAGGGGTCTTATATCCACCCAAATCTGCATCATGAATAACCTTTGAGAATGCATCTCTACCCCTAAAACATAAAGCCATCTTTGAAGTACCCTTCAAATATCTAAGCAGCCATTTAACTACTTCCCAGTGTTCTCTCCCTAGATTACACATAAACCCGCTAAGAACTCCCACTGCATGAGCAATATAGGGCCTTGTGCATACCATTGCATACATAAGACTGCCCCAGCTGATGCATAAGGAACCTTCGCCATGTTGGCCTTGTCTTCGTCTATCTTTGGAGACTTATCTTTAGAAAGCTTAATATGACTACCTAGTGGTGTATTCCGGGTAGTTGTCTTCTCATGATTCATTTTGAATTTCTTTAATATTTTTCTGATATACTTTTCTTGTGATTCCTTGTGATGCTCATACTAAGTATTTGCTTAGTTGGGCCAATATCTTTCATTTCAAATTCTTTAGACATCTGTCGTTTCAACCTGTTAATCTCTAACATGTCTGAACCGGCTATCAACATATCATCCAAATAAAGGAGAAGGGTGATATAGGAATTCTTGAATTTCTTGAGATAGAAGTAGTGATCCATCTCGCATCTTTTATATCTATTTCTGCCCATAAAATCATCAAACTTAATATACCACTACCTAGGCGCCTTCTTTAAGACATAAAGACTCTTCTTTAGTTTGCACATTATGTTTTCCTTACAAGCTGTCAGAAAACCCTCTGGTTGTGCCATGTAGTTTTCCTCCTTAAGGTCACCATGCAGAAAAGTTGTCTTTACATCTAGCTGCTCTAGATGTAAGTTTTCTACAACCACGATACTAAGCACCGGTCTGATTGTAGTCATTTTAACCACAAGGGAAAATATTTCATTGTAATCAACCTCGTGCTTTTATTAGAACCCCTTAACTACTAATCGTGCTTTGTATCTCTTAGTTCTATCGCTTTCATCCTTGATTTTTTATACTTTTTTGAAGAGCCTTCTTCCTTATGGGAAGTTTAGTAAGAACCTACGTCTAGTTCTTGTCAAGTGAGTCCATTTCATCTTTTATTGCCCCCTCCCACTGAGACGAATCTTTCACACTAATAGCCTCTGAGTAGCATTATGGTTCATCATTTCAATGAGAAGAAGATAGTTAACTCATGAAGAATATCTCTGAGGAGGTATAAACGTTCGAGTAGACCTCCTAACCCAATGTGAAGTATTTTGATTTCCTGAATCATTTGTTAGTGGGGACTATTCATCCATAGGATCTAAACTCCCACTATTAAATAGATCTTGTTTTCCAAATTCTTCCTGATCATTATCTTTAGTTTCTGAACTTTCTTCTTCTATATTATGATTGTCTTCTTTAGTATTCTGACTTTTGGTCTCTGACCCATAGCTTTCTAAACTCAGGTTATCATCTTCAAACACCACGTGATCTTTACGAGTTTCTGGTATGGTTGAATCCTTGTCTTTGTAGAGTTTAGTTTTATTAAAGACCGGATCCCGAGTCTTAATAGTTTTCCTTGCTTCGGAATCCCAAAACCTATATCCCATCGAGTCAGATCCATAGCCAATGAAGGTACAATTCTTTGCCTTATGATCAAGCTTATCCCTCTCAAAGTCTTTCACACCAATATAAGCATCACACCCAAACACCTTCAAATGTTTGTAACAAACCTCTCTTCAAACCATTCCTCTTCTGGTATTTTGAAACCAAGAGGAACCAAAGATCCTATGTTTATCATATATGCATCAGTGTTAACTGCATTAGCCCAAAAGGTTTTAGGAAGCCCTTCATTCAGTCTCATGCTCATGGCTTGTTCATTCAATATCCAGTTGATTCTCTCAGCTACTCTGTTTTATTAGGGAGCTTAGGATTCGATTAGGGCACATAAATTATTACAATGCTACGGCTCAGGCCTTAAGAATTTGTCGGTATTCTAATTGATTTTTAAAACAAGTGACGAGATAGCGATAACAATAATAGTAGTAATAAACGAAACTACGCAACGGAAATAATTTAACCAAAACAACCAATAAATTGAACTAATTAAACTAAAACAAAACTTGTTTGAAGGCTGTCCTTTGACTAGAAACAAAGACAAAAGCACCAGCCCCAAAACAGAACGGTAGTAGCAACCCCTGTTCATGACAAAACCCTTGCGGCGGAGGCTGGTGGTTATATGCTGCAAACAACAGCCCATGCAGATGGCTGTTGGCGGCTGTAGTAGACATCAACAATGTTGCTGCTGTTCTCGGTAAAAACACACACAATCACACGAACAGAGAGTATAAATCAAAGCAGTAAAGAACACATCGATTTAACGTGGTTCGCTTATGGATTGATCTACATCCACCGGCGACGAACCAGGGTCTCATTTTATTACTTTCAAGACAAAGATTACAAGTATAATATGAGGGTATTTATAATAGAAGACAATTAAAAACTTTAAAAAAATAAGTTGAGGCATATTAGGGTTAGGGCCGAATGTCCTCAACCCCTTTTTGCAGCATGCCTGGGACTGTTCCGGATCGGAGCCCACAACACAACAAAACCAACAAAAATTCATTCCTATAAAATCTTTTAAAAGGTGCGTTTAAGCGCATTACAACTTCTTAATGTCAAAAGTTACCACAAACAACAACGATTTCTTCAAATCACACCTAGTATCGAAATCAACAAATCACACCTGGTATCCATACCAACAGCAAATGATACACGTTATTATATATTATGTTACAACAATAATATCATTTACTTCCATCACCAAACAGGTAACCCAAGGAAGATCCTCCACCCGGAGCAGCATGTACCTTGGTTGAAGGACGATCCTGTACATGATCAAGAACATAAAGATCACGCTAAATTCTTTGCCGTTTTGTATTCAGACCAAATTAGACAATAAACAAAGAACAATTTCATTTATCTAAATCTTGTATATATATAAAATATATAGCGTTAAATACAAAACTAAAAGTGTATAACCACTTGTACATATGCTGACAAAATATAACAAGAGGTGTTTATGCATTTACATAGCTCCATTTAACGCACTAGATACAAATGCTTATATGGTTTTTGCAAGCCTGTACCTAGGACCACATTTTGTATAAAAGTTTGACCTAGTAACTTAATTACGATCATAACGAGAAAAAATGAAGTAAAATAAAGCCATACCGTGATGAAGTTGCCAGTATTTTGACCATCAGCTCGGATATAGTTGTTAAGCTTGCTACTCTGGACACCAGCTGGAATCTGTTTTGCAATATCTGGCTGTGTTGCAGCCACAGCAGGTTTAGGAGGTGGCTCAGTAGCAGTGGGGGCCTGGACCTGGCTTGGTGGAGCCTCTGCATTACCTGTAGACACGGTGGTCGGCTTTGGCTCACCTCCACTTCCAAAAAGGTAGTTTAGTGAACTCTGCCCCCCACCACTGCTGACACCACGGCCCATGATCTCTGCTTTGACCCTATGAAAGCTCACCCTGCTTCCCATAATGATAATGAAAGAAAACCATGGTAAGCTCATCAATTAACAAGTGTAAATGCAATTTAGCAGATAGTTTGAAGATCAAAGAATAACAATGCTACTTTTATCAATTAATAATTGGAATAATTTCATATATCTCCTTTAAAACATGCATATATCATGTTTACCCAACCAAAAAAACTAATATCAAACACCTATTTTCGTGTATTTATACCTTTCTCTTAAAAAAGTGGGACTTTAGGTTGGTTTGTTTGTTTATGACTTTCCTTTGAAACTTGCATAAAGGTTATGAGAGTTTAAACAGATAAAGAGGAGTGTATAGCAGTCATTTCTACATTGAGTAGGAAAATTTAAAGTTTTTAAGTGTTTAATGGACATATTTGATATTAACTTATTTAAATTGGACAAACATGATCTTATGCAAGATTTTAGAGGTATTGAAATTGCCCCAAATCTGTATATAAACAGATATGCAAACCAGCAGTGTGTCAAATGCATACTTGATAGCTCAAGATTCAAGAGTCAAAATATTGTAATTCTGACGAAAGTCATAACACACTAGCAATAATAGATTAAAGTTCTGCTTTTGAAGATAACCTTCAACTTGAACACGATTTATCTTAATTCTCAACATCGTAAACTTGAGAATGGTAGCAAGAAAGAATGTTATATGGCTTAACAAACAAAGATACCCTAATCGCAATATTCAAGCTAAGTTTGTTCACCTGAAGAACCTACATTGACCAGATATAAGCTCTCCATACGGATCACCGGCTAAACTACTTGTGCGACCGACTTCAGTATCAAGCATATCAAACAGTTTCATTTCCAACTTTCGATATCACGATTGTCTAGAATGTCAACAGTGACAATCTCACATTACAATCACAACCATTCATCTACCTGATGTACGAGAAAGAAGCTAACAGCATCATCTACTGAATAAACTGAAACCAATACACCTACCAACAACCAAAATCGATCACCTATTCTCAAAAACGAAAACTGCAAAACACACCAGCGGCACAACCCTAAGAAAACGAGATAACAAACAATTTGATACCAATAGCCGTAACACAATCACTCTAGCTCCAAATCTAAGTCTACAAATGCCGAAAAACACGAATCGCATACTAAAAAAGCCAGATCTCACGTCTACGCATGAATCACAAGTAAAAAAGTACTTAGATTGATATTATGTATGAGAAATTGATCAGCCACAGTGATTACAGTATACAAAAGGAAGAAATATCGATCGGCAACAATAACTGATGAGGAAATTGAGATTTCTAGAGTGAAATACCTGCAATGTGGCTTCGAAATCAGATCTGAAGAGGAGAAAAAATGAAGGGGAGAATCGGTTCTTAAAGACCAAAATTCGTCAGAATAAATAATGAGAGTTTTTAAATGCAAATGAGAAAAGATAAAGTGAAGTTCACAAGTCACTGTTAAGTGTTAACTAATGATGGCAACAAAATTTTAAGGAAAGAAACCCTCAAGGAAAGCTTCAAAAATAGGTTGGGTACCAGTTTGAGTCGGTTTGGTTCGGTTTATAATAAACTGAGTTTAGATCGAAGTTGGCTCTGCTTTTTTGACTCGTTTAAGTTAAGCTCAACTTTAATTGTTTTATATTGTAGTTTGTTCTTATTCTTTTTAAGACTATGTTTTACTCAGAACCCAAACTTCAACAACATAAATGTCTAAATTTAATACTTACATAGTTACATACTGATTTGGTGATGAATGACCTATTTTTTTCATTAATTTACGTATTTGACGATCTAGTATTCAACTTATGTGTTTTGATTTGAAGATTGGTGACCTAATTTCATTAAATGCTCATTTTAACATACTACTTGGAACTTTCATGTTAGTATGAATCTATGAAAGTTCAAAAGCTTAAAACTCAAAAACCGCTTAAAAACTCGTAAATATCTAGCTTGAAATTGGCTTGGTTGCAAACGAGTTAGCTCGGATCATTTTACAAGATAGTCAAGTTCAAGCCAACCTAGTCTCTGAATAGTTTAACTCCTGAACAACCCTATCTAGACATATGACTCTTGACATCACATAAAACATGAAGGGGAATAAAGAATTCTATTAAGAGACTTCTTTTAAACTAGTTAGAGGTAGATTGTGTTTGATTCAGTCAAAAGACATCTTTTAATGGTTTATGAAGCCTTAAAATGAGTAAGTTTTAAGAACATGCTAAATAATTCAGATACTAGTTAGAGGTAGATTGTGTTTGATTCAGTCAAAAGACATCTTTTAATGGTTTATGAAGCCTTAAAATGGGTAAGTTTTAAGAACATGCTAAATAATTCAGATACTAGTTAGAGGTAGATTGTGTTTGATTCAGTCAAAAGACATCTTTTAATGGTTTATGAAGCCTTAAAATGAGTAAGTTTTAAGAACATGCTAAATAATTCAGATACTAACTCTTATTAGTCAAACCTTTTAATGGTTCAGCATAAAATTGCCAAACAGCCCCTTAGGTTGTTATGTTCAATTTATTTAATAAACAAATCTTCTTGTTGTTTGTATGTTTAACTCGTTGATAAGTTTTCATGATTATTTTTGTAACTTTATATTAATATTATAATCTCAAAAAAAAAGTAGGGAGGTTAGTGCCTCGTAAGGGTGAGCAAGCCTTAACCATAACAACAATTATCCGATAATTGAACCATAGTTGCACCACATTTTACCATAAATTGATATAGCCAATGGTTATGGTTAAGGTTTTGTGATTAACCAATCAATCGGGTACTAATATGGTTAAAAGTGTCCTATAACCAAACTTTATCTCGAACCGAAACAAACTTTATATTTATAAACAACTCATTTTAAATTTATCTTTATAAATATATAAAGTAAATGTGCAATTTATCACTACATTACATATACACGTTTTTTTAAGGACTTGTTAAAATATATTCGTAAGTAAATGGTTTTAAACTTGGCATTATTTGATGGTTATTCTAAATTTCATCATTTTGTCATATAAATATAATACCTAAAGTTTGAAGAAGAGACACGTACCCGAGGCAAACACATATGTGGTAACTACGATTAATGGAAACCAAACCATACACCTCAAAAACACTAGAATGTTGGGTTGGCTTAGTTTTTTACATCTTTCATTATAGTTTTTTAAAAAGGATTTGTATTCAAAATAAAATATATTTAAGATATCATCATAGTTTTAGGCGTTGTCAGCTCGGTCGACTGTGAGTTGCGAGTACTCGGTATTGCTAGCGATTACTCTAACATGATAAATTATAAAGAAATTAATTTTTAAAAATTATATATGTCAAATATCACAAGTATACTAAGATTTATAAGAAAGTACGTGAATATCAATATTAATACTAAAGAATTTTAAAAACTTACATTTATTCTTTTATGAATAGACAAAATAATCATTTAATTCTCATATTTCAAGATGACTCCATGAAAAATAGATAAAATCCAACAAAAATCAATGAAAAACAATAAAAATCGGTAAAAAAAGAGGTAAAAAGAGTGAAAATCCGACTTGTCCGAGCTAGACCGAGTACGCCTGAGTAAGACCACCTAGGCCGGGTCCGATTTTATTTGTTGTAGCACTCGAAAGTTGCGAAGAAATAAATAAACGGAACAAAAAGGACGATCCTAAATAAAGTTGAGGGGCCAAATTGTGGACAAATAAAACATGTACCCATGTGTCGCTATTAAAGGAAGTGGCCGCCCCTCACCCTACTTCCCATACACTCAACAACTTTAAAGTTAGAGAAAGAAAGATCATTGCGATTTTTAAAGAAAGAGAGTTAAAGAACGAGCCAAATGTATGATTTTTATCATGCTCCTCCATAGATCTAAGCTAGATCTATGCTCCTAAGATGTTTATGATGTGTTTCTATCCATAAAGTTTGAATCTTTACGTGTGCATGTGTAGATCTCGGGTTTCACTCTTGGTTCTAGGGTTTTCCAATCAAAAGCTTCAAAATGTGAGTTCTTGGTTCCCTGATTTAATTGTTTTAATTACGTTCGGGCTGATATGCATATCTATGTGACATATTCTTCTAAAACAATGATTTTACATGATAAAGGTGATATTTTTGTGTTCAAATGACAGTTTAAGCATGTTCGATGATGAAAATACATGCATGACATGTTCTTGCGATGAACCCCAGCTGTATGAGGACCAGATCTATTGATAGGATCATGATTTACATACTGATATACTAGAAATGTTAATATCGATTTTGGACAGTAATATTTACACACCCGCATGCAGTCATCCGCATTGGATGCCGCCACCCGCATTGACTACCAGTCATCCGCATTGAATGTCGATACCCGCATTGACTAATAATCATCTGCATTGGATACTTCACTCGTATTTACTGAGTATCAGTCATTCACATTAAGCACTTCCACCTGTATTGACTAAGTGTTAGTCACTCGTATAGGCTATTACCCCTATTTACTACCACCCGCACTGAGTTACTCACCTATATTGAGTTACTCGTCCGCATTGATATATCCACCCGCATTCAGTCTAGTCACCCACATTAACTCATTGTTACCCGACACTTAGAATATTTCATTAAGGATTCCAACAAGTTTTAACCAAGAGTCGACTAATAGCATAAGTGATTGTTTTCACAATATGAGTTCCTATATCTTTTGCATGGTTGAAATGTATTTAATGTTGTTTCTTATATGTTGTAATAAATGACAATCTAAAAAGGTATTACATATAACAAAATAGAATGCTAATGAATGAAAGGAAAGACAGTAGAACTAAATGAAATGAAATATGAGCACAAAATGAAAAGTCTTGCAAACATCATGAATGAACTTCACTTATGTAAGTCAAATAAATGAGATGGACATTTATTCATGAGCAAGCTATGTGTCTCGTAGTGTGTGTTAACTGTTAGAGGTTTAATTAACCATAATAAATGTGTAGTGGTAAGAGTGACATTTGTTATCACCCATGCCTGGGGTCTAGCAAACCATGATAAATATGTACTGACGGGTGTTATTTGTTGTCACCAGATCTACGTCCTTGCTTTATGCAACCCCGGTTTATAAAAGAGGAAGGATAATGAATTGAATGAAGATACTGAACATGATAAAGGATGATATGATAGTCTATATGACAGATATGAATGTCTAATGTGTATTCATCTAAGGAAAACAAAAGTATATTTTTATACATATTATATACAAAACTAGAGCTCACGTAACAATGTTGACTTTGTATGCATATTAGTTGGTAAGAAATGATGGGAGCTGAGGATGACATGGGAAACAAGGCTACTTGGCATCAAGAGACTAGCATCCATGTTTATAAACCGATGAATTGCTTGATAAAAAAAATTTTAATGTTTCGATTTGAGGATGAATGTTTAATACGCTTCTAAGACAGATGTTTATTTCAATAAACTTTATGTATGGGATGAATGTTTTAAGTTTTTTTCATTACAATGTTTTATTCAATAATATTTCATGTAATGTTTTATGCTATGATTTAAATTTGTTTGCGTATGAAAAACTCGTTTCGTTGGCTTGCTGAGGTCCGAGTAGGTGCCGAGTGCTCGACCACCTAGGCCGAGTTTTACAACACTGGATATTGTAGGTTCTAACAAGCGTAATTAACTGTCACACCCTCAAGTTCCACGTGCGGAGTTTTACCATGAGGCGTGTGACATACCAGGATCATAGTTACTAGTTACTCAGAACGACACTATATGCAATATTTAAAATTAAACCAACCAGAGTTTAAAACTTTATAACCGTGCGAAAGCGTTTTGTAAGTAAGACAAACCCAAAGTATGTAAAGTGTAAAATTGGCAAAACACGCGCCAAACCATTATTTAAAACACATATATTAAACATCCAAATGTCAAGACATAATAAATAGCTATGCATGCTGGATCGTGATGTGCTCCTACCGGCAAGCAGAGTTAACGACATGAGAATAGCATACTAAAAGTGTCAACACCATGGCTGGTGAGTTCAAGAGTTTGTGTTTTAACATAATCAATAACAGTCGTAAAAGATAAGAAGTGCATTGAAATAGATAGCTAGTCTATATTCATAAGTAATATCCATAGTGATTTCACGATCGAAGCTGACTGTGTTGCATTTGTTGCCTCCTGTCACGACTTACCAGGTCGTGACGATGTTTGTGTTTAGGACAATATTGCATCCGTTTGACCTCAATTCGCACAGGTGGGGCTTGTCAAACCCAATAGTACTACCCAAAATTTCCTGCTAGTTACCATTATTAACGATCCAAAAGTGTGAGGGCTTCCAAGGTATATCACATTATCTTACACTATACACAACTTATAATAATAAAGCGTTTGTAAATAAGTATGCTATCTCCCCCATAAGAGAGTGTATGAAAAGAGTGGGGCATGAACTCACCTGATGCGCAACGAACAATAATAAAGAGCTGACGACGGATGGAAAGACAACCCTTCAAAGATTACCTAGAACACACGAGTACATAAGTACGTTTACACAGAAAGCTTAACAACCCTAGGTGCTCAATAAACACGTTGACCCATGGTTTTGGAAACCAAGACTCGTTTGGCCTAGTTGATCCATTTGACACGTTGGTGACATGTTAATTGAAATCTCATTTAATCAAGCATAGCAACTCATCATACAAAGTTATCATACAAGTTTTTCACGTATTTCACATCATCAACCTCTTGTTTTACCAAGATCATCATACTACCTTAATCTATCGTACAACCCATGCGACTCTCAAAGAATCAACATGCTCAACACAATTATAATCACATCATAACTAATAAATCATACATGGAGTCTAATCATGCACTACATGCCATGTGAAGCCACTCACAAATTCACATCCTAAACCTTGCCAACCTACTAAGTAGGGGCCTCAGACTCGCACGTGTGTATGACGATCATAACCATATTATTCACAAGATTAATGCCGATCAACATACACCACAATGATCAATTACAATCCCAAACATGATTCCCTAATCACTCATCATAATCCATAATCATGTATAGTCATCAAGAACCTAAATTCCCTAAATGATCAATCAAGCATTCATACAACCCAATTAACACATTCCACCATATTAAACATCATCAATAAGCATTCTAACATGATCCTAACATCATAAACATGCCCAAATCACCATATCCAATGTTCTACATAAATAAAGTTTCCCTTTTGGGAAAGTAATACCCAAACTCAATCTAACATCCAATTCATTCATGAATCTATCAATTTTATACCTAATCAAGTTCATAGCATTCATCTAAACATGACAAACATCATCCACTCATCATAATTATCAAATCTCAAACACAAAAGTTACTACTTATAGTAAGGTATGAACAATACATCAGTTCCATGAATTTTCTTGCATAATCCATGTGAACTAACATCAAAGCAATGTATCTAACATCATACAGTCATCAAATCATGAGTTCCAAGAAGAAAAAGTTTCTATTTTAGGCAATGTATGATCTACATGATCAATTCATGGATTTCTTGCGTAATAAACATAATCCAACATTCATACATCATAATTAACAACATATTATCATCTAACAATCATCAATTTTAACTTTTCATACATAATTTTCTAATTAGGGTTCATCAACATCAAAAACTATGAAAAACTTGATAAAACTTACCTTTAAGTGTGTTTAAATGATGATTTGCACTTGTATTCAACTTGTACAACTTGAATTTCAATCAAAATCGACTTGTATGCTTGTTCTTTGATCAATTTCGCAAAGGATGAGGGGTTTGGGGGGTGTTTGCGGCCGAATGGGGGGGGGGTTGGGCTAGGGTTGGGATTGTTTCTCAACTTAAGAAAATTAGATTTTCAATAAAAACCCTCTTTTAAATTAACTTTTGTAAAAGTTAATCTCTTTAGCATTTTTTAACAATTTTAACTACAAACTACAAGTATTATTAATCAACAATAATAATCATAACATTTTTCAACTAATAAAAAACTCATGAAATATATATAATGCATTGTCACGTTATCAAGTAAAATTCACAAATAATAAAATTCACAAATCACATAACCATAAACTAATAATCGACATTATTAATTATATTATTATTTGTTTATCATAAGTAATTGTTATTAAGTCACCAACGTTAAATGACAACTAGTGTGTGCTCACAACACGTGTATGCAAGACTTAACGAAACTAACAGAGTTTGGTAACGGAAAATTACCGGATGTCACATTATCCCCATGTTGAAAGAATTTTCATCCTGAAAATTGCGTTACATGGTTATGTTACATCACTGGTTTACTATATTGCCATAACGAAATCGGGTGAGTTGTTACATCATCCCCATGTTGAAAGAAATTTCGTCCCGAAATTTAATCAGTACCTTCCCCGGCTGTCGCCGTCGTTTAGAACAAATGAGGATACTTAAACTTCATCTAATCCTCGCGTTCCCACGTGAATTCCGGTCCACATCTTGAGTTCCAACGAACTTTAACTATGGGTATCTTGTTCTGCTTAAGAATTTTGACTTCACGATCCATTACCTCAACCAACTCTTCAATAAAGCATAACTGGTCATCTACTTGCACTTCTTGGAGTGACACAACCAGGGTATCGTCAGATAAACACTTTTTCAAATTGGAGACATAAAATACATTATGCATGCCACCCAGTGAGTCAGGCATGTCTAATCGATACGCCACTAGACCTATTCATTCTAGAATCTCAAATGGTCCAACGTATCTCGAATTAAGCTTGCCTCTTTTGCCAAACCGAATCACACCTTTCCATGGTGAGACTTTTAACAAAACTTTATCACCGACCTGAAACTCCAAAGGTTTCCGTCGTTTGTCTGCATAACTCTTTTGTTAGTCTCGCGCTGCAGCCATACGATTCCGTAACTGTACTATCTTCTCGGTAGTATCGTGCACTAATTCGGGGCCAGTCAGCTGACTATCACCAACTTCCGACCAACAAACTGGTGATCTACACTTTCGCCCATACAACGCCTCAAATCGCTGCCTTGATGCTAGTGTGGTAACTATTGTTTTATGAAAACTCCACCAACGGTAGATGAACTTCCCAATTATTCCCGAAATCAATCACACAAGCACACAACATGTCCTCCAAGGTTTGAATAGTACGCTTCTTTGCCCATCAGTCTGTGGATGATAGGCGGTGCTCATATCCAGACGCGTACCCAAAGATTTCTGTAATGACTGCTAGAAATGAGATGTGAAACGAGCATCACGATTAGAAATAATCGAGATCAACACACCATGTCTCTAAACTACCTCCTTCATGTAAATTCGGGTTAACCTATCCGTTTTATCAGTTTCTTGATTGCTAAGAAGTGAGCTGATTTAGTCAGTCGATCAATGATCACCCATATCGTGTCACAACCACTAGGAGTTCTGGGTAACTTAGTAATGAAATCCATAGAAATGTGTTCTAACTTCCACAAAGGAATCACAGGTTGTTGTAGTAACCCAGATGGCTTCTGATATTTCACTTTAACTTTAGAACAGGTCAGACACTTGCTCACATATGTAGCTACATCTGCCTTCATATTAGGGCATGATACATTTTATCAAATCCAGGGTGTACAGAATACTTAGACTTATGTGCTTCACTCATAACCCAGTCTCTCATATTTCCATACAAAGGTACCCAAAGTCTATCCATGAAATACTGAATTTCATCGGATTTCACCTCCAACTGTTTATCCATCCCACGTAAGGATTCAGATCCAATGTTTTCCGCTTTCAAAGCTTCCGTCTGAGCTTCCTTGATTTGATCAGGCAAGTGAGTGCTAATTGTCAGCTGCAGAGCTCGCACTCGTCAAGGTTTAGTGGTATCCTTTCTACTTAAGGAATCGGCAACTACATTTGCCTTTCCTGGGTGATATTTAATAGCACAATTATAGTCGTTTAGCAATTCCACCCAGCGTCGCTGCCTCATGTTCAGCCCTTTCTCCTCAATGATATGCTAAAGACTCTTAAGATCGGTATAAATAGTGTATTTGGTAGCGTACAAGTAATGTCTCTAGATCTTCAAGGCAAAGACCACTGCACTAGTTCCAAGTCATGAGTAATGTAGTTCTTTTCCTGCACCTTCAGTTGTCTCGAAGCATAGGCTATTACCTTGTCATGTTGCATCAGGACGCAACCAATTCCTTCGATAGAAGCATCATAGTAAAACACGAAATCATCACTTCCCTTAGGTAATGCTAATATCGGTGTGCTATAGAGTTTTTGTTTCAACAACTGAAAAGCGGCTTCTTGACTCACACCCCATTTATAAGTTGTTCCTTTATGGGTCAAGGTTGTGAGAGGTAGATCCTCTGGAAACACCTCTAGAAAAGTCACGAACCATCGGAAATTCCTCTATCTTCTTTTCCTCTTGTTGCTAGTCAGTGACAAGGGCTAAAATGGCTAAGTGACTCTTGCGTAGCCACTTTTGCACCTTCATAAATGATATGATGCCTATCACAGCACCACTCTTCTCACCCTTAACCGAGAGAATTTCACCGTCCATGAGAGGAATGCGAATGACCTTCTCGTGTCAAATTACCTCTGCCCGCTTCTCGGATAGCCAATCCATGCCCACGACCACATCGAAACTTCCAAGTGTAACGGGCATAAGATCGATATCGAAGGTATGAACCAGCAAGTTCTATCTTGATACCCTTAAGGATGTGCGTAACGAAGATTTGCTTACCATCAGCTAATTCTACAGTATACTTAAATTCCAACGCAGAAGGCATGTCACTTAAGAGACTACAAAACTTAGTAGAGATAAAACTTCTATAGGCTCTAGTGTCAAACAATATAGAAGCAAAACGACCATTAAAAGGAAATTTACCAGTAACAGTAGTAGGATTGTTTAGAGCCTTACCTGAACCCTTGACAAAGGCTCTCTCTTTTGCTCCACCATTGTTGTCACCATTATTGTCACCGTTGCCACCATTGTTGTTATCATCACCATTCCCGGTGCCATTTCCATTTTTCTTTAGTTGGGGGCAATTCCTTTTGTAATGTCAATCTTTTCAACACTCAAAGTAACCTTTTGGTGTTTCCTGGGGCTGTTGAGGTTGTTGAGGCTTCTTCATCAACTCCCCACAGCAATCCTTTGCCGCGAGTCCAACCTTCCCACAACGCTAGCATAAAAAACTGTCACACCTGCTAGTGTGGTGGTAGTTGCATTGGTTGCACTTGGGGTTTTTCCCCACGTATCCACTCGGTTCTTGGGATGATGAAGATGATTGATTGTAGTTGTGATTGTTGTCAAACCTCCTTGTTGCTGTTGTTGTTGGGCTGATGCTACTGGAGTTGGCTACTAGACGATGAGCCTTTGTTGCCAGAGTTATCCCACTTGCGTTTGTTGTCGGGCACGCTTGCCACGGCGCCCCGTTTGGGTAACTTCCCTAGCTCTACAGCTTGATCTGTGAGCTTGTGAGCTAGTCGGATCACTTTCTGAATAGTAGACAGGTTCGTAGTTGTCACCATACTTTGAATCTCTAGCACCAAACCACGCATGTAAATCTCAATGCGTCTACCCAGCGGGTCGATCATACCAGGGCACAGTGTCGCCAACTCGTGAGACCGCGTAGTGTAAGCCTCAATATCAGACTCTTCCATCTTTAACTGCCAGAATTCGGCTTCCAACTTCTAAACTTCATTATGAGGATAGTATTTGATCTGGTTGTCGAGACTCGATCAAAAACAATTTATTATATCGGTCTTAGGTACCTTTATTGTGTAAGGGTAAGTAAGGTTGTCTCCACATGGAATATGTGGAAAATGTTTAACAATATGACTCGATTAACTAAAAGACTCAAACTTTATAATTACAAATTTAAACTTGGAATGGATTAATGAACACAATTACATAAAGCAACGAACTTTTATACGAATTTGATTAAATAAAGAAAAACAATCACTTCTGGGTTTCCAATTATGCAAGATCAACAATTGGTAATTCTAAATTAGGGTTTGTAAGAAACAATACTTAAAGATCCCAACTTTTGATTAAAGTGATAACAAAAGAACAATCTTTTAAGACTCGTTCATTCACAATGTTACCATTTACCCATATCAAATTGTCTACTTTTCTTATTAAGCTCACGATGCAAGGAAACCGAAAACTGATAATAAAGCACACAACTTTATTTATAAGCAAATTGTTTAAATCAATCAAAATATAATGTTTCATTCAATAATCAATGTTCAATACAAAAACCTAGTCGAACATACCAATTGTCTCACTTTACAAGAATTGTACTCCCGAAAGCAATCAAGAGAATCTAGCCACACGTCTTCTTCATTAGATCTTCAATCTTGACTTGATGATGATCAATGATGATATGGAAGATGTTAGGAAGCTTGAAACACCTAAAATCTCCTTGAAATCACCAATTTTCAGCCGGGAAAAGTTCTTCTCTGACTTTGGTTTGATGTAGGTTAAATAAGCTTGAAGATCCATAAAATCCGCAAGTTTGTTGGGGACCGGCGTATGATACGCTGGCATGGGCGTATCATACGCCCAAGGCAGTGTTCATACGCCCAACTTTCTATTTTTTTCATCAAATACGCCCACTGAATACGCAGCCATTACGCGGCCCGACGTATTATACGCCCAAATCCTGCGTATCATACGCCGGTACTCCTAAATTTGTGTCTTTTCTTGTAAATATTGATATTTACATCTTCAGTCCATATAGTAGCGTGTTTTAGTTTTTTTCATCCAAAATAAGCCTCCTTAGCTCCAAACACCTATAATTCAAAATACAAACAACTTGAACTCGTTCCACAATAATCATGATGTAAAATCAAGCATTTATATCAATTAAACACCAAATTATTGACACGTGATCAGTATTCCTCCGTCATCATTGTCTTAAACTCGTCCCACGGTAATGTTTTTGTCATCGCCTAGCCAAGCATTTGCACTTGCGCATTCCACCACGTGAGTGCTGCACCCTCAAGCGTCCTCGTGGCGTATTTCACTTGGTCCGCCGCTGGACAGTTACATTTGGCGAAGACAGACTCGGTCTTCTCAAACCACCTTACAAGCCCTACAACTCAACTATAGCTGTGGGGCTTACAATCCATGAACGCCTTATACATGCATCTAGGCGGTCCTGTATTCAATGTTTCAGCGTGTTTAATCAAACCGAAAGGATTAACCATCTAATAGAATATTTGTGTAATTGATGACCAGGGTCATCGTTTACCTCCGAATTGGGCAGGTTGAGTGTTCAGTGCTGCTTGTACATGTTGGTTTATTAAGGCGGCTAATTCGGTCAGGGTCATGTTTACAGTACCGGCGCCACGTCCACCCCCACGTCCGCGGCCACGTCCACGTCCTCTACCACGACCGTGCATATTTCACTTTACATTCACAAATACAATAATGAGTAACAATCAACATACTAATCTCATTAAAGTATGGTAAATAATAAGAACTAATGAATTATCACAACCACAACATTTATAACCAAAATAATAAGTTATCATAAATAAATTGTAAGTAACTCACAAAAAATCCAATCAATGTCAAAATTTCAAGTTTTCAGTTAGGTGGGAAACAACCCTTCCCACATAGGTTTAAAAGAAAACACTATGCAGTCTAAGTCATATGAATATGAAAATCAATCCAATATATCAGATCCTCGAGGTCCTCTTCGGGTTCTTCCTCCGGTGCAGGATTGTCCGCAATCTGAAGTGCTGCAAGCTACGCCTACAATCCAGTCAACTTGTTATCAGCCCCTACATTCTGAAGCTCCTGCTCATCCATTCAATTAGTAAGCTCCAACACATTACCAGCTAAGGTATGATGCCTAGTAATAGACATCAAGAGACGCTCCTAAAGTGTCTCCACCTGCAGGCGTAGTTGGCGCATTTCGTACTGTAAGGTAGAGTTTTCATCAGTGAGTACTCTGATGCGATGTCGCTCAGTATCCAGTGTCGTGACCAAAGCTGCAACAGCCTGCTCGAGAGGAACATCAAGAGAAGGAAGAGTGGGTGCCGTAAAAGCAGCCGCCGACCTAGTCCTAGGTCTAGTAGTGGCTGGGTCTGGAACAGGCTCCCTGTGGACCATAGGATTTACACAGGTAGGATAGTACCAATCCCGTGGAGGATCGTGTAAAGGTAACCCAAATGGTTGATCCCAGTTTATCTCTCCAAGAGGTTAAGGAAGTCGTGGCTAGTCGAGTACTTGATCAGGTACAGGAGGAGGAGGAGGAGGAGGGGATTCAGAACGTGTAGGCCTTTTACCCAAAGACTATGAGGATCATGCCATGTTGTAGTGTATGTGATGCGTATGCCAATGAGTATACGGTAAGAGGATAAGAAATGAGTAAGTAACTAACTGTGTGCGGTTATAGACTAGTGTGTATGCAACCTAGTTCCCTATAACCAATGGCTCTGATACCAATCAATCACACCCTCAAGTTTCACGTGTGGAGTTTTACCGCGAGGCGAGTGACATACCAGGATCACAGTCACTAGTTACTCAGAATGACATTATATGCAAAATTTAAAATAAAACCAACCAGAGTTTAAAACTTTATAAACCATGCAGAAGCGTTTTGTAAGTAAGACAAACCCAAAGTATGTAAAGTGTAACATTGGCAAAACATGCGCCAAACCATTATTTAAAACACATAGATTAAACATCCAAATGTCAAGACATAATCAATATCTATGCATGTTGGGTCGTGATGTGCTCCTACCGGTAACCAGAGTTAACGACCCGAGAATAGCATACTAAAAGTGTCAACACCATGGCTGGTGAGTTCAAGAGTTTGTGTTTTTACATAATCAATAACAAACGTAAAAGATAAGAAGTGCATTGAAATAGATAGCTAGTCTATATTCATAAGTAATAACCATATTGATTTCACGATCGAAACTGACTGTATTGCATTTGTTGCCTCTTGTCACGACTTACCAGGTCGTGATGATGTTTGTGTTTAGGACAATATTGCACCCGTTTGATCTCGATTCGTACAGGTGGGGCTTGTCAAACCCAATAGTACTACCCAAAATTTCTCACTAGTTACCATTATTAACGATCCAAAAGTGTGAGGGCTTCCAAGGTATATCACATTATCTTACACTATACACAACTTATAATAATAAAGCGTTTGTAAATAAGTATGCTATCTCCCCCAAAAGAGAGTGTATGAAAAGAGTGGGACATGAACTCACCTGATGGGCAACGAACAATAATAAAGAGCTGACGACGGATGGAAATACAACCCTTCAAAGATTAGCTAGAACGAGTACATAAGTACGTGTACACAGAAAGCTTAACAACCCTAGGTACTCAATAAACACGTTGACCCATGGTTTTGGAAACCAAGACTCGTTTGGCCTAGTTGATCCGTTTGACACGTTGGTGACTTGTTAATTGAAATATCATTTAATCAAGCATAGCAACTCACCATACAAAGTTATCATACAAGTTTTTCACGTATTTCACATCATTAACCTCTTGTTTTACCAAGATCATCATACTACCTTAATCTATCATACAACCCATGCGACTCTCAAAGAATCAACATGCTCAACACAATTATAATCACATCATAACTAATAAATCATACATGGAGTCTAATCATGCTCTACATGCCATGTGAAGCCACTCACGAATTCACATCCTAAACCCTGCCAATCCTACTAAGTAGGGGCCTCAGATTCGCACGTGTGTATGACGATCATAACCATATTATTCACAAGATTAATTCCAATCAACATACACCACAATGATCAATTACAATCCCAAACATGATTCCCTAATCACTCATCATAATCCATAATCATGTATAGTCATCAAGAACCTAAATTCCCTAAATGATTAATCAAGCATTCATACAACCCAATTAACACATTCAACCACATTAAACATCATCAGTAAGCATTCTAACATGATCCTAACATCATAAACATGCCCAAATCACCAAATCCAATGTTCTACATAAATAAAGTTTCCCTTTTGGGAAAGTAATACCGAAACTCAATCTAACATCAAATTCATTCATGAATCTATCAATTTTATACCTAATCAAGTTCATAGCATTCATCTAAACATGACAAACATCATCCATTCATCATAATTATCAAATCTCAAACACAAAAGTTACTACTTATAGTAAGGTATGTACAACACATCAATTCCATGAATTTTCTTGCATAATCCATGTGAACTAACATCAAAGCAATGTATCTAACATCATACAATCATCAAATCATGAGTTCCAAGAAGAAAAAGTTTCCACTATTGGCAATGTATGAACTACATGATCAATTCATGGATTTCTTGCGTAATCAACATAATCCAACATTCATATACATCATAATTAACAACATATTATCATCTAACAATCATCAATTTCAACTTTTCATGCATAATTTTCTAATTAGGGTTCATCAATATCAAAAACTATGAAAAACTTGATAAAACTTACCTTTAAGTGTGTTTAAATGATGATTAGCACCTGTATTCAACTTGTACAACTTGAATCTCAATCAAAATCGACTTGTATGCTTGTTCTTTGATCAATTTCGCAAGGATGAGGGGTTTGGGGGTGTTTGCGGCTGAATGGGGGGTTGGGATTGTTTAACTTAACAAAAATAGATTTTCCATAAAAACCCTCTTTTAAATTAACTTTTGTAAAAGTTAATCTCTTTAGAATTTTTTAACAATTTTAACTACAAACTACAAGTATTATTAATCAATAATAATAATCATAAACATTTTTCAACTAATAACAAACTCATGAAATATATAACACGTTGTCATGTTATCAAGTAAAATTCACAAATAATACTTAACATTCGCAAATCACATAACCATGAACTAATAATCAACATTATTAATTAGATTATTATTTTTATATCATAAGTAATTGTTATTAAGTCATCAACGTTCAACGACAACTGTGTGCTCACGACACGCGTATACAAGACTTAACGGAACTAACGGAGTTTGGTAACGGAAAAATACCGGATGTCATATTAACATTACGGTATCGTAATGGACCTAACTGAATATGAGTGAAAATATCATTGTCGGTATTGGTATTATAGGAACCGGATTCGATTGACGCTTTTATGGTTTTCGACAAGAGGAGGCGATTGATCACGAGTCAATACTTTAGTTTTTAATTATCTTGATTATTGTGAATCAAGTTGACTTTGTTTATGTTTTGATTCAACGGTGTTTGGAGCTTAAAAGAGTATAATTTGAGGCAAAAGAAGCAAAACATGAAACTTGAAGGTCTGAATATGTAAATATCAAAAAATACATAAGGAGTTCAAGAAAGATATTTGACGTATGATATTCCGGGTTCTGGTGTATCATACGCAGGGAGGCGTATAAGCAATGTACAAAGTGGTGTATTTGAAGAAAAATATAAGGAGTTGAGTGTATGATACGCCGGGTAGGGGTGTACCATACGCCGGTCACCAACAACCATGGAACTTCAAGTATATTTAAACCTATTTAACCCTAATTTAAAGAAAAAAATTTCACACATGAAATTGGATGAATTCAAGCCTTCCAATCTACCATAATTCATCTCGAATCATCATCTAAATAAGTTAGTAAAGATAAAGCATGTCAATGTGTGACTAGTTCGTTTTATAATCGCTTTCGGGTGAATCATTCTTGTTAAGAAAGAATATTGGTATGTTTTCGTTAGAGTTTTGTGATGAACATTGAATTATATAATGAATTTAACTTTTGGTTGGTTTAAACGGTTTTCTTATAAATAAAGTTGTGTGCTTGATTATCAGTTTCCAGTTTTTTTGCATCGTTAATTCACTAAGACTAGTAGACAACATGATATAGGTAAATTGGTAATATTGTGAACGAACGAATATTAAAAGAATGTTACTTCGTTCTCACTTTAAACAAAAGTTAAGATTTAGAAGTATTATTTGTGCAAATCTTAATGAAACAAGTTAATAGTTGATCTTGCGAAATTAAAAACCTGGAAGTGATTCTTTCCATTAATTAGTAATTTCATTTCAGAGTTTGTTGTTTTTTGCATTAGTATTCTAGATATCATTTAAAGTTCTGATTTTTATATCCAAAGTTCATGTCTTTAATTTAATCAAGTTTTGTTTGTTAAACACTTTTCACAAATTCCCTGTAGAGACGACCTTACTTACCCTTACATAATAAAGGTAGCTAAGACTGCTATATTAACTTGTTTTTAATCGAGTCTCGACAGCCAGATCAAAATGGCGTCGTTTCTGAGTATTTAGTGCCATTAGTGTTTAATTGTGTTTATTTGCTTTTCTTAAAAATTATAAAAATCCAAAAAGATTTTCTTTTTCTAGTTTTATTTGTTTTGTTTTGTGTGGTGCTACGCTAGGTGTTTTATGCCTTGCAGGTTATTCTGAAGTACTTGAAACTCACCATAAATAGAGTTTATTATTCATGTACATGTTGCAGAAGTCTAGTTCATATGTGAGATCATTGCCCTGAGTACTTTTAAAAGTGTGAAGATACGAGAAGAAACTTATATTTATTGGATGTCTATTATGATGATGTACCATCATCTTATCCGTACTACAAGACATCTTCTCCATATTATGAAGGATGTTATCAGTAAGAGGTGAACTACAACTTTGGGCAAGATTTGTATTGCAACAGTTATGAACCAGAGACGATACAAACTCAAGTTATTAGGAAGATCATGACTATCACCAAGCATACTCAAGTTATTAGGCGTAATCAATGGGATTTTTCTGGATGCTCAAACCAATCAAAACCTTCCCGATGTTATAATCAGAATCATTGTTAGTTTCCTCCTAAAAAACAAGAAAATGTTACTATCCATTATGTTAAGCCATTTAAACATATTTATCAATCTGAGGAGGAGGAAAAGATTGCTTGATTTTAAGTGATGTTGTGTACGATTGATGAAAGTTTATCACAATACCAACGTTTAGATCAACAACGACTCCACTACCTTAGCATACAATGTTATGTGCTTTTGATGAAAATCCAAATTGAAGATTCACTAGAGAACAAGGTAATAGAGGAGGTTGTGGATACTAATACCACACTACTTCCCTTGGTTGTATAAGATCAGTGATTGAATCCACCATGGCTGAGGAAACAATGGAAGAACTGGATACAAATCTTTTGGAACAAGACATCTAACTTATCAAAAAATCAGAGACTAAGTTAATCAAAGTTTATCTTGAACCTTCTCTTGTACTTATTACTTTGATAATAAAGTTGGGAAGATGATTTAAGGATGAAGAAAAGAAAGGTAACATTGCATGACATTGGTCACGTTATCATGAATTGGCTTCCCAACAATTCTCATTTTACAAGCCAATCATTGTGAAGCAATTATCAAACTGGCATGTCAATCATCGAGCATCTGTTGGGAACTCGGTAGGCAAATGCACGCTTAGACCACCTTAGTCATGACAGGTACAGTCCGGCTGAAGACTTTAAACTTAGCGCTAATGGGAGGCAACCAATGAACTTTGTGGGTGTGTTCATTAGAAACTCTCACAAAACTACAACTCATCCACTCGGGCCTACCGAGGGTTTAAAGGCTTGTTGCATACACTAAATACAACCGTGATTTCTGCAAAAGTGAGTTTTACTTCTGTTATTAGTTTGTGTGTTTTTTGTTTTGTTTTGTTAGTTCAACCATGCACCAGACGCAAGCACTCAAGTGTGGAGAGACACAAATCATTTGATGAAGGCTTTCACTAATGATCATGATCAGGCCCATGTACTCCTTCTTATCTTGTTTGTATTTATTATTTGGTGTTTGAGTTGATTTGGTTTATTTAGTTACTAGTTGTTATACCAATTTTTCTCACTCAGTTTGAAGGAATTCATTCTTTCGATTTGTGGTTGAATCTTAACCGAGAACCTCATTGCATAATGTTTATTCTTGTTTGAAAACCACATATTGGGGACAATATATTCTAAGTGTGGGGATGGGAGAAGTAAAGAAAAACATTGAGAAGTTGAAAAAAAAGAGTACTAAATATGAGAAATTGAAAAAAAAAATACAATTTTTGAAAAAAAAATTCCAAAACAAACTTGAAAATGTGTAAAGATTGGTTATTTAAGTACAAATCATTAACTAATTACCTATTAAAGCATGGTTTTTGGTTCTTGGCCATGGTTATATTCGTTTTGATGTTTCAACAAAGAAAAAGTTTTAGATTTATCTAACCGAGGGTATAAGCTAGAAGGTGCACCTTTCATGCATAGGTTACATTAAGTTTCCAAAGTTAAAAGAATAATGCATATGTAATGTTTCAAGCAAGAATCCAAATTGTGTACAAAGATAATAAAGGCATTAGGATCTAGCTTTAGGAATCTAAAAAAACCTCTTTTTTATTTTTATTTTTATTTTTAAGATCATACTCAATATTCAAGTTGGTACCCTTGATATATATGATAAAAAGAAGTGAAATATGAAGCCTTTTATTGGTCTAGTTTTATTTTGATGAAATCCAAATTGGATAGGTAATTATGTGCTCAAAAGTGGCCAAAGTGCAAAAGCCTCGTTCTTCAATAAGCTGATAAGGAAGTTTCAAATTATATAAAAAAAAGGCAGAAAAAGTTCATATCGTTCGAAAAGCGAGATATTAAAAGAGGGCCAATATTAGCGTGCTCCACAAAAGTGAGAAAAATCTAAAGATGGGCCAATGTTTCCCTCACAATGCAAAATGCATTGATATGTAGCCTTACCCAATTGTTTGGATATCATCCCCTTTTACCCATTTATATCCGTAAAATCCTACCCTAACCTAAGCCTAATGAAAAAACCGCAAAAAGTTCTTTTGATTTGTGTGCGAGTTACATGGACTGTGAGAATAATGTAACTGCATGCATGGGTAAATCGTGAAGGCCTATTAGGCTTAGTTAGGTGAATATAGATTTGAAGTGACATAATTTTATTTTGAAGAAAAAAATTATGCAATATGTGTAAAAAGTATGTGAATTTGGGTATGGCATTGAACCAAAACTGAGAATTAGTAAGTGACTAGAGAATGTATTTGTTACAAAAGGTTTAAAAAGTATCCAAAGACTTTACTTAAGGACAAACAAAGAACAAGTATGGAGTGTGATCACGAGTCAATATTTTAGTGTTTAATTGATCTAAATGCTTGATTTACATCGTGATTATTGTGGAACAAGTTGACTTTGTTTATGTATTGATTCATAGGTGTTTGAGCTTAAAGGAGCATAATTTGAGGCAAAATTAGCAAAACATGACAGTTGAAGGTTTGAAAATGTAAAAATTAAAAAATGGAAAAAAGGAGGTCAAGAAAGAGATCCCGCGTATGATACTCCGGGTTTGGGCGTATCATAAGTCGGGTGGCGTATGAGGCGGCGTATCATACTACGGGGGCGTATCAGCAACGTACAAAGTGGCGTATTTGAAGAAGAAAACAGAGAGTTGGACGTATGAAACCAAGGGGGCGTATCATACGCCGGGGAGAGGCGTACCATATGGCAGTCACCAACAAACTCTGTATTTTGTGAAACTTTAAGTTTATTTAAACCTATCTAACCCAAATTCGAATAATAACTTTTCACATATGAAATTGGACCAATTCAAGCTGATTTTGGGTGTCTTCAAGCCTTCCAATCCACCGTAATTCATTCTGAATCATCATCTAAATTAGTTAGTGAAGATCAAAGCATGTTAATGTGTGGCTAGTTCGTTTTATAATCGCTTTCAGATGAATCATTCTTGTTAAGAAAGACTATTGGTATGTTTCGTTAGTGTTTTGTGTTGAACATTGAATTATTGAATGAACTTAACTTTTGATTGGTTTAAACGGTTTTCTTATAAATAAAGTTGTGTGCTTGATTATCAGTTTCCGGTTTCCTTGCATCGTTAACTCACTAAGACTAGTAGACAATGTGATATAGGTAAATTGGTAACATTGTGAACGAACGAATCTTAAAATATTGTTCCTTTGTTATCACTTTAATCAAAAGTTGAGATTTGGATGTATTGTTTGTGCAAATTTTAATGAAACATGTTAATAGTTGATCATGTGAAATTGAGAACCCGGAAGTGAAATCATTCCGGTTTCCTTGCATCGTTAACTCTCTTTAGTTTTTTTAACTTTCCAATTTTGACTTTTTTAAAAATAGATTTATATTTTAAATTGAATTTTTGTATTACAAGCTATAGTGAGTGTTATTACTATAGTAATTGAATCGATTATAAGCAAACATCGTTGTCAGTATTGGTATTATCAGAGATCGTGCCAATATTCACTTTTATGCTTTACGATTAGCTGGACCAATAACGACCAAAGTCACGCCGCATAAGGTAAGGGAAAAACAGATTGAATTCCCTCCACGTAGTGCGAGAGAAAAAACTAGTTAATTATAATCATATTAATGATAATCAGATTATTAATAATAATATTCGTAATAATCATACCAGGGTTGTTCCTCCGTGCTTCGTGACGGCTTCCCCTTGGTAATTGGTCAACAATGTTCATGCTTACAAATGTTTACTATTAAGCAGTGTCAGGGCCGGCTCACTCATTTTAGAGGCCCTAAGCGAACCAAATATACGGGGCCCATTTAAAGTTCAAGATATACCGGCTTGAAACCAATAATAATACACTAAAATCATAATAGTTGATAGAGTTAATTCTTTTAATGATTATATACTTTTTGTGTGCATCAATGTGTTTAGAATTGTGAATTCAATTTTGATACATTCAATTTTTTATAAGGAACACAAGCCCACATCATATTACCCTACAAGATCTACCTTAAATGAATCAGAGATAAAATTACTATTACCTCAATAAGACTGATCAATGGTCCTTGCTTGTAGGTGAAAACTAAGAAAAATTAACTCAACAATGGTGAGCTAACACAAGCAATCAAGCAAAGTTACACAAAAAAACATCAATAGCAATCAAGTAAACTAATACAATTTAACAGGGTAACCAAACAAAAGCAAATAAGATTAACAGATAAAACTAATATAAGTTAACAATTTGCATTAAACTAACAGAATTAAATGGATAATAGGGGTTTATCGCATCAGATTGAAAATCGAAAAAAACAGAAATAGAAATCAAGTTTTTTGTTGAGCAATTATACCAGTTGAATATAATTGTAAATTGAAATCAAGTTGAGCTTTAAGCATTGAGCAACTGAAGTTGGAGCAACAAACCGACTTGTTAGGCCTTCGTCTCTTCGTTTCCATTGACTGAATCAAGGCTGTGACCTTTTGGCTTTGGTTTTATCACTACTTCTCTGACCTAATAGTTTCAGCACCACTCATCTCATCAGACACCAAACAAAAGCCCAAAACGTTGATATATGTTTTCAAAATTCGAGGGCCCTAGAAAAATGGGGCCCCAAGCCGCTTCACTTAAATCATTATTGGGCCGGCCCTGAGCAGTGTACATAACAACTAATAAATCGTAAATGTCAATACGAATATAAATTTAAGACGCACAAACATAACATTGATGCAAACATAATACAATCACGTTGTTAACCACAACAAATTCGAACATATTATGACAACATATGTTACAATTGTTGGTTTGATAAAGAGAACATAGACTTTTTTAGGCTCAATGGCTGCCAAGTTAAAAAGATATACTTTTTATATCATCACACTCGCTGAAGTATATGATATCCAAAAGAGGTGTTGGACACTGTGTTCAACACATAATCAGCAGATGAAGTCACTGTGCATGATCATTTGTAGTTCATACAGAAGTTATTAATATGTAGATGTTGATTCGGTGCAGTTACAAATAGTACCATTGCCATGCCGAAACGCCAAACACAATTTTACTTTGCAAGGACTGTTATCATAAATTAGGAAAGCCTAAAAAGGGTAAACCTTTGAGTCTAGAGAAGAAAAGTAACACCTGAACAAGATTTTAGAACTGTGCAATTATTCTAAACAATTAGTCGAAATCCTAATAAACTTTATATAAATTACAAATAATCAATAAGTGTTAAAAAAATCGGCATGAAACTACTTAAGATAAAAATGACAGTCTTAAAAACGTATCGTATGAGCATAGGGCCACCATCAGCAACCAAATCGAATTGACAGCCTCTATAGCGTCTCAAATGAGAATAGGCTTAACATCATCAACTCTACGACACATATTAGATGAGTAGTCGTTCATCATCATCAACCTACAATGAATTACAAACGATCATGAGTTGTACTATCCAAAACCAAATGACAACCTTAACTCCATCAAGCATGGGCTGATCATCACTGACCTGATCAAAGGCCCGAGGAAACTAGGTTCAGATTACAGATCAAACAATGCCTCGGCTGAGAAGAAGGTAAAGCATCGGATGACAACCTTTACAACATCACACTTTGAGCATATTCTCAACATCATTAACCCGATGACATGTTTTGCATTAAATAGCCATTCATCACCATTGACATGGCATGAATCACAAACAATCATGAACAGTGCTACCCAGATTTAAATAACCAACTCAAAAAAAGTTGAAAGTTGTAGATGTTGACGATGTTATTTGTTTGTATTTAAGTGAGATTTGTAAACTTTAATATATTAGTACCAGCTTACTAAAAATTAACTAAACTTATGATCAACCGTTAGAATAAAAGTATAGAGGAGACTTTTCCTACTTTTAGTATCTATTTTACATTCTCATTATATAGCATAAATTATAGTAAGGAATAAAAGGATAAATGCAAACTTTATAAATGTTTGAACTAAATAAAAAGAAAATGACGCAGACTTTTCCTTTTTTGGTTCTCTCTAGTTAATTACAAAATCGTAGATATAATTGTCTTGATGTTAGAAAAAGGTATTCATATAGCAAATAATTTCTAGAAATCAAGACCAAATACAAACTTAATCAACCTGAATGAGAAACAACATACCAAATACAAAATCAGACTTAGAATACCATAACAATGATCTAACACTAAGATCTAAAACACTCATAGACTAGATTGTATCATCGCGATAACTAGCTGAAGATGATGATCTTGTGAAAGACAAAGACTAGATAAATAGTTGGCAAGGGACAATAGAATCAATCTGTTAAGGTATGAAGAAGACAGATGATCTTGACTAGCTGATGTATAGCAACCATTATTTGGAGAATTAGAACCCTAGAAATCAGACCGAGAAGATGATGAAGATTATTTTATGATAATGAAGGCTGATCTCCTCTTTTGTTATATCGTGACCCTCTCATGTTTATTCATGTATATCAGCAAACTAAGAAAACCATTTGTTGACAAGGCCAAGCCTACTAATTTGGTTCAAATACGTCCAATGATCCATCCAAGCTACACTCATCCAAGCCGTATTCTTCCTTGCTACAACCCAACGATCCATCCAGCCCAATACTCATTTAACATGCAAAAAACAAACCTGCATTAGGAATAACAATACAAAACTATATTTCATATGTTTGTTATTGAATTGGATTATCTGTATACTTCAAAACTTGGTCATCCACTTGGTAAAAGGTCCATATTTACTTGGGAATAGGAAGGAATTTTAGGGTAACATATGTACTTTCTTTTTTATCGTAAGGGCTAAATAGATAACAAAAACTTTTTTTCCCTCTTTTTATAACCATGAAAGATATTTTGATGTGATAATGAAGACGTCGCATTGAGATAACAAAAACTTTTTTTCCCTCTTGTTAGAGATATGTTTGACTATTTGATACTTCTTTGATATGATAATGAAGAGGTCGCATTGAGATCTTCTATCCAAGGATCTCGATCTAGCCAGAGGTTGCGCTTGCCATGCTAAACCAACTTTTTTCTTTCTTGACTAGTGGTGAACCCTCCTCTTAAGTTGTTGTGAGATGAGTTTAAGATTAGGTTTTGAATGATGGTAATATGAAGACGTAATTTTCAACAACCTACGATCATAAAAAGAATCCCCAATACCCATGAAAACCCCCAAATTCGATGGGTAAAGCAATCAAGTACCTATTACTCTATTAGATATAAGACCAGACATAAGATACAATTTCGTAATCGGATACGAAATAGAAACTTAGTCAACACCCAACTTATAATCATCCTACTAGTTAACACTGGATCATCAACTTTCCTATAATAAGTGTGTGAGAAAGAGCACCAGCTCTAAAGAAGCAAAGTCACGTTACTCATATTCTCAGATGTTGTGGCGTACGGAACAAAAGTATAGAAAGGGTTCCAATATGATTGTTATCCATATCGATAAAGCGGTTTCAAGTTTGTCTATTATGATGTAGTCTCCAACGACTTCATAGCACATAGTATAAGTAAGAGCTATTAACTACTTTAATTCTAAATTTGTTTTAACTCGTTATCTAACCCGTATACATAACCTCCTATTGCGACTTGTACTCGTGCATGTGATAAAAATTAGTATACATAATATGGGCATATGACATAATGGACCATTGAAAAACTTGTGCTCCTTAATCGACAGGTCCGGTCACAAAGTGATCGCGCACTCAGGCTTAAAGTATTCATTAGTCGTTCAAAAAAAGAACTCACGACTTGTTTGAAAGAATCTAAGTAGTTTGTAAGAATCTAACTAGCTTCGCTTGATTTCTAAGCCAGTCAAGCATGATCCAGAATAAGCTTAGCTCATGACTCGCTTCTTAGCTCGTTCATTAGACTCGTTTATTTAAAGCCTAAATTATAACTTACATTAATTATTAATTTTAATTATTAATTGAAAATTGTAACATATTATCTAACCTTAAATTTCACTTCAACCAATGTTCAAATAAATCTAAACCTTAATTATACTTTTTTGACACTTTTCTAATGGAAAAACAAATATAATTATGTATAAGATTATTATAGTCTATGGACGCCTTCCTCCCTTGTAGAATATTATTTATATAATGACTTGAACACCTTAAAATTATTACTTTTGGTTTTACTTGTATATATAAATATAAAGTAGAAGACGTGCAAGTCGGATTTTCAGTATATCAAATTATTTAAATAATGTTAATTATATTAAAAATAAAATACCTAAAATTCACATCATCATTCCACATCAGCATAAAAAAGACAAAAATATATTCTGATTAAAACTAAAAAATATGTTATAAAACATGTTAAAACTTATAAATTAAGTAAAATAAAAAATATGAGTGACCTAATTGAAACACATTTAACCATAAGTTATCTAATTGGAACATTTTTAAAAATTGGTTGCTATTTTAAAAGTTACCCCAACTTTTTTATAAAGTTTTTATACTTTCTTCTGTATTAATTACTTTTAACTATGTCAACCAGCTATTACTATAACGAATTATGTTTCTATACATTTTCTTATGTTTTCTTTACTTACATTCTTTTACTTTTATATATTTCTTTAAACACCAGTGTTTCTTTCTTTTATAAAAATCTAATTTATTGCATAACTTTGTTTTATTTGTTTTACTAAAATTAACAACTGCGCCATTTTTTATTAAATAGTTAATCAAAAGACATTGTAACAAATTTAAAAAAATCTATATGTTGTTATCATCTATCTATTTATATATACAATCATAATATGTTAGTATTAATGTTTTTACGTTTTAATGCATCGCAATGGATAGATCAAATTACTAGTTACAACAACAATAATAGTGTCAAATGAGGTCTAGGGAATTAATGGCACATGGTTCAATTTGAGATAGTTGTATTTAACTTTGTTTATAGTGATTTTTTGTGAATTAACTCAGATATACAATGTATAGAAAAAATTACTAATGAGCATAATTTGTATAAGTATTATGTAAAAATTTGAATATGTGTTCTTTAAATAGAATATAGAAATACATTTTCTAATATATAATTTGATTTGAACATATGTAACTACTGATTAACGGTTAGAAAGTTTATTTATTTTGTTTATTGTATCAAAAGTCTTTTTTGATGGGCCAAATCATGGGCTCATCCCATCTGTCAAATGGGTACCATTATTTAAAATTAGACTTTGGTAAATGGTAGACCCAAAGTTGTTTCTTCTTTTTCTTAGAAGTTAAAACTCACATGCAAAACAATATCCTATGTTTGCTCTTGTACATTTCAATGGTCCATTATGTCATATGCCCATTATGTCCATTATCTTAACAACAATGATAAAAACTAAAAAGTGAAACAAATCTTGTGACCACTACTTCGCAAAATTACAATTTTGCGAATTAAAGATTAATGGGTCAAACCTAAGCAATCTCTATCTAAAATATTCATTGCGCAGGACAGGTCCGGTCACAAATATTGTCTGTGTTTGTAGCGTGTGAGTGGTTTTTCGATTAAGATTCTTACAAACTACTTAGATTCTTACAACCTCCAATTAAGATTTTTTACAAATAACTTGTGCTCCTTAACTTTTAAAAGAAAAACTAAATACATGATGACTTGTCGTGTGTTTATACAAAAACATAATTAACCATGGTAGCTAGGGTAAGTCAGATATCGTATCCATGGGAAGCAAGTGGTTAGTGTTACACGATTCGTTTGATTATTTAATTAAGTTACTTAACTAAAACTAAACTATTGTCTCTTGACTGTGAATATAGCAAAACAAGTTGTAGATAATAAAAATTGATTAGGAAGACAATTATGAGCAAGAGTAATCCGTTACGGGATCCAGGTTGGGTTTTCGATAATTGTTTAGTCCAACTTGGTGAAAAATCCTTCACGGGGATTCTATGTGTGTAACGATTAAGTGATACAGATAACCAAAACTTAATGGCTCTTATATACAATACCAATTCAGTTAGCAACCAAAACTTTACAACCATACAATTCACGCAAGATCATATGACATTCAAATAAGGTTAACCAAAAACAGTTGTTTAAATAACCAAGACACAAGTTAAACTTATAAAATAATTTAATGGGTTCTGAAGTTTAATTCCAACACAAGTTAAACACAAACAAAAAACCTAATTACACAAAACCTAATACCCAAAGTAGATCACAAGAAGATTAGATGCTCATCGTTGCTAAATGATCTAACTGTTGGTGATTTGTATAATAGATGCATGTATGTAGTTGGATAGAGGTGGAATGATAAAACAATGACCTAGGAACACCTAAAATTCGTCAAAAATCGCCTTAGGTCGAATGGGGTGGAAGTGGTGGCTGAAAATTAACCGAATTGAGTTTTCAGGTATCCTATGTTGGCCTGGCCCGGCGTAGCCTACGCTAGGGGCTTTTATGCTATTTTGAAACCGAAGCTAGCGTAGCCTACGCTGGCTACAGTAGGCTATGGTGGGAGGCTTTTGATTGTACTTTGAATCTTTGTTTCTCGACCCATCCAATGCCTTTCTTGACCCTGTAAGCTTACAATTTGATCATTTTACCTACAAAATCACTTTAAATCGTAGTTAACTTATTCAACACAATCAAATGCTTAACGAGTGGTCACACTTAATATTTAACAATTAAACACTTAAAACACCATTCCAATACACTCACATCAATACATAGTCTTGTTTTTAATTTTGTTTCTAAACATTCCCGTATAAAATTTTAATGAAAGAGATTTTAATTAAATAAAATATGTTGGTCTCGTAAGTAGTTTGGTCTTGTTTGAGACTTTGATATGGCTTGTGGAACACGTCACACGTCTAAGAAAGTTGAACATTCCTGATTCAGACGACAATTGGTTATATTTAGTATTATAGGTTTTTTTCTATTTTTTATTTATGAAAATTATGTTTAATTTATTTTATTTTATTAATTTTAATGTTTATTTATTTAAAGAGATAATATAAATTTTATTTTAAAAAATATTTAGGATTTTTGGCCTCCACCCCTCGCTTTTTAGTAGCTTTGTGTTCAAATAAGGTTGCATGTTTTAATTGGGGAATGATTTAAGTAGTTTTAGGTTATTTTGGTTCACCCTCTCCATTATTATTATTCTTTGAATGATTTTTCTTTTACATAAGTTGTTTACTATGAAACTTGAACACTTAACCTTATAAGAATATCATATTTACTAAACACTTTGATATCATTAAGTTATAAGCTAATTGGTTCTCTCCACCCTTATTATTTGCTAAAATGATGTTTGTGTATAAAAAGTTTGGATCTAGGCATTGTTTAAGCTTATTGCTATCATTCTTTCTTTTCCCTTTTCTTTTTCTTTTTTTTTTTGTTTTTTTTTTGTGGAAAAACCATACAAACTCACTTTTCCAAGGCCAACTCCTTGATGTTATCACGTATTTGCTCGTGGCTTTCATTCCCCAAATGATAAGGCTAGCCTTCAATCAAACACACGTATATACGCGCACATGTGCATATGCACAAATGCACACAATTATTTTGAAGAGTGTTTTTTAATGTCCAAGATTTCCATTGATAATCTATAGCATGCTGCTAGAATAAGTTAATACATGCATTCTCCTACACATAATTTATGTTTTGTAATATATTATGTTGCACCATGCCAAGGATAGAGTTTATGAGGTGCATTTTACTTTACGGTTTTTATCTTTGATAATCTTACACTTATGTGTCTTCCACGTGCTCTATAGACCCATCACCAATATTACACTGACTAGCTTTTCTTATCGGTTTAGCCATGTTTAATGTATCCAGAGTAGCTACATTACGGTTGCTCCTCTTGTTGTTATGATGCCACAACACTTCCATACCCCGTACTAGACATGCTTAGCAAAGTAGCACCCTAGAAACAAGTGATCAACGGTATACACACGCACATGTACATATGCACTAATGCACACAAAATTGATTTTAAGATTGTTTTTAACTTCCTAAAATTTTCATTACTAATCTAGCAAGATGCTAGAATAAACGGATACATACTCCTACAAACTATGTGTCCACCATTGAAGACCGATCTATACAATTTGCTCTCACTCTAAAAATCAATGGTAGGCACATAAATTTTTACATAAGGTAAAAAAATTTTGAGGGTCGCTGGCACTTAGCTATAGCTAGATATTACTGTTTTTCGATCCAATTTGAGTCAGGTCGGGACATACGGTTAAAAATATAAAAAAGTTAAATATTTAAAATACATAATTAAAATACTTCAATCATTATTAGAAATACAAAATATAAATACAATATATTGTTGATTAGGATGATAAGAAGAAATTGGTTAACCAAATCAATATATTCGAGAATCTTAGAATAAGTATAATTTTTTAGATTACTTTTTAGTTGGCTTATTGAATAAATAGTTAGATGAATATAAGAGTTTATTGTTTAATTTAAACTTAAATTATTCAAACTAGTCTATTGAAAATTGGCTTGAGTTATTCAAATTAATTGTTTCAAATTTGTTACTTTCTTAGAAAAAATAAAATAAAATTTTCTTGGGGTTGAGGTTAAAATTTATTCGAGTCAGTCATAAACTTCTTTTGGGTAAATGTCAAAATTTCATGGGTTGAGTCGGGATTAGATTGTATAAATGTTATCATAAAACCTTTTTCATAGGGGGCCTATGATCCCCTACCCAAAGGGTTAGTCCGCTCATGCCAAAGATACAAGTTTACTTTGATTTCCTCAGAGGTTCGTTTTACTTGAAGTTTTCACAATTTATGATCTTCTTGTTACATGCCATCCACATGCTTCATAGACCCGTCACCAATGTTGTACACATTACCTTTCTTATCGGCTTAGCCACGTTCAATTTATCTCAAACTCATAGCAACTACTTGACTATTGCTCTTCTTGTTGTTGTGATGCCACAACACTTCTATACCTCATCGTAGCACACTAGAAGTAAGTGATCAACCTTAACAAGCCAAAGAATCTCCTCAATTGTTTACATTCATACCTATATCACTATAGGAAAAGAAGAAGATGATGATGATTATGGAGATGAAGAGGAAGACGAAAAGGAAGCAAGAAGACTTGGAGTGGAAGATTTAACCATAAGAACAAGAAGAGCATTTAAGTATGGCGAAGATGTTAAAGTATCTTCTAAATGATCAGACGAAAACCTTAAAACTTTTTCTTTTCTTGTAGTAATCATCTGTCTAGTGATGTGTATGATGTGATCGTACTTTGAATAATTATAGTAAACATTATTTATATGAGAGAAAATTTGTCACTTGATTTTTCATATGATTCTAGTGTGTCCCAACATTTAAATCTTTTAACTCGCTCTATGTGTTATGGACAAATTGAACTAAAGATAATGAAAAGTTTACTTCAAGTTACGATCTACGACCACGGTGGTAACTAAACATGGAATTCAGGATACGTAGTCTTCATGAGATAAAATTCCTTGATTAAATACCCAATTTCTAATTAATACAATCACCATTAGTTGTCTTGCCAAACGACCCAAAAGTTTCAAGGGAACCTAACTACATATGAGTGATGTGTTCTATAAACAATCCTTTTAGACATATGATTCTTGCCGTTAATATTCCACTTATTTATGATGTCTAACGATGTTCAAACCTACCGAAGTTTGATAACCATGAACCAAGAATCAAGATGATAAAAGTTCTTAAGTTGCCACTAATCTTCAAAATTCAGATCATTAGTGTGGAGTACTTTTGTTTTCCTAATTACGATAAGTTTACTTAAATATGGTAACTAAAACTTAATTATGCCATAATTAACTTGTACTTGGCTATAGTGTAGATATAGCGAGTAAGGACATGGAACTTAGTGAGATGTAAACTAAAGGATGAGGAAACGAATCACTATGGATAGTTAACACCTTAGTCGAGTGATACCAAGTCAGTTGGACCGACCGACTCTTCTCCCATGGTTGTGATTTCTCCACTACTATACGGAAAATAACTCGTGATCAGAAAACTCACGATCGTTTATGATGCATCACACTAAAAAATCATGTGGCTAGGTGAACTTACTTTAGCTTGAAGCTACACTGGAAACCGACTTGCAACTAAGAGGAGTAAACCAACGACATTAGTCACTATTGGAACATCAAATAGACCACCTTAAACCCTAGACTAGCTTAGGAGTTTAGTATGAAAAAAACTATATAACTTGAGGGTAATTAACTTTTTAACGGTTAAATTACTCGCTTCCCCTTACTTTGCCTCACCTCTGGTTACCTTTACGATTAATTAATGCGAATATGAAATGAGTGACATAGCGCTGAGATAGAACGATCTACGGTACTTCATTAAAAAATTACAAAATTTCAAGGGCAAAATTTTCTAAATGTGAGGTGACGTTTAGACAATTCTTTGGTCTATTTGATTTTTCTTTAACCTAGTATGAATAATAAATAGGTATAGTCCTGGTTGATGTTACGTGACATCTTTATTACAACTTATATGGCTAACTTGCCCATGTTTAAATATATGTTTTAGCATTATGCAAGTTATACATGTTAGATGATAGCAACCAAATAAATAAAGATCTTGATGAGGTTATTCGTGCGAGCATTAGCAACAAATAAAAAACTATTTGAAGAACTAGACTTCCATTTGAGTTATAATAGCTGCTAGTGTAATCCTAAAATAGATAAATGTCCTTTCCACTGTATAGTAACAATGTATAATTATTTAAAAGTTAATAATAATTATGCTACCACAAATTAAGTTGATAGCCAAGATTTGTTATATGTCAAACTTTGGGGTTTCAGAAGTTGATATTAGAGCTAAAAGTTTTTGATAGTTAAAAACTTTAGATATTAATTTCCTAAGCTTTAATAGAGAATATTTTAGTACCTACATCTGCTACATAGGAAAATAAAAATTAAAAGCACTACGATTACCAAGGTTCGCAGATGATGAGCCTCTAATACAAATAAGCATTACAATCATAGGATACTGGCACCTCCTATAATACTAAGAGGGCGTTTGGTTTGGATGAAATTTATATTTCTTTTTATCTGGGATGGATTTTGTATTTTATCCGGTGCCTTATGATAGAACATCTTCTAACTTTTTTTTGAGAACTTGTTTGATAAGAGCATTATATATAATATTAATTACCAAGTGGTTTGTTCACAGGAGTGTGGTACCTTAAGCTTTTCAAATGGTTTGTGCATGAGAGTATTGTATTTGATGTATCATGGGTTGTACCATGTACATTTTGTCTTTTTTAGTCTTTACTTTCTTCTTTTAACCTAACACTTTCATATTTATTTGTATGTTATTTATATTTTATATATTAATATATTATAATATTATAATTTGTTTAGCCTGTGTCCCACTGTCATATACGCTATTAATAGATGAAACATACTAAAAAAAACATACAACTAACGTGAGTGCTCTAATTTTTTAGATAATTAATCCAAATCAAAATCTAAAAAGTGTAAATTTTTTATTATTATTCTGAGGCATCCACTATTGACTATCCTACCCAATGGAATTGAATTTGAATATACCAATACTGCTTTTGACTTCTTGCAGGTTGAAGGTCTCGACGATCGATGGTTCATCTCTCTCTCTCTCACACACACACATCTCTGACACTTCACATGTTCACACAGACAAAACAAGACCCACATCAAAACAATCATCCCTACAACCCACATGCAAGTGTGAACAAACACATTTCCTTATACGCTGGATTGTTCAATTACCCATTGTTTAATCCTACAACCATCCCACCATTCAATTCTGCAATCTCCTTTCACATTCATCTGTCGAAATCACCAATACCCACTTCAGTTTTTGTTCTTATGTGCTGTAAAAGTGTCTGATTTATGGTCTTTTGTTACCAAGATTACAGACCACAGGCTTTAAACAAAATCCCAAAAGAAAGAGCTCTTTGGGTCACTGTAGTTTTGTTTGCATTAGCATGTTACCTTAATTTTTGGACTCTGATTTGTAATGGGTCTGTTGTAAGTTGTAAGTTTGTGAGATTGAGAGGGAGAGGAAGGGTAATTAGGGGTTGAAAATTGAAATTCTCTATTGCCCTCCAACTGTTTGTTGTTTTGCCTGAGAGAACCAAAGAAAAAAAGTAGACTTTTCGTTTGTGGTGATTAATTGGAGCTTCAAGATTCTTGATTTGTTGCAAGGGTGTTAAGCATTTGGATTGTTGGATAACCAGCTGAAGAACATCAATGGCTGCAAAGATTTTGTATACATTGACAGATGATAACCCTGATCTACAGAAGCAAATAGGATGTATGACAGGTGGTTTTCAACTGTTTGATCGCCAACAGATTGTTGCCGGAAGGCGGGTCTCTGACCACAGTCCCAAAAGGCTCCATTCTGGTAACCCTCAAGCTAGAATTCATTTCAATACCTGAAATGTTAAAAGTAAGAATTTGTTTGATAGCATACAGTCATAACTAGTAATCCATTGATAGTTATTGTTTTGTGTTGGAATCTGCAAAATATGTTCTTTATAGTTGCAATTATGGTTCATTTGAATTCTAAAAATGTTTCCGTTCGCCTATATTATGCTTCTCAACATCAAACTTTACTTTCTTGTGTAGGTAGTTCACAACCTTACCATGGAATGCCTGAACACGAGTCAAGTAATTCATACCAGAGACCTTATGTTATGGTAAGTATGCCTAAACTATTTCTTCTCACAAGAAGTTTGAATACTCATATTATCTAGTTCTATATTTTTGCTTTTAAAGAGTCAGTAACAATTAAGTGGTCATTCTTGTGGCAGCAAAATAGACGGGTTGGATTACCGGTCAAAATGGGTTGGGTTAAAATGTGTTGTTTTTTGTACGGGTCCAAACGGGTTAGATTAGGTTGGGTTGGCCCGACAACATTTTTTGGTCCACATTATCATTTCTTATAAATAATTTCTGGAATATGATTAAGAAACAAAGTTACTGTAATTTGATTCAAGAAAAAAAGGTTGCAAATGTTTGCAATTTAAAGAAATCAATTTCATTACAGAAAACCCTCCTTTTCACTAAATGTTTTTTTTCAGTTATTTATGTATTAATCACTTGAAAAATCAGAATTTTTCAAAACACTTGATTGTTGCAACTTTAAACAACACAAAGACATGTACAAACACTATGTTTTAATACATGTTTTATTCAACTGATTAACTGATTCTGCTTACTTAAGTCTCATGATCACTATAAAAGCACACATAAAACACACCCTCTTTGTCTAATTGAAGATTATTGCCGTGCTCAAAAGTTGAAATGGTTTTCCCAATTCTAACAGGCATTTGTTATTTCAGGAAAAGTACTCAAACAAGATTGTACAAGACAAGAACAGGGCATTAACAGAATCATCTCGAGATTCTTTCTCATCAATGTCTCGCTCGTCTTCCTTCTCATCTGTGGATTGTAATATTTATAAAGCAACTCATCAAGAACCCGATCAAATCATGTTTCCAGAAATCCCTTCAAGGGACTCATTTACACGCCAATCTCATCAAAATGTTGATCTTCGAAATGTCGTTAAAGATTCAATGTACAGACATAAACCTACAGTCAAAGATGATGGAGACCATGTGGTGGACTATAGAGAGTCACTTGATGCACTTGCTAAGTTTCAAGAGTCCAATTGGTATCATAATGAACCTAGAGGACTTTCTAGATCTAAATCTTCCTATGTTAGAGATGGGACATCATTTTCAGTACCAAAAGACTGTCCTAGGTTCTCATATGATGGGCGGGAAACAAACCGTTTTTCTTTTCAATCACGAGATAATTTAAAAGCATTGAATTCAAAGCAGCTGGAAGAACTACCGATGCTTTCTCTAGACAGCAGAGAGAGTTCAAACCATAGTCTAAGAAATCCAAAAAGTGATGATACAATCTCTACTGGCCGAGGCTTGGTTCAGTCACGGCCAACTAGCGTTGTAGCCAAGTTGATGGGCTTGGAAGCTTTGCCTGATTCTTCATCACCCAACCAGAAGGAATCAGGTTCGGGCCTGATCAGGACTTCTGGAGCTGAAGATGTGAATTCATTGTCGAAATCTGCAAAAGCAATTGACCTTTTCGGGTCAATCAATATGCACAACTCATCAAGATCTCCAAGGGAGTCTACATCACCCTTATGGAGGAATTCTGACATGAAACGAATTCCAAGATTTCCACTCGAGCCCGCACCATGGAAGCAACGGGATGGTGTTAGAAGTCCTCAGAGGCCGGTTTCTCGTGCAATGAAATCACCAACTAGAACACATAGCCCGCTCTCATCTGTTTATGGTGAAGTTGATAAAAGACTGAAGCGTCTTGAATTCACACAATCTGGAAAGGATCTTAGAGCTCTTAAACAGATATTAGAGGCAATGCAGTCAATAGAAACCCGAAAAGAAGGAACACCAACTATGGTGAAAAGACAAGTTGTTACCACTCACAATGAAAGATTTTCAGACCATCAAAATGCTAGGGGATCAAATAATGTGAGGGCTTATGAGTCACCTATTGTCATCATGAAGCCTGCAAAACTTGTTGAAAGATCAACTTTGCCGATTGAAGACTTTCTGATTGATCACAGAAGGATTTCCAGAAATAATATTCCTAAAAGTACACGTAGAGAGAATTCGGTTAATGCTCATGAAGTTAATAGTGGAGGAAGACATACAAGGACTACACCAGGTTTAAGCAAACAACAGCTGAAAAAAGAAAATGCTACAACTTTAGGAAAGAGCTTGGGATCAATCAGCCCAAGATTATCACAGAAGAGGCCTGAGTTAGAGAGGCAGTCTCCGCCTGTGGATTCTAGTAAATTGAGAAAACAGTCAGTCAAACAGGTTTCAGATTTGAGTTCCCCTGGTGGAAGAAGATCTAAATCTTCTAACATTCAGCCAATTGATGGTCCACGCCGTGAGATCAAGGGCCAATCGAAGAAGTTGAGTTACAAAGAAACTCAAGTGTCTCATGAAGTGGTCAACATTCCTGCATTTTCCGAAGGAACTGATAACTTGCAGAGTCCTGTCTCAATACAAGAGGTAAGTTCAGTTGATTGACAGGTCGGGCGGGTTGGGTAATGGGTCAAAACAGGCTCGGGTCGATGCAAGTCATTTTAGTATTGGGTGGGCGGTTCGTTGGGTTGACTAGCTAATACCATTTTTTTACATTTGTACATTTTTTATTTTATAAAACAATATTATTACAGTAATAATGTAAATATTCTAATATAATGTGTTAGTATGTTGTATGCATCATAAATACTTAAGGAGACTTTGACCCGTTCGATCCATTTCTCTTTTAAATAATTGTTCTTATCCAAAATAAGACACAACCCAAATTGAGCCATTCATAAGCAAATAGGTCAAAATTGGCATCTTGAATCATGTTGTCAAATTTCATATGTCTAATTTTTAATGTTAATTTTTCTAGAAATCAGCTTTACTTGTGAGGGAGCATGAATTACTTGGCCCTGAATATCCAAGTCCAATTTCTGTTCTTGATAATGGAGTTTATATGGACAATTCACCTTCACCTGTGAAACATATGCTGAAGACAGTGGAAGGTAAAAAGAAATATCATCATAATTTTTAATCCTTCAGTTAAGATACACAAGAGGTGTTTCTATTTGCATTCTGGAACTCATTATTTGATTATTGTGAATTGAAGTTACAATAGTGAGAGTTTAAGTTTGGACGAAAAAAAAATCTGCTTCTGATTATATGATGTTTTGGGGGTAATTTCATAGCAGGTGTAACAAAACCGATTATCCAAGTGTAAACTAAAATAACATATTTAGCACTTGTTTTTCACAAATATGTCCTTTTTGGTCATTTTTGTCTACTGATTTTGTAGTCAGAATTTGTCAAGGATTCAAACATCTAATTATCTAACTATTACAACTCCATACCATAAAAACACATCTTAACACTATTTTCTATAGTCGGTTCTATTACTACTAATTAGATGATTCTGGTTATCGGTATCAGAGAATCGCTTCTAACATGCTCATTTAAACACTGCCACAGCATGAAATAGTCACTTGATACAAAAATTTTCAGTTATATGCATACATGTAATGATTTACACATATCATTAATTATATATTCCTTGTGTTTAATGGTGTTCGAGTGTTTATGATCTTGATGTGTTCTAAGAGTTGAATAAGGATAAATTCAGGATGCTTTTATGCTTCTAGTTTAATGGGAAACTTGAATCTAAGAACTAATTTGTGTTTACAGTAAAATGATTTTGGAGGTTTTTAACATCATAACAACCTTCTTAGGTGATTTTTGAGCCGAAAACCCTTGACCCCTTCCTTTAAGCTAAACATATTTATTACCCGTTAGACTTGGTAAACTGTTTCTTTTTATGAGGATTATTTATATCACCGGCTAGACTCTTCATAGTTAAAACATAACCTAGAGCGCCCCGTTCATATGTAAATGGGTCAAAATGGCTCTAGTGTTTCATGATGGGTAAAATTTTTTATCGGTGCCTAATATTTGATAATACTTACACAAGAATTGAATTCAACAGATGATGCTAATCAAGGGATTAAAGATCGATGTCAAGCACCAGATGATGTCATTCCTGACACACTATCTTCGGGTATTACTTCTGAAATTAACCACAAAAAGCTACAAGACATCAAGCATTTGGTTCAAAAACTCACGAGGCTCAATTCGGGTCACGATGAACCACACACAAATTACATTGCATCTCTTTGTGATAACACAAAGCCTGATGACATGTATATATCAGAGATTCTATTAGCTTCAGGGTTCCTACTCAGAGACCTCGGTTCAAACCTCACAACTTTCCAGTTTCACTCTTCAGGCTACCCAATTAATCCCGAGTTATTTTTTGTGTTGGAACAAACCAAATTCAGCAGTTCAACAAAACAAGATCTCAATACACCCGAAAAGATCATCAAAAATGAAAAATTCCACAGGAAGCTTATTTTCGATGCGGTAAATGAGATTCTTGCAGGAAAGTTAGCTTTATCAGTACCTTTTCAAAAATCTATTAACCTTGTGAAGAAAACATTTAATGCACAAAAGCTTCTGAGGGATTTATGTTTGGAGATAGAACAGTTACAAGTTAAAAAGCAGAATGACAATATTAGTTTAGAAGACGAAGATGACGCGTTGAGGGGTGTTTTGTGGGAGGAAGTATTGAATCGTGAAGAAAGTTGGACAGATTATGATGGCGAAATGCCGGTTATTACATTGGAGGTTGAAAGATTAATCTTTAAAGATTTGGTTAATGAAGTTGTTTTGGGTGAGGCTGCAGATGGTAGGCGAATTAAGCCCAGAAGATGTTGCAGACTATCGTTTTCAAAGTAGTGTTTTCTATTGTTTACTCTGTTAATTTGGTTTTGTTTTCAGGTTTTGGTCCATATATTTTTGTTGATCCTTTCACACTTGTCAATTTTTGGTTTTATATGTAGGAGTGCAAGAATATGTCACTTAAGTGGAGTTTGACACTTGTATTTTAAAGGCAGTTAATATATATTTACAAATTTACATGGATCCATAGGTTGATGCTATATTATCTGGTTTATGGGGCTAAATTTCATAATTTTTTGTTAGCGGTTTGGTTAAATTCATAAAATTGAGTCTTTTTGTCTTTAAAATGTTTAAATTTACATGCCATTATTTAAAACCACAAAACTGATAACTTCTACACAAATGCAGACCAAATAAATAACTGAGTATCACAAATGTCATTTATGAGTTTGTGTTAGGTTGTTTTTGATTTTCGTTGACCCGGAGAGGAGCAACTGACCCGGTTGCTAGGTCTGACCAAGACCCTATAATCGGCTTCACTTATTAAGGAAACAATGCATTGATTGTATTTCCATTTACACTTTAAGCTATATTTAGATGATTATTGTGATTGTTATTGTTTATTATATAATTAGCCTTAGATCTCTTATTCTCATTCATTGTATGTATATTGTAAACGGCTATTTATAGTCCTTGTATATTGGCTAATAAAGTAAACTATTCATTTAGTAATCAATTTGCTTTATGGTATCACGAGCTTCCATCTCAAACGAGAATTGATCCTATTGCACCTTCTTCTTTTTCTTAAACACCCTCTCCGATCACCTCACATGACACCAATCACAGTTGTTCAACTCACGACCTCTACCCACTTTAACATCACCCTCACCTCCGATAATTTTCCGGTATGGTGCAAGCACGTCTACTCAACTCTAATTGGTCTCGATCTCCTCTACTTCATCACCGGAACCAAGCCAACTCCAAAAGAATTCCTAGGCGCCGAAGCCACCAAACCAAACCGGACCACTCTCCATGGTTTCGACAAGATCAAATCATCTTGGTGGCTCTTCTAGGTAGCTGTTCACCCACCATTCAACCGATGATTGCATCGCTGACACCGCTCGGAAGGCGTGGGAACGATTGGTCACTAGTTACGCGAAACCCATCTCGGTCTCGAGTCATATCGCTAAAATCCAAACTTGCATCGAACCCCAAAGGCATTCGCACCGTCACAGAATATTTACGTGACATGAAGTCAATCACCGATGAACTCGTGCTCGTTCAAAACCCGGTGAAAGACGAGGATCTCATGGTTCATATCCTCTGCCAATTAGGTGATGACATAAAAAATATGGCTTAATCACTTCGACTCCTTGATACAAAACTCACGTTTCCTGTACTCTTTGAGAAACTTGTTGATTTTGAAAGGGAACTCCAACAGACCACTATTGCGCCACCCCTCATGGTTATAGTCAACTTCACACAAAAACACTCAAGGTCTAATTCAGGACTTACAAACGACCAGCGCAACATGAAAAGCAACTTCAACAGACCATCCCACAATCAATGGTCTAATGGCTTTAACTTCAATAATGGTAACCGTAATTCCCGTACCAATATCTATTGTCAATATTGTAACTTTGTAGGACACGAAGCAAAAGAATATCGAAAACTTGCACGGTTTCTTCATGAAAATCATGTTACCACACGTCCTTCTATGACCCAAAGCAAGGCTTCACCAACTGCTAATGTCCCAACATCCTCCTATGGAGCTTCTAATCACGTCGATTCAGATTGTGCATCCTTTCATTCTGTATCCAAGTATGGCGGACCAGATGAAATCGTTCTTGGAAAAGGTAATACCCTTTCTATAACTCAAATTGGTCAAACACATATTCATACGTCCAATGGCTCTCTTGCCCTAAAAGATGTTTTATGTGTTCCTGAATTCAAAAATAAACTCATTTCCGTTGCAAAATTATGTAAAACTAAACAAGTTTCTGTGGAATTTTTTCCCACTCATTTCTTTGTCAAAGATCATCGAACGGGGGCAGGACTCATACAGGGAGAGAATTACCTTGATGTTTACTATGCAAATCTTCCATCTCAACCTCAAATACATGCGGTATCCATCACATCGCCTCTTGATTGGCATCACAAACTCGGGCATCCTTCCATTCTGATTCTCAAGAAAATAGCCAAATGTTTAGGCTTACATTTAATCTACTTAATTTTCATTATAATTCGTGTTCCATCAACAAAATTCACAAAATATTATTTTGGCACAAACTCATTTACTACTACAAAACCCTTACAATTAATATATTCAGATGTTTGGGGACCGGTACAAAATCAAATGATGGCTTCATTTATTATTTTATTTTTGTATATTTTCAAACAAAGTATATTTGGTTATATCCAATGAAATACAAATCCGATATCTCCACTTTATTTCCACAATTCAAATCGCTAGTTGAAATTTTTTTCAAACACCTTTAATTTCCCTCTTCACCGAAAACGATGGAGAATATATTGGACTTGCCCCGTATCTTCAAGCTCAAAGTATTTCTCATTTCACAACCCCACCGCATACCCCGGAACAAAATGGTGTGGCCGAATGACGTCATCGGCATATTGTCGAAACCAGTTTATCACTCCTTCATTATGCTCACCTTCCTCTCTCCTTGCTTTCAAACTGCTGGTTATCTCATAAATCGTCTACCCACTCCAATCCTTAATTTCAACTATCTATATTCCATTCTATACAAGAAAGAACTAACCTACACCAAACTCGAAACCTTTGGATGCTTATGTTATCCGTGGCTTTGGCCGTATGCAAAATCCAAACTTCACCCTCGCTCTGAAAAATGCGTATTTTTAGGCTACTCTTCATCAAAATCGGCATACAAATGCTATGATTACACAAATCGAAGACTATACCACTCTCGACACATGGAATTCATTGAGACTAACTTTCCATTCTAATTTCAACACCATTCTTCAACCATCCCCACTATTGACCAATTCTCTAGTAACTCACTGGCCTAATCCGCTCCCAAGACCCAACAACCCATTATCCCTTCCTCACCACCTCCTACATCTCTATTCCAGTTCATGCAGACCCCACCAGGCCCACTTGACCAGCCCATACCAACTCAACCTTCTTCTCTTATTTCCCCAGTACACTCCACCACATCCTCCCGTGACAACATCTCTGCCACCCACACTCCCACTCAAAACGTCACTGACTCTCACACAACTTCCTCAACCACTACACCTTCCTCGCCATCCCTCTCTACACATTTTCCCACATCACCTTCTCTGCCACCCCCACCCCCATGCACACATAAACCAAATCCAAAATATTAACTCTAAAATTATTAATCACACCACCCTCCATCGGATTTCTTCATCACTTGAATCAACGAATCATAATCAAGCCTTAAAAGATCCCGAGTGGCGCAAGGCGATGGATAATGAGTTTAATGCTTTTCTAAAAAAATACCACATGGGAACTTGTCCCTCCTTTGCAACACAAGCCAATCGGTTGCAAGTGGGTTTTTCACATCAAACGCTGTCCAGACGGGTCTATTGAGCACGCCTAGTTGCTAAAGGGTTCCTTCAAGAATATGGCAAGGATTACTTTGAAACTTTCAGTCCGGTCACTAAACCAGTTACTATTCGTACGGTTCTTGCCATTGCCTTATCTGAAAATGGGCCCATCCGACAACTTGATGTCAACAATGCCTTCTTGCATGAAACTTTGCATGAGGATGTTTACATGTCTCAACCACCGGGCTATGTTAATCCAGACCTTCCCAATCACCTTCGTCATCTTCGGAAACAGCTCTACGGACTCAAGCAAGCACCGCGTGCATGGTACATGGAACTTGCCATATTTATTTTCGTGAGCTCGGTTTTCGCAAATCCTTAGCCGATCCATCTCGGTTCAATAATAACCGAGACAACATTGTCTCTATTTCTTGGTATATGTTGATGATATATCTTGACCAGCAACAACGATCTATTTATTCAAAATGTCATTTGTGCCTTATTTGAAAAATTTTCCATTAAAGACCTTGGTATGCTACACCATTTTCTGGGTATAGAAGTTATTAACATAACTATTGGTTTGTTTCTATCCTAACATGCTCATGTGCAAAATTTACTCACCAAGTTTAAAATGGATGGCGCTAAACCCATTGCCACACCTCTTAGCTCTACTGAGTCGACTTTCTTGTTGATGATTCGCCTACCATTGACCCCACTCTGTATCGCCAATTAGTGGACTCCCTTCAATATCTTGCTTTTACTCGACCCGATGTTTCTTACATGGTCAACAAGCTCTCTTAGTACATGCATGGACCCACTCAATTTCATTGACAAGCCTTAAAGTAGGTTCTTCGATATCTCAAAGGTACCATTCATCGTGGTTTGTTTCTAAATCGTGGATCTCCCATCGACCTTAACCTATTTACTGACTCTGATTGGGGAGGAATTGCCGACAAGGGGTGTTCTACCACGGCATATTCCATCTCCCTCAGTTCCAACATCATCTCCTGGCGCTCGTCGCGCCAAAATTCGGTCTCTCGTTCCTCAACTTATGTGGAGTATAAGGCATAAGCAAACGGTGCAACTGAACTTTCTTGGGTCCAAAATATACTATTAGAGCTTGGTCTATTGGTAACTAAACCTCCTAAATTATTTTGTAACGATGCTGGTGCTACTTATTTGTGTACCAACCCGGTCTATCATTCACGAATGAAACACGTGGCACTCGATTATCACTTTGTTCGGGAAAAGGTAACTAATGGTTCATCACGGGTTCTACATATTCATTTTGCTAATCAACTTGCTTATATGATCACTAAACCTCTCGTCCGAGGTCCCTTTCACCGACTTCGGTCCATGATTGGAGTCTCTAACGGATCCTCCATCTTGTGGGGGCATATTAAGGAAACAATGCATTGATTGTATTTCCATTTACACTTTAAGCTATATTTAGATGATTATTGTGGTTGTTAATGTTTATTATATAAATAGCCTTAAATCTCTCATTCTCATTCATTATATATATATAGCCTTAAATATCTCATTCTCATTCATTATATATATATTGTAAACGGCTATTTATAGTCCTTGTATATTGGCTAATAAAGTAAGCTTTTCATTTAGTAATCAATTTGTTTTATCACTAACCACATAGCTGACATCATCTTCTCGCAAGCTCCTCCCTCTGCAGCTTCTCTCCACGCGAGTCCCTCCGCCGCTCTCTTCACCGGCGCCCTCCCTCCGGTGCCCTCTTCTTCACCACACTGCCCTCCTTCCACGCTCATCTTCACCGGTGCCCTCCCTCTGCCTCTGCTCTCACCGGCGCCCTCCCTCCATCGCGCTCCTCTCTCCAACGCCCTCCTTGTCACTGAAATCCCCTAATTTCGGAAGCTGTTGCAGAAGAGAATCAAAAGTTGTCGCAGAAGGTATACTCTGATTTTAACTTTTGTTCTTGTTTTGAAGTTGTAATATTGTTCTTGTTTTCAAATTTTTCTATCTTGAAAGTGATTGATTTTATAGTTCTTGAAATCAAATTTCATTTTAGTTGTATGATTAGAAATTTTATTCTAGTTCTTGAAGTTGTTCTTGTCCTTAACTAAAATCATATTTGATAATTAGTTAGGGTTACATGAGTTCTTGAAATCAAATTTGATGTTGCTTATATGGTCAGTAAAATCATATTTGATAATGTGTTCTTGAAATCAGATTTGATATTGCTTATATGGGTTCTTAAAATCAGATTTGATATTAGTTATATGTGTTCTTGAAATCAGATTTGATATTGGTTATATGGGTTCTTGAAATCAGATATAATATTGTTTATATGAATTCTTGAAATCAGTTTTGATATTAGTTATTGATTTTATACTTGTATCTAGGCATGACAGAAAAAAAAGCTAGATTTATTCGGAAGTTGGAATGTGTTGACAAAAAATTTCTCGAAGCATGTATACATGAAATAAATACCGATGCACATGGAAAGTTGTTGCAGAAAAACTAAAGAATGAACATATTTTCAATGTTAACCATAAACAAATAAAATATGAGTGATGAAGAATGGGAAGCGGAGGAAAATGTATTTTTTAATATGAAAACCTTTTTAATAAGATTATTTTCTATTAGTAGCCTGATTATATCTATAAAAATTTTCAAACAATTAAACAAGTTTGTGGAAAGTTGAGAAATGCGCCCCTTCCTTACACTGATCTTTGTACCAAACTGTTTGAGGGGGTGACCGCAACCGACATTCACAGTTGGAAGCCATCTTCTACACTTCCTCATCCTGCTGAAGGATTCTTTGAGCATGATGTGGATGATGTTCAGTGCACTCAGATGGAAACAGAGCCCCCACTTGTAAGTGAAGAATCCTCTTGCCAGTCAAAATGCAAAGAAAGTACTAAAACTAGCAAAGAAGTTCGTAGAAAAACAATAGATTACGAATTAAGAGAAGTTGGGAATGGAATTATGAATGTTGCAAAGATGTTGGTGGAAAAAAATAATATTGTCAATGAAATGGACGCATGCATGGATAAGCTTGAAAAAATGGAATGTGGAAGAAGATCCTAGATACAACACAACTCTTTTGCTATTCGATGAAAGTGTTGATATTAGAAAAGTTTGGTTACGTCTTAAGCCAGTGAGTTGCGAGTCGTGGGTGAGAAATGCTGGGAGAAAGTTTGGATTATTCGGTTGACTTTTGTGTTTTGCGTATTACTTTTTTATGACTTTGTATGACTTTTGTATGACTTTTGTATGACTTGTTTATGACTTTTTCATGACTTATGTGAGACTTTAGTATTATTAATGTATGACTTTCGTAAGACTTTAGTATGATGTTTTGAATGACTTCTAACAGGTCAAATATGTATATGGATGGTGAAATTTTATCATTTTTTAATACTTTCATGGTATTGGTTGAAGTTGTCCCGGAAAGGAAACGAGAGGGTAGAATTGAAAGAATAAGAGATAATGATTCTGCTTTAACTGGGCATGTATATACACATGAATTTCTACATGGATCTTCTCCATAATGTCAAGAAATGATGAGACTTTCACGCGAGGCATTTGTACTAATATGCCATCATTTAACACGATGAAATTGGTTGCAAGCTAGTAGGATGATAAACATTGAAGAGTAGATGATTATGTTCTTACATATTATAGGGCATAATGAACGTTTTTGGGTGGTTAAATGACAATTTCAACACTCCAATCAAACGGTTCATAAATGTTTTCACGAGCATCTGGTTGCAATTATGTGTTTTTGCTAAGGAAATTATAGTCCCAACATCTTCAACTGAAACTACAAATACCTCAGAACAACTTCAAAGGCTAAAAGGAATATTTCCTGGAGCATTGCTTTAGATGGAACTCTTGTACATGCAGTTGTGCCGCTGATCAACAAACTTGTTTTAGGGGAAGAGGAAAAGGTGAATGTTATCAAAATGTGTTAAGAATATGTGATTTTCATATGATATTCACCTTTGTATGGGCTGGATGGGAAGGCGTAGCACATGATTCACAGGTTTTGAGAGAAGTTGCATTTAATCCGACATCTGGATTTCGATTCCCTCCACCAGGTTTATAATATAATTATAACTTTTATTATTAAATATATTATTTGCATTCTTTATATAATAGATGTCACACTAGCATTTACAGAGAAATAGTACCTTTGCGACGCTGCATATACCAACACTCGTGGTTTATGACTCCATACCGCAATACTAGGTATCGGTTAGCCAATTTTTGACAACAAAGGCCATTAACTATGGAATAAAGATTCAATCATGTTCATGCTTGCTTTAGAAATGTTATTGAGCGTGCTTATGGTGTATTGAAGGCAAGATTTCTGATCCTAAAACAAATGGCTCCTTATCCTTTTCTAGTGCAAAGAGACGTAGTCGTTGCTTGTTTTGCACTCCATAATTTTATAAGGATATACAACATTCAAGATGAATTATTTACAGACTTTGAAGAGAACACTATGGTTACCCTGATTGTAAGGATTCCTGAAGTCTGATGCAACCCAAAACAACCTAAGTGTCTCAGCAACATGCACCAAGTACTGAAGTGAAGAATGCTTCGGAAGTTTTACACAAAGCATTAGGAAAATACTCTAAGTGTAAAATCTTCCGAAGCCAAGACCAATATCTTCCGAAGCCAAACATGAAGTCTTCCGAAGCTTCAGAGACAAAGTCTTCCGAAGCTTCAACCTATGAAGACAGATTTCTTCCGAAGACTTTTAGTACACATGCTTTATCTGATGTACTGTTCCATAAAGCACCTTTTCCGCTGCATCTCTGTAAAGTCACCAACTTACATGAGTTGGTGAAAAGTGCCTTGCTTTTGGTAACTGTACATTGAGGTCTTGAGTCTTCAACTTTCCACTTTATGTACTTTATCCTTTTTGTATTGTATAAGGATGTGAGCTATGGCATGTCATAGTCACAAGGTCAAAAGGCAGATATGCCTTTTGATCCTACAATTGATTTTGTTAGTGTCTAGTCAATTGTATCCAGCTGGCTTTCAAAGTATAGCCGGCTGTAGGTTGTAGTATAAGTATTTCAAGTTCTTGTATCTTTTCTTTATGCTTTGTAACACTTGTAAAAGAACTTGAGAAAGCAATATACTGCCTCCTTGAAACCCATACTCTCTTGTTCTGTCTCTTGCTTTACTTGTGTTCTTTGTATCACCTTTGGTTACCCAGTTTACTGTTTGATTAAAGTTTAGTTAATCTCCTCATTGTGTTGTTGTGTTGTAATTGTATTTAAGCCCTTAAACGGTCCTGCAATTGGTATCAGAGCATTCCAGGCTCTTGATATAAGATCTAATCATCTTAAGATCCCTCACACACACAAAAGCTAAACTCTTCAAATGGCTTCCATCTCAAAGACTGATATGGAGACTGGAACCATGAACAAATCCCCACTGATCACTCTTGATGATTTTGACACCTGGTGCATGAGGATGGAAGGCTTCATCAGGTCTCTTGATTCAAGAATGTGGGAATCTGTTGAGAATGGACCTTTCATACCCAGCACCCCCTCTGCTACTGGTACTGGTATGATTCCTAAAGATGTGGCCAACTACTTAGATGAAGATAGAAAAAGAGTAGAGATTGACAGGAAGGCCATGACTGCTCTTCAGACTGCTCTCCCAAACTCTGTATACAGAGGTTTTAAGAAGTGCAAGACAGCCAAACAGCTGTGGGATGCACTGAAGCTGATGTATGAAGGCTCCTCTGAAGCCAAGGAGAACAAGAAAGATCTTCTGAAGCAGCAGTTTGAGAATTTCACCTTTAAAGCAGGTGAAACCATGACCCAACAATACTTCAGGTATGTTGAGATTGTGGATACCCTAGTGGATGGAGGAGTTCCTCTTGAGAACAGGGACATTGTAAGGAAGTTCATGTCCTCACTTCCTAGGCAATGGACACACTATTGTGTGGTGATCAAGAGGACTGAGAACCTTAAGACTCTTACTCTTACAGAGTTGTATGGGATTCTCAGTGGATACCAGATGGAGATGAACATGCAAGGTTCATCTGGCAACTCCAACAATCAAATGGATTCAGCCCTTCATGTGGTTGAAAGGGACAGCATAGAACCCCAACATCATCTCATATGCTACCCTGACAACTCACAAAAGGGTCCTTTCATCACCTTCCCGGAGACACCAAGGGAGAACTTTACTCAAGGAAGCCCATTCCAAGAGACAAGTTCTTCTCAAGCCTTTGTGTCTGCAGATGAAAGCTGTGGGAATTATCTTTTCACTCTTGAAGACCTGGACTGTATCCATCCAGATGACCTGGAATACATGGAGATAGTTCAGCAGATGGCTCTCCTCACTCACAGAGCCAAGAAGTTCTACAAGAGGACAGGAAGAAGATTTCCAAGCAATGCTACCAGTAGTAAGTTTGGGCTGGATAAAAGCAAAGTTAAGTGTTACAACTGTAACCTTATGGGTCACTTTGCTAGGGAGTGTAAGGCACCTAAAGCAAATGGGGGCCAAACACAACCCAGACCAAACTTTACTGACAAAGCCCCTCAGGCTGAGAAGACAAAGCAACATGCTGCTGTTGCTGTTGAAGAGGGAGGCTTTGACTGGAGTTTTCAGGTGGAGGATGCTTCTCCAAACCAAGCACTGATGGCTGACCATGATGAAGCCAAGGTATTGGAACATCTTTGCTCCCCTGAATGCATTGCTAAAGTAAATAGATACAGGTCCTACAACCTAGAGATGAGATCTGATCTTGAGTCATTAAACATATTAAAATCTGATTTTAGAAAGTCTGAAAATGATTACAAGTTAAAGATAGAGGACTTGGAGAAAACCATTTCAGTACTAAAACATGAACATACAGATTTTAGAACTCAGATCCAAGATCTCATCACTAAGTTAACTGAGTGCCAGGCTGAGCTTGTGATCAGCAAAGCCAAGGCAGAGAAGAGTGTTCTTGAAGAAGAGACCTTCAAGAACATGATATCCTCATCCCTGCACAACAAGGTTTGTTATCAAAATAGACAGGGACTGGGATCAAATGAGATAGCTCCTCCACACACAATCTTGTCTGTAAGATCTCCTAGGTGTGGAACTTGTGAAGATGAGCTTCCTCTCATAGATCCTGTAAGTGAGGATGATGAAGAAGTGATAGTGAAGAATTCCTCTGAGAAGAGTGAAGAAGAGGATTCTTCCAAGGGCCACTATCCTTCTGAGGAGAAGAAATCAACTGTGATGACCAAGTCCAAAAGAAAGAACTTGATCAAGAAGAGCAAAAGGAAGGCAAAGAAGGCTCAAGAAATCAAGGCTACTTTTAATGCTAAGCAGAAACAAGTTTTTATCTCTGCAGGTTTCAAAGTAGTAAGGACTGAAGACATCAACCAAGACTCCTCAGCTAAGAGTCATGGTTCTTGTTCAAATCATCTCAGTGCCAAGAAGAAGACTGAGCTGCTGTGTACCACTGCTGCACAGCCTGGACCATCAAACTCCAAGAACAGTTCACAGCCCAAAGGAACTGTCTCAGCATCTACCAAGATGAAGGTGGAGAAGGGATGTGACCAAAGCCAGTCTTGCTCTCAAAAGGAGACTTCTTTGAAGAAGAAAAGTTGTGTGTTATGTGTGAAAGTACTTCTCACATTGCCAAGGATTGCCCATACAATCCTAAAAGTACTGTCCACATGACCAAAACAAAGACTTCAAAGAATCTCAAGAAGTCTCAAGCTTCGGAAGGAAAGTCTGTTTCCTTCGGAAGCTCCAAATCAAAGAAGAAGGTAAATGGAAAATTACCTTCGGAAGCAAAGTTGGTCTCGGAAGAAAGGAGTTCTTCCGAAGCACTGAAGTCTGCTGCAGTGACTGTAGATTCTTCCGAAGGATCAGTCATCAAAACTTGTGAAGTTCCAAAAGCTTCTAAGGTTTTGAAGGTCAAGTCCAAGACTCCAAAGGTGGTGTGGAAGTCTAAGAAAGACCAAATGACTGAGGTTTCTCCATCAACAACAGCTGAAGATCCCCATAGTACAACCATAAGATCTATTACTGTTGCATTACCTTCTATTACACTTAATGAGCCCAAGACAAGTAAGGCTTGGGTTTCCAAATGTAACTAATCATTTCCTTTGTGCAGGAACAGCTCAAGACAAACAGGAATGTCTGGATAATTGACAGTGGCTGTTCCAGGCACATGACAGGCAATAGGTCTCTACTCCATAATTTTGAGAGAATTGATGGAGGACCAGTTGCTTTTGGAGGAGATGAAGGTGGTTACATTTCTGGAAGGGGCAAGGTCACAAATGGTAAGCTCAGCATTGAGAAGGTAAACTTTGTTAAGGAGCTTGGGTACAATCTTCTGAGTGTATCCCAATTTTGTGATCAGAGTCATAACATGCTCTTTACTGAGCATGAGTGCATTGTTCTCAAGCCTGGTGTGGTCATTCCTCATGAGCATATCCTGCTCAGAGCCCCCAGGAAAGGAAACATGTACAAGATGGATTTGCAAGAAACATCTCCCTCTGGAGAAGTTTCATGCTTTCTATCTAAAGCAAATAGTGATGAGTCTTTCCTATGGCATAAAAGAATGTGCCATGTAAACTTTAAGAACATGAATAAATTAATTAAACATGATCTGGTAACTGGAATGCCAAAGAAAGAGTTTACAAGTGATGATCATTGTGTTGCATGCCTGAAAGGGAAGCAACACAAGGTATCTCACAAGCCTAAGGAAAAGAACTCCATCACTATTCCCCTACACTTGTTACATATGGATCTCTTTGGCCCCACCAGTGTAATGAGTTTAGGAAGGACCTCTTACTGTCTGGTGATCACAGATGATTTTACAAGATTCACTTGGGTCTTCTTCTTAGAACTAAGGATGAAACCCCTGAGATTCTGAAGAATTTCATCTTAAAAGTTGAGAATCAATGTGATCACAAGGTCAAAACCATAAGATGTGATCAAGGAACTGAATTCAAGAACCAAATCCTTGATACATTTTGTGATAAGAAAGGTATTACAAGACAATATAGTGCTCCCAGGACTCCTCAGCAAAACGGAGTTGCTGAGAGGAGAAACAGGACACTTATTGAAGCTGCAAGAACTATGTTGTCTGACTCTAAACTGCCTATCTGTTGGAGCTGGAAAAGATAGTCTATATTATCAACACAGTGAAAGTCAACAAATGTCAACGTCACGGTCAAAGTCAATAAAAGTCAAACCGGACACGTTCGAGACAAGTAACCGAGATGACACGTTGATGATTTAGATGACTAGGAGTTTTATTGTAATAAATATATTTTGTGTGAACAAAATATATTTTACTTTCTTTGAGTCATGTTTTAGTCTAAATATATAGTCTAGGGGGTTATGGGTAAATATGGAAACTTAAACTAGACTATAAATAGCCTAATTGTAATTAGAATTAGGTGAATGGTTGAATGACCAATTGATTGGGGTTTCCACTTTGTACAATATTATATGCAATCAATATAGATCAAAAGGGGTTTTATTGTGATTATCATATTTTGATCTAATTCTTCATGATTTGATTCAAGTTTGATTATCCTGGAGTTACAATTTGGTATCAGAGCCATTTTGGATCAAATTCACTGAAGATTTGAAGATTTTTAGAGAGAAAAGTTGAGGTTTTGGTTGTTTTTGTTCAATATCAAGTTTTCATCAAATTCGGATTAGATTTGAGTGTTATTGATATGGAAATTGATTGAAGTTTGCTTATTATTGGTTGGGAAAGCTCTGTTAATCATCAGATTTCAAATCCATTGAGATTTGGGCGATTTCAGATTGATTTTGAGGTGAAAAAGGGTTTTGAGATCGACCAGCGAAACTGCTGTTCTTACAGCGAAACTGTCATCTTCATTCAGCGAAATTATGGTTTATTTTGGATCTGAAGTTGTTTTCTAAAGTTTCAGCGAAAGTACTCCCTTGAACGAAAGTTCAATAGTGTTTTTGACCAATCATCAAGCGAAATTGCTGCCGAATTTATCTCTGAACGAAAGTTCAAGCTTGTTTCCTGCGAACTTATCAGCGAAACTAAGCCATTTGTGACATTCGGCTAGCGAAACTGCTGCCGAAATTTCCAGCGAAACTACTGTCGGCTAAGCGAAACTAGAGTTCACAGCGAAACTAGCTCTGCGAAACTATAATTTCAGCGAAACTATCATTTCTTCAGCGAAATATTTTTCCCGGGGGAGAATTATTTTATAATTTTTGGGAAAAATATTTTGGGGCGTTTAATTGTTCAAAATTTTTACAATCATGTCATCTTCAGAAGATTTTAAATCAGATAATCTCACAACGGCACAAAGCCGGTTTGATTCTTTTGCAGGTACAAAGAAAGAAAAATTGTCAGATTTAATTGATCGATTTTTAAAAATAGCAAATAATCTAAAGAAGCATGTGCCTGATCTCAGTAATCATGAACAAATTCAAAAGCTTCTCGAGTCTCTTCCATCCGAATGGAATCATCAAGTTAAAATGCTGAAGCAAGAAAGAGGTTATGTCGACACAAAACTTATGGATATGATCAACAGACTCAAATCTCTCGAGCTGGATATCCAAAGAAACGAATTTCAACAAGCCGTGTTCCCACATCAAACCCACGCGCTTAATACTGATCTTGTTTCTTCTGTAACAAGCATACTTGATTACAAAGCAGAGATGATTGAAAAGTTGAAGTTAATGAGAACTGATTCGGATGTGAATTTTGAATTCGGAGAAACTGTTGAAGAGAAGTATGAAGCTCTGAGAGTTGACAATGATACTAAACCGGAGTCTGTGAGAACTGATGATGATAAGGTTGGAAAAGCTGATAATAGAAAGAAAGAATCTGAGGCTGACGAGATGCTGAAGGTCAAAGAAGAGGAACATCAAGAAATCACAAGGGTTTGCAACTGTGAAAAGAGCTTAGCTGCAGAACGAACTATCATGGGTCTTCCTTATGAGACTGTTCAGGATATGTGTTCTTCGTCATGCAAAATCCGGTTATTTGGGATTTATAAGGCAAACAGATTGTTATTGGAAAATGAAAAAGAATTAAAAACAATCAATCAAGAATTAAAGAAAATGAAATTGCTTTTTCAAGAAAACTTAATGAAGCATTGGCTGAAAATGATCTTTTAAGAAGAACCATTTTGGAGCGTAACGTTGAAATTAATATTCTGAGAGAAAGGGCTGTTTTAGCTCAATTTGAAACAACTCAGCTTCAAACAAAGCTTGATAAATGGACCCTTTCACACATGAAAAAGGATGAGCTTATTGCTAAACAACAAGGGGCGCGGGTGAAACATGGGATTGGATATAAATCTGATAGTGAGACTGTATTTAATTCAGTTCCACCCCCTTCTACTTTATGTTATTCACCAATTCCCAAACCTCATCTTAAAAATGATTTGTTTGAACAATCTAATAGTAGTTTGCATGCAGGTTTGAGCGGTGTGAATCTTAAAGAGGTGCGAGATGATTATGATTCTACAACTGGTATGGGATACAATAAATCGAATGCTGACAGTCAAGCTAACGATTGTTCAGTCCCGGTTGTTTGTAAATCTATATCTACTATTTCTTCTAACTTCTTTGATAAGTTTAAAGCAGGTGAAATTCCTACTTTTGAGCCTGTCAGGGTTGTGAAAGAAGAGATAAATCCAAAATCACCTAATCATCAAGTTCCGACAACAACACATCCTATTCCTGTCAATCAAGATCCATTGGAAGCAGATCTGTGTATACGAGACTGGACAAGCTCAGATGATGAATCAATCACAGAGGTGCGTGTTGGTTCCTCACAGATCAAGATGTCTCCTAACATTGTCAAGTCACAAAAGATTCCAAAAGGTGAATCAAGACCAATACGGATCTCTTCTCCAACTGCAAAACAATCCAATCAACCAGTGAAGATCTCATTCCCTGTTTTGCAAATGAAACTTCAGAACAAGCAAGAATCTGCTACAAGCTCCAAGCAATCCTCATCACCACCTGCACAACACGAGACTACAAAGAATCAAAAGCCATTCAAGGCTTGTTTTGAGTGTGGAAAAGAAGGTCATGTGGTAAAGAAATGTCCTCAAAGACTTGTTTCGGATGGTAAAGGCAAACTGAATTGCTTCTCCGGATCACAGTCAACAAAGAATGTTTCAGTTGGTAAAGGCAACACGGGTTGCTTTTCTGGTTCAAAAGGTCAAAAGCAAACATCTTTGAATGGTTGGATGAAAAACCCTCCATCCAAACCTTTTCATGTGAAGCCGGTTTCACATGATACAAAGATGAAAATGACCAAAGGTTCAAAACCAAATTCTTTTCCTTCCGGTCTTAAACAGAAAATGATTTCCAAATTTAGTTCATTCAAATCCAAGCTAATTGAACCGAAACAAATTTGGCAAATTAAAAAGAAGGATACAACAATCCCCGATTGTTTAAACGGTTGTGTGCAGAAGCTTGTTACTTATCTTGATGAAAAAGGAACTTCCAGGACTACGATGGCCTGGGTTTCCCTTTCTAACTAATTTGTTAATGAGTGTAGGAACAATTCAGGAGGACTGTTAGTAATCCGGTTTACTGACAGAGATTGTTCTTGATTCAAATTTGAGGCGGAACAAACAGGTTAAGGTCACGGTATTTTGTCCACAATCTGGATATTTATATGCACAATCACCGTTCTCACTTCACAATCACTGCATATTTCTTGAGAATTCATTTCTTATCATCATATCAGTGTAGTTTGGAAGACCTTATTTGATAAATTTTTATTTTTGTACAGTTTAAAAAAAAATTTAAAAAATAAAAAAAAATAAAAAAAAATAAAAAAAATAATTAAAAATAATAAAAAAATAAAAAAAAATAAATACAAAATAATAAAAAATTGTAAAAATAAAAATTTAGGGGGAGAGTATATGTAAATAAAAATGAAAAGAGAACTGAGAACTTGATTTGAGATGATTGAGAAATGATTGTATATCTTCTTGCAATGCTTGTTTTTGCATGACTTGCGTTTTTAAAATGAGAAATGATAGTAACTGATGCTGTTATCTGATTTACATCTTATTTTTAATTGCAAATAATAGAAAAACAAAAAGATTCTTTAATGATATGCTTGGTAGACTCAGCCTGAAGAATAAAGTAGACAGCAGCATAATGATTTAAATTAAAACATCATGCTTAAGGATGTCTGGATTTACGCAATCATTTTGGCCTGCACAAAAACTGAGTCCCAACAAAAATTGGATTGAGAATTGATCTTTCACCCACCATGATACAAATCATATATGTCATAGCTTTGAGTCATGTCTGGTGTATTTATGTGTCTTGAATTTGTGCTAATCTCCTCTGCTGTACGGAAGTACTGACCTGGAGTGATGATCTCCTCTGCTGTACGATAGTACTGACCTGGAGCTCTCATCGACACATGATTAAATGGTCATCTCCTTTGTTATACGTGAGTATAGACCTGGAGCTCTCACCATTTTGGTCTAAGTAGTGTCAAATCATCTAATTCATCACAGAATGCAATATTCTGTTGATAATCACTTGCACACTAATGCACACGCCTTGCTCTATAAAGATCGTAACAAAATTCAAGAAATCCTGAGGTTGGGTGAGGGTTTTTGCCAAATGATTGTGGGGTCCTAGCATTCTAAAGCATTTAATCGAACCTTAATGAATCATCTTCTGCTTGTTGAAAAAGATAGGGCATGAGTTTAAGTGGACAAACATACCAGCAATCGTTATTGATCTATTTGACAATTTCAAAATCATTCAAAGACTGTTATTAGATTCAATTATCAGTGTGATCTCATTGCTTGTCGATGATTAAAGTCATCTTTGTGCTAAAGTATATCTTGAGGATGTGATCTCATGATTGATTAAGTTCTCGGTAATTAAAAATATACCAATTAAAAAAAATGTTATAATAAATATATATACATTAAAAATAGAAAAATATAATGAAATTTCATTTCAAAATTTTTTTTTTTAGGTCTTCCATATTATGTTGTTACAATTTTATCATTTTCATGCATTTCACAGAAATTGGGTACAACCGAACATGGGTTCGATTGTTTTCAAACACAAATAAACACGGGTTTACTTTGTTAAAATGAAATGATCTAATTAGAAATGTCGAGATTGTGTTTGTGAATGTGTTTCAGATTTTTGCTTTAAGTGATGGCCGATCATCAGTTGAGCAGTGTACCTGATCAGAGAACCTGTTCCTCAAGTTTGCAGAAGATACCGAGCTAGGAATCCTCCTCCTACATCTTCTGAAGCACTCAAGATTAGAGATTGGGGAAAGCTGTTCTAATATCTTCTCAAAGGTTGCACTAAAAAAGGGGGAGCATATAAATTGGGGAGCTTATGAGATGAATAATTTTTCTCATCAGATTCAGAAAGCTTCAATATGAAGATCTTTCTAATGTTGACTTTTCGGTGCTGAATTCGTTTGATAACGTTGATAATGATAGACTAAGGGGGAGTATTGTTGGAGCTGGAAAAGATAGTCTATATTATCAACACAGTGAAAGTCAACAAATGTCAACGTCACGGTCAAAGTCAATAAAAGTCAAACCGGACGCGTTCGAGACGAGTAACCGAGACGACACGTTGATGATTTAGATGACTAGGAGTTTTATTGTAATAAATATATTTTGTGTGAACAAAATATATTTTACTTTCTTTGAGTCATGTTTTAGTCTAAATATATAGTCTAGGGGGTTATGGGTAAATATGGAAACTTAAACTAGACTATAAATAGCCTAATTGTAATTAGAATTAGGTGAATGGTTGAATGACCAATTGATTGGGGTTTCCACTTTGTACAATATTATATGCAATCAATATAGATCAAAAGGGGTTTTATTGTGATTATCATATTTTGATCTAATTCTTCATGATTTGATTCAAGTTTGATTATCCTGGAGTTACACTATCACCTTCCGGGCAGAGGCAGTTAATACTGCTTGCTATGTGCAAAACAAGTTTTAGTAGTTAAGACACATGGTAAGACTCCTTATGAACTTTGGCACAAGAGGAAACCTTTCATTGGTTTTCTCAGGTCATTTGGATGTCCCTGCACCATCTTGAATACCAAAGATCAAATTGCCAAGTTTGCTGAGAAATCAGATGATGGACATTTCATTGGATACTCTTCTCAAGCTAAAGCTTATAGAGTATACAATCTCAAACTAGAATTGTTGAGGAGTCAGCCAATGTGACTTTCAATGAGCACACTCCTTGTGTGGCTGGTTCTGGTCCGGATTGGCTGTTTGATCTTGATTTAGTTACCAACTGTTTTAACAAATCTTGTGAGCATGTTTCAGGATCTGCAGAAAATCTAAATACAGGTGATCCTGATCCAAGATTTGAGCTAGGAAGACCTTCAACTCATACATCTTCAGCTCCAGTTGGAACTACTTCAGCAAATGAGGTTTCTATCAGCACAACAATGACAAATTCAGCTGATACATCTGGCATGCCTTCAAATTCCAGCTCAGAGGCCTCTCAACCAGATAAAGACACCTCACTTGTAGAAGACAACAATGGTGATGGTGATAGTGATCAGGAATTTCTTGATGCTAATAACCATACCATAGATGACAACATCAATGATGTTTCACACTCATTGGATCAAGTTAATCTTGATAAGTGTGATAATGTGGAGGGTGAATCTTCCAGACCAGATTTAAATTTCTCAAATTTAGATCTTTCTCAACAACTTGCTGTGATCCCTCAGCTAAGGATCCACAAGTCTCACCCCACCACAAACATCATTGGAGATGTTGTCACAGGGGTAAGAACAAGAGGACAAACCCATGAAGCAAATGTTTGTCTTCACTCTTGTTTCTTATCTCAGATAGAGCCCAAGAAAGTTGATGAAGCTCTAAAGGATGGAAGTTGGGTTGAAGCTATGCAACAAGAGCTGCTTCAATTCAAAAGGCAGAAAGTTTGGAACCTTTGTCCTCTTCCTCATGGGAAGACTACCATTGGAACCAAATGGGTTTTTAGAAACAAGAAGGATGATAGAGGAATCATCATCAAGAACAAGGCAAGACTAGTTGTTCAAGGATACACACAAGAAGAAGGGATTGACTACACTGATGTCTTTGCTCCTGTAGCAAGACTAGAAGCTGTTAGGATATTCCTGGCATTTGCTGCATCCAAGAACTTCAAGGTCTACCAACTTGATGTAAAGTGTGCTTTCTTATATGGAGTGATTGATGAGGAGGTTTATGTCAAACAGCCACCTGGTTTTGTAGACCCTGATCATCCTGATTATGTCTGCAAGCTTGACAAAGCTCTTTATGGGCTGCATCAGGCACCCAGGAAGTGGTATGAGACACTATCTGAGTATCTCTGTAAGCATGGATACAGGAAAGGTACTATAGATGGAACTCTCTTCATCAAAGGACAGGGAAATGACTTATTGCTGGTTCAAGTATATGTGGATGACATCATCTTTGGTTCAACTAATCCAAAGCTCTGCAAAGACTTTGAGAAGCTGATGAAAGACAGATTTGAGATGAGTTCAATGGGAGAACTCAACTTCTTTCTGGGAATTCAAGTGAAGCAGGTTGAAGATGGCATCTTCATAAGTCAGTCAAAGTATGTTCAAGACATACTCAAGAGGTTCAACATGACTGATTGTAAGATTGCTAAGACACCCATAGCCAGAAACCACTCCCTTGGTCCAGATCTTGAGGGGGAGTGTGTAGATGAACATTTATACAGGGCTATGATTGGGTCTCTTATGTATCTTACAGCTAGCAGGCCTGATATCATGTTTGCTACATGTATTTGTGCAAGATATCAAGCCAACCCTAAGATGTCTCACTTAATCACTGTGAAAAGGATTTTAAGATACCTCAAAGGTGCTTCAACACTTGGTCTATGGTATCCAAAGAATCCAAATTTCAATCTGTATGCCTATACAGATAGTGATTATGGTGGTTGCAATATGACTGCAAAGTCTACATCTGGGGGATGTCAATTCCTTGGTGGAAGGGTGGTCTCATGGCAATGCAAGAAACAATCCTGTGTGTCTGCATCAACTGCTGAGGCTGAATACATTGCTGCTGCAAGCTGCTGTGCTCAAGTGCTTTGGATTCAAAATCAGATGCTGGACTATGGATTTAACTTCAAAGAGACTCCTATCCACATAGACAACAATAGTGCTATCTCTATCACTGAGAACCCTGTGCAGCACTCAAGGACCAAACACATCAACATCAGGTATCATTTAATAAGAGATAACTATGAAAAAGGATTAATTAAACTAGTCAAAGTTCATACAGATGAACAATATGCTGATCTGTTCACAAAAGCTTTTGATGAACAGAGATTTAAGTATCTGATATCAGCTATTGGGATGATTAACTTTGAGTAGACTTTTTATTAAAACTAATTCTAATTATTTCTTCTTAAAATATGTGTGTCCTAAGTTGTCTAGTTCATCACTTTCATAAGCTCATGTTTTCTTTGGATGTAAAATTCTTTTTGAAGACTTTCCTTAGATTCTTGAAAATTTTTGATACTTCGGAAGATAAAATTTTATCTTCGGAAGAAAAACATGTCTTCAAAATACATAACTGTCTAAGAGATTTTACCTTCGGAAGAAGTCAAATTCATCTTCCGAAGCTTAAAATTCTTATCTCAGACACTTATTTATTTTTAAGAACCTTTTCCTTCCGAAGCAAAATTAACCTTCGGAAGCTTTGTTTATTTCTATACAAAGCATTCAAGGGTTTATTTCTCTTCCGAAGCATAAATCTTCAAGACTCTCAGGAAAATCTTCCGAAGCCATTTTAGCTTCGGAAGCTTTTTCAATCAAAACTTCCGAAGACAAATAAACTTCGGAAGCTTTTCGAATTCCAAGAAAACTACTTTTTGAGCAAAAGTAAACTACCTTTTCAGAGGTGGGACCGACTTTCGGATTTCAAAGTTTATCCTCTTTCATTAACTTTGGTTCAAATCCCTTTTCATATAAATACCCAACGGTTCCCCCTCTTTCCCACTATCTTCCTCAATTCTACTGTTTCTCTAACCTAATTCTCTAAACCGCCTTTGCTTTCTACCTTTCTTCACCCTTAAGCTTCTGAAATGGCCAACCTTAACCGCAGAAACAACCCTGATTTCTCCATGCAACTCACAGGCAACATAATCAAGTTGCTCTGTTAAGCTCTGAGAAAGATGCAAGTTTCTCAGAGATTTGCCAATTCTTGACTCTGTCAAACTACTTCACCTCCCTGACCATTGATCCTACTCTATATGAGGATCACTTGCTTGAATTCTGGAAGACCTGCCAAGAGGTCATTATGGATGGGGAGAAGGCACTGTCTGCCACAGTGCAAGGGAGGACAATCTTCATCACTCCGGCCATCATTAACCAACATCTTCAGCTGGATGATGAAGAAGGTGAGGTGTCCTTCCCAAAAGAAGCTGTTAATCATTCTTTTGAGCAGATGGGCTATGAGGGAGATTTCTCTGTAAAGACCTTTAGGAAAGGGAAGGTCTCATCCCAATGGAAATTCCTGCTCCATGTGGTTATCCACAGCTTGTCAAACAAGCATGGTGGATGGGACCAGATTCCTGAGGATCTCTCCTTTATAGTTCATGGAATGGTTCAGGGGGTCAAGTTCAGGTATTCACAATTTGTTTATACTAATTTACTTGCAAACTTAGACTCCTTAGAGTATTACATGTTTCCTAGATATGTTCAACACATTCTCAACTGTGAACTGGGCTCACAGTTGAGGGAAACAAGTAATATTCTTAAATTGGGACAGATGAAGCCCGGCATCTTTAAAATAATGAAGAAGCCAACTGTAGGCTTCTCTGGGGTAGAAACAGCCCTAGTCCCAAAAATGTTAGAGCTCATTGCTCAAGGTGACAACCTAGCAACACAAGCTAGTGTTGAACCCACACCTCTTTTGTCCTTACCTAAAAAGACCAGAAATCACCCTCACCTACCAAAGAAAATCCAAACGAACCCCTGCTCAGGCTATTGAGTCTGTGCAGGCCCCCAAATACTCAACCTTACAGGAAGAAGTGGACACTAGAGCTCCCACTTCTCCTGAGGAGCAAACCACTCCCATTACTTCACCTATCAGGGCTGAGGTTCCTCAAGCTCACCCTGATGAGCTCACTAGCCCAACAACCTTAAGCCTTCACTCTGAGTCTCAACACTCAAGTGAACAACCTTCAGGGGACAGCTACCATCCCCAGCCTTTGGATCTCAACCAACCAATTCCCAACCTATCCTTTTACACTGATGAAGACTTAGGATTCAGTGAGTACCATGAGTCTCTCTTCTCCTCCCCTACTCAAAGAGAGATGAGTACCTCTGACTCTCCTCAGTCTATCCCCCATCAGTCACCTATTACTGAGGTGGACACTTCTGAACCTGTTCAGGATGTCCATATGGAAGAGGCTCTCACTTTTGAAAGTGATTACATCATTAAGACCTCAACCATGGCAACTCAGCCCATTGGCATCTCAACTGAGGCTGCCAGTGAGCAGAGGAAAACCAGCAGCCAAGAAACTCAAGCTGGTGGTGAGAGAGAGGACTTTGGTCCAATCATCTCATCCCCCAATGAATCTTCTGATGAAGATGAGGGGAATTTGAGACTAAAGGTGCAAAAACTGTCAAAAACATGCACCTATTTAGTCTCTAAGGTTAGTCACTTGGAATCTCAGGTGACTACCCTGCAAAACAGGGTCAATGATCAGCAACTCCAGATTTCATATCTGCAGGAAAAACTAGCTGGGAGACCTTTAAGGAGAGCTCAACCAGGAACACAAGAACCTGTGGAAGTGATTGACTTATCCTCCAGCTCACCTATGCAAGTGGGTGATGCTACCAAAAAGGGGGAGAAAGTTGTTACAACCACAGAACCTGGGAGTTCTTCAGAGAGAATGGACATAGAGGACTCACCATCCTCACTTGCTGTTGTGCATTCTCAGCAACTTCCTCAAGTTCACATTAATGTGGACTCTATAGACTCTCTCATCAGGAGTCTCTTTGAGGAAGGCATACCAAGGGCTGTCTCATCTCCACCACTAGGAACTGGCAATCACATCATAAGGTGGAGGTATGATGATGACAGGAGAGCCCTTATACTTCAAAGAGTTCAAGGCCAACAAGAAGTTTTTCAATTCCAAAGCCTGAGCTTTTATGAAAGACTGGATTTAGTCAACTTGCCACTTGTCAATCCAAGCAATTCAAGACAAGCTGACAGGCTGGCTCAAAGAATCCAAGACAGGATCCTTGCAGAGTTTACTCTAAGAAGGAGACTTAGGGAATCAGGCAATGTCATCGGTCAACTGGATGTTGAGGTGGACCCTAAGATTAGTTTCATAGGGGAAACCTTGACTGAAGGCCCAGTGACAGAACCTGAGACCCCTGTCTCATCATCAACAACTGCTGCTGAGGTCCAAACTCCATCTGAGACACCTGCTGGTGAAGGTGTTTCTCAGCCTCTCTCTGGCCAGAGCATGGAAGCTACTCCAAGCAATGAAGGCCAAGCCTCAATCCACCCTGAGTCACAAAGGTCTGTTGGTGACAAAGGGAAAAGGATAATGACTCCTGAGGAAATTGAGGAGGAAGAGAGAGAGAGGAAAAGGAGACTAAGGGGAGAAAGTTCTACTGGGTCATCTAGCTTCATGCAAGCTGCAATCAGGGCTGCTCCCAGACCAAATACTCAAGATGATGAGTTAAGGGCAGTCAGGATTACCTACTTACAGACCAGGAACTATGACATTGATGAAATCATCTCCCTCCCCTTAGAAGAGTTAAATGAACTGGCTGACAGGGAAGTGTCAAGAGAGTTGAAGGAGAAAGAGGATGCAATGATACTTCTCCAACTCAAAGAGGAGAAGAGACAGAAAAGACTTTACAAGCATGCTCCCACTCTCTCACCAGTTCAAGAAAGTCCTGCACAGGAAGATGTGGCTCCACAAGAACCTCAGGTAGATAAAGAAGAAGATAGGATCAAGATGATCAACTACCTGAGTGCCACAGGCTTCTATCAGGCAGATGCACTTCTTCCCTTGTCCTATGACTTCATTGAGTTGAGTATCTAAAGCAACTTGAGCTTGAGTTAGTCAAGGAAAGAAAGACAACTAAAAGGAAGCTAAGGGAAGAAGCTGCAAAGTCAAGAGCCATCATTCAAAAGAATGCAAAGAAGTCTGCTGACAGACAAAGAATGGTGAGCTTCTTGAAGCTGTATGGATTCTCCGGAAGGAGACTTGGCCCCATGTCTCTATCCACTATGGATGAGCATATTAGGGTGATCAAGCAGAAGATTAAAAGTGGAGAACTCATTGACTTGCACTCTCTTCCAAGTCAAGTCCCACCTGAAGTGGAGGTCAAGTTTGAACAACCAGAGACACCTCAACCAGCACCTCCAGCTGAGCCTCAGCAAGCTTCATCTTCTGATCCTAGGCAGGGTCAAACTCCCTCTCCTTCTGAACCTGTGAGGGAGGAACACCCAACTGAGAAAGACACTGATGATCAACATGGTGCTGCAGACCAGTCTTCTCAGTTAAAGACATCCAAGAGGAAGAAGAGGATGGCTTCTAAACCAAAGACTAAGAAGAAGAAGCCAAAGTCATCTACCTCTGCACCTCAGGCTGAATCAGATCAACCTGAGGAAGTGCATGATGAGGCAGCCCAATCAACTCCTATTCAAGTGGCTCCTCTAACTAGTGAGACACCCATCTTGTCCTGGACTTACTCTACTAATCCAGAAAGATGGACTGTTATCAGAGATCAAGGTGTTGAGAATGTCTACTCATGGCAAGACAATCAACTTACCTCTGCATGATCTCTTTGAGATGAGAAGATACTATGAAAGTCTTGATGATCCTGACCATCTCATGAAGAAAGGAATGGTCCTGATTGTACTGAAGACTACCAACATTTGAAGATCTTCCAAGTGTTTTGGTAGCATCAGCCTAGGGGGAGTTTGTAAGGATTCCTGAAGTCTGATGCAACCCAAAACAGCCTAAGTGTCTCAGCAACATGCACTAAGTACTGAAGTGAAGAATGCTTCGGAAGTTTTACACAAAGCATTAGAAAAATACTCTAAGTGTAAAATCTTCCGAAGCCAAGACCAATATCTTTCGAAGCCAAACATGAAGTCTTCCGAAGCTTCAGAGACAAAGTCTTCCGAAGCTTCAACCTATGAAGACAGATTTCTTCCGAAGACTTTTAGTACACATGCTTTATCTGATGTACTGTTCCATAAAGCACCTTTTCCACTGCATCTCTGTAAAGTCACCAACTTACATGAGTTGGTGAAAAGGGCCTTGCTTTTGGTAACTGTACATTGAGGTCTTGAGTCTTCAACTTTCCACTTTATGTACTTTATCCTTTTCGTATTGTATAAGGATGTGAGCTATGGCATGTCATAGTCACAAGGTCAAAAGGCAGATATGCCTTTTGATCCTACAATTGATTTTGTTAGTGTCTAGTCAATTGTATCCAGCTGGCTTTCAAAGTATAGCCGGCTGTAGGTTGTAGTATAAGTATTTCAAGTTCTTGTATCTTTTCTTTATGCTTTGTAACACTTGTAAAAGAACTTGAGAAAGCAATATACTGCCTCCTTGAAACCCATACTCTCTTGTTCTGTCTCTTGCTTTACTTGTGTTCTTTGTATCACCTTTGGTTACCCAGTTCACTGTTTGATTAAAGTTTAGTTAATCTCCTCATTGTGTTGTTGTGTTGTAATTGTATTTAAGCCCTTAAACGGTCCTGCACTGATGGTGAAGGTGGAGGAAGTGAGGGTCAAAACACACAAAGCATAGAGTGGGGTTCAGAAGGCGTTGAATTTATGGCTACTTTGCGTGACCAAGCTGCTAATCAACTGCTTTCAAATGCTTCAAGTAAGATTTGTATGCAAACTCTTGAAATATGATTGAAATTCGATGTGTTTATTTGGATTATGTATGATTTATGTTTAACTTGTATTTTGTATGACATTTTGAATTTTAAGCTATTATGTTCTTTTTAAAAATTTGGCTATTATTATTGATTACACTACACCAGTTAAATGCAAATTCAGTCAGAACTTTAGGGCAATATGGTTATTTTTATCATTCAGCAGAGAGTCAGATACTGAATCAAACAACTAAGTTTCAGTCAGATGCAGACTCAGTCAGAACTTCTAACTAGGTCAACTTCTGAGTTGGATCTTACTGAGTCAGCGGTAATCAAACAACCCCTTAAACTCATATTATAGATTGCAAATGTTAACATATCAAAAATTCTACTCTAACGTTAGCAGGAAGCCATCTATGGGTTTCTTATTTATATAGATTGCTGATAAGACCTAACTTTCATGAATTGAACTACAAACATTAGATTATCAGTATCAACCTCTTAAAGCACTCATAATGGAGTCTCTATACATGACATATCCGTAAAATATATGGTAAACTTTAAGGAAATCATAAAAATCATACCTCCATCAGAGTCCCTAAAATACAAAATAATTTAGTAAGTGCTACAGTAAATCTTTATTTATATGGATCTACCGTACAATTTGTATTCACTCTACCAATTGATTCACGCCTCTTCTTCCCCACCCCTTCTCTTCCCTCTAAAAGCAACCTCCTTCAAGCTGAAGATACTCAAGAATCATCAACATTTTCACACACATTTACTTCAGTTCTTTGGCTACATCGGTTCTTCGCCTACGTCGGTTCTTCGGCATCGTCTCCGCCGCCTTCTGACTATCTCTCTATCTTCCTGTAATGTTATCTTCTTGTTTTTAATTGTGCATTTGTATTGTCTTTGGTTTGTCGATTTGTGAGGGTTTCATTGCTTTTGTTGTTGTATGGTGTTTTGACCTTTTATATTGAGCTCGTTATCTTCTATGAATGCCGTATTTGTAACCCTAGTTTTTTGTTTATACAAATTAGAGAGAATAGACAGGTTGATTTCATTGTGTCATGATTATTAAATTGGTTTTTTTCTCTTTGGTAAATTCCTCTTGTGAATGAGGATTGATGATACAGTTTTAACAATTGAGTTTGCAATATGAGATTGATTTGTTATTTAGGATGATTGAGTCTATGTGTAAAAGTTAAGATTGGTGTTAACTTGAACTATGAAAATGAGGATCCTTGACAATGGTTTATAGTGTGATTATACATAGGTTCTTTTTTGTAATAATGCATGTGTCTGCACTTGATAATTGATATTGTTTTAAGGTTTAAAAATTATTGTTGAAGCATGTGTGTTCTAGTTTTACTATTGCTGTTGTATGTGAACAAACTGAATTAGTGACTCTCTGATCACATGTGTGTTTGAGTAACAATTTTTTAAAAGGAATGCATGTTTGTAATTTATGTTTTAGCTATGGATCCACAAGACCAAGAGCATATGTACTTCACCGATCTTCTTAGCAAAGATTCTCAACTTTGTCCCTCTTATGATGAGAATGGAACATCTCCTATGAGCATTAGTGATTCTCCGACCTTACCCCTAACAATCCAATCAGTATCAAAAAATCACACTCGACTTTTCTTGAAAGTAATTTATTCTCCTTGGTCTTTCTAACATGTATTTAATTTGTTTAAATGCAAGCTTGAGAAAGCAAAGATTATGTACTCGTCACTAGAAATGTAACTTTCAATTTGAACATTGTTGGCACCTATTGAAGGACCAACCTAAGTGGATTTCACATACCACAAAGGATGATGCAAAGCATAGGAAGACAATGTTCACATCCCCTAAAGATGATTTGATATTCGATCCCGAGAAGGGAAATGCGATTGAGAATGAAGTTATAGATATGGACCGACCAATGGGTAGGAAGATTGAAATTGCAAAACGGAAGGCTCAAGGGAGACTAGTAGAGGAAAATTTCCAACTTAGAAAGATGAAGTATACCCTTTTGGAGGAGTCATGCTCAGGAGAAAGAATTCTATTGTCTTAAGGATGAAAAAATGGAGTAAGACATGAAGAAAGATGAACAAAAAATATGCCTTGATGAAGAAAGATTGAGAGTGGAGGCAGAGAAAACAGAGCTTGCAAACAAGGAATCAGATCAAAGGATTATGATGATGGATGTAAGTGTTATGCCAGAAATGCAATGCATATATTTTCAAGAACTTCAGATAGAAATCGTGAATAAACATACTCATGCCTAACATAACTAGTTTTGAAACCCAAATATCAAAACATAGTTATTAGCTTGTTCTTTTTGTTATGCAAATTGAAGAATGGGCATATGATTTTGATGCTAACCTTTTGCTGCTATTATCTAGTTTTTGTTATAGAAACCGAAGATTGGTAAAAGTGATATTGATCTTGATATTTTGTATGTAAGTTCTTAATTTGAACATTTGAGTATTATGTTATTAGCTAGTTTTTGATGTTTGGATCTTAGTTAGTTTTGAATGCATTAACTGAGTTTCATTAGGATTTGTTTGCGATTACTTGCCTTGTTTTCTAAAAACGTATGTCCGTTGCTTCATTTTTTTTCTTTGCAACTGCTTTATGCTTTTGTAGTGATGGTATGGATTCATATTTTGGTTGATACAAGTACTTCAAACCAAATGTTTGTTTGTAAATCAATCCATGTCTAAGTTGTTAAGTTTTGACCATTTAATCAATAATTGAAAAAGAATAGGATAATAAGACAAAATAGCTAGTAGTTAAAGATTTTAAATAAAAAAAGAGAAATAAAAAGTTAACAAGAGTATAGAGATAGAGATAAGGAATGAGATGTGGGAGGTTTTTAAAGTTAAACAAAATTTAGAGATAAATTGACAAAATGATAGATTTTAGTTAAATTATATGGATAAGGATATGGATTCCATTGTGAATGGTCTTAGAGCAATTATTTTATGACATTAATTAACGGATTCATGTAAATTAATGCTAATTGCCTTCAAATCAATACAAGGCTATCACACTGCTTCACTTAAGTAACACATATTCTTACAGTTTTGTATACAAAACTAGAAAATCGACATGTATGAAACAATCATGAAAATTATATGAAGAAACACCCAAAAACAAAACCAAATTCCAGCAACAAAACAAGAAAAAACACTACTTTGAAAACAATAGTTTGCAACTGTCCTTAGGGCTTATTTCGCCTACCATGAACAACCTCACCCAAAAATTTTTACTTAGATTAATTTTTCAACCTCCAATGTGATAACCGGTGTTTCGTCATCATAATAAACGCTTAAATGATTTCTAGCTAACTTAAAGTGGACTTTATGATATATTATAAGAGATATTTTTTAAATAGCGAAAAATTTTCATTTAACCAGCCGCAAGCAAGATTCTCAGACCGAACACCAAACATTACAATGGGAAGTTCTTAAAAGGAAAGTCACACCAAGTATTCCTAGGGGTGTCATTTTTACCCGAACTCGAATACATAACCCAGTTTAACTCTACCCGAACCCGATTACAAATCAAACCCAAACCCAAAATTCTTATTTAAGTTGGTCTTTGGGTTGAACCGAATAACCCAAATACCATATTATCATAATTGATAATCCATATTTCATAATTTAGGATTTCAATTGATGACATATGTTTCTAACTTTTTAAGAACCCGCTCATTTCTTCAATCACTCCATTTTTAATCGATGGCACAAGTCTTACACTTGATCATTCCATTAGTCCATCTTTCATACTAAATCTTTTAAACCGATTACAAACAAGGTATAATGATTTCATACTTGAGCATTCTCATGTTTGTTTGTTTAAAATATATGTTCGTTACTCCTTATACGTCCGACCATAATAATATAAAGGTAACATGGTCCAGTAATGTGTTTTTGCTTTACTTTTGTTCGAGCAATAATAGTTATGATGTTTGTTTGTGTTAAACATATGTTTGAGTAACATATGGATATAGAGGTTGATTTTGGGTTTTTTCAACTACAACTATCAAACCTGCTTGTGAAGAGATGCCCAATCCGATTACCAAAGTCAAAACACTTTCAAGTATGTTGTCTTTGATTTTTAAATCTACAAGTTGAACAACCAAATCACTGATTAACCCGACCCTAATAAACCCGAAAACCGATTAAATATAATGTATTTGATTTCGCCTTCAGGTTGATTTATACTATCTATAAACCCAAAGAAGCCGACCTGAGGAACCTGAATCCGATTAAAAAACTCGAATGACACCCCTAAGTATGCCAAGCTAAATCATAACAACTAGCCCTATGTTTAATCCAAGAATAAGTTGTATATATAATAAATTTTACCACCTTTTGTACCGACAGAGGAGTTGAATTGAAAATAAGACCATTATGAGCCTTCCAAATTTGCCAAATCATAGCCATAAATATTGAATAAATCACCTTTTTAAGCTTCCCGTTATAATCCGACACTTTTAATAATTCCGTAATTAACAAATTGTCCACTTTCTCTATCGACACCAAGTCCAAACGTAAGACCATACCTGTTGCACAAATGGACAGGATATAAGGGCATGATCCCCTGATTCACTCGAACCAAAGCACGTCGAACATTTAGTAGAATTCAAATGTACACCCCTAGCACTTAATTCCTCACTTACCGTAATCCTGTTCAATCAAGACTTCCAACTAACGGCCAAAATGGTATTGGGAATACACAACACCTATTTTTTTGAATTCAAGTCAAGTGGTATCATGTTTAATTCCAAGATTTTGTTTAACGACTTGACGAAGAACAATCTTAATTCCCCACTCCTCCATATCCACCCATCTAGTTCCTCCTTCAAATTAATACTAAAGACCAGACCTTTCAAAACCTAATTCCTCACTCCTTCATATCCATCCATTTGGTTCCTCCTTCAAATTAATACTAAGGACCATGCCTTCTAAAACCGAGATTTACGTCTGCAAATCACTGCTCCTTGGGTGGTTTTTCTAGTTCAAAGCCAATGAGTTACTTGAATCCGTTGTACAATCCTTTCCATGATTCTATAGCCTTTGATCTTTTTTAATTTAAATAAATTAGGGAACTATTCCCTCAACGGAGAGCTGCCGAGCCACGTGTCTATCTAAAACCGGATGGACATGCATGCATAGGGATGACATGGAATGGTGACATGGACATGCATGACATACTACTCGATTTTAGTTTAGTTTGGTTTCTGTATTTGGTTATTTGATGTTCATGCCTTTGCTTTAGCATTAGTTTAGGATGAGTAGAGTAGTGGTCCACTAACACATAGTGGGTAGTTAGCTTCTTATTATATTTGTTTTTATTCCCACATTGTTTTCTTGAAATTTTAGAAAGGAGAATAAACCAAGAAATTTACCCTATCTTATTCTCTCGATTCTTCCTATCTTCTTGTTCTTCTTGATTGGATCTTTGATACTATCATTTGGTATCAAAGCCACTTGATTCTATGGACACCCGAAACAAGACAAATACTAAATTTCATTAGGAAATACAGGAGTTCATGAACAGGTAATAAGCAACGATGGCCCATAATGATTCTTTTTTTGAAACCTTACTCACTAAAATTTAGTCCCTAAAGACCAATCACTCAGACGGTGCTTCTGGCAACTCATTTGGCTCAGCCACCACCCAACACTCACCCACCTTCGGAAGTAAGCAAGCCCAAACCAAACTGTTCTTCCCTATATTCTTCGATGATTACCCGATCGGATTGATCTTCCAATCCGAGCACCACTTTGAGTTTTCCCGGGTTCCTACCGACAAATAAGTCTCCTTAGCATCCTTCATCTTGAAGGCCTTGCCTTTCAATGGTACCACTAGTACACAAAGCATACAGGCCTGGTCACTTGGACTGCATTAACCCATGCGATCATGCAACGCTTTGGTCCTACTAAGTTCGAAGACCCATACAAAGCCCTCTCCCATATTAAGCAAACCATCGCCATCACCATATACACAAAAACCTTTGAACAGTTGCCTCATCATGTGGATGGTGCTTCGAAACATTTTCTCATTGGATGTTCCATGACGGGTTTAAAGAAGAAGTCAGGTATGATGTTAAATTGAAAAAACCCAAAAGCTTGGCAGAGGCTGTCGGGTTAGCTCATTTGATTGAGGAGCGTAATACTACTCAGCGTAAGCCCACATCAACTAGTCCTTTCAACCCGCCCAGTTCTACGCTCACTGATTTATCCAGCTAGGTCTTTTGGACCCACCCCATGGTCGCCAATCCTTGCTTAACCCTTCCACACAACCTCCTAACCTGATCCGGAAAATCAACAGTATAGAGGCTAAGGAAAGAAGGGAAAAGGGTCTCTACTACTCTTGTGATGAGAAGTTCTTTCCCGAACATTGGTGTTCGAAACCCTAACTTTTCATGATTTGTGACGCCTCTAATATGGATGCTAACAAGACCACTAAACCAGGTGAAGCCATCATGCCTGCCATCAATATACCCGAGGTCTCGTTTCATGCAACAATAAGAACAATGCACCCTCAAACGATCTGTCTCATTGGCAAGATTGGTAATACACAAGTTCTAGTTATGGTTAACAGGGCAACACACACAACTTCATGGATCAGTCATTGGTATCTAAGTTTAGGTTGATAATGAATAGATACATCAAGTTTGAGGTTATGGTAGCCAATAAGGAGCATGCATAATGTTTCGGGTAGGTTAAAGGTATGACGCTTATCGTGCAAGTTTATACTATTACCAATAATTATTATGTCCTGCCTGTTACAGCTTGCCAAGTGGGACAAGTTGAGCTCCACTGTCAACGCCTCACTCTTTGGGTCGAATTGGACAAGTCGACTCACTTTTTGGAAGGCATCAAACAAGTTTTCGCTGACATTTTAACACAAAAGGAACTTCATAGTTTACATGGGTTAAGAAACTGTTTCAAATAAAACTGGTGAGTTCTGACTTGAAGGCTTCACACTCCAGTTACCTTTTAGATCTTCAAAATTTGTTGCATCCGTTTTAGTAGGTTTTCATGGAACCCTCTTCATTACCACCCCATAGATCAAAGTGCTTCAGACTCATACATTCAACATGAAAAAGCACATGATTACTTTCATGACTCACTCACTCATTTCAATCCACAAGAAGATGTTGCTTACCAACATGAGATGAATGTTTCCAATCTGGATGCAACCATGGGCAGGTCCGATGAGTGTTAGACCTTACCGGTACCCATACTATTAAAAGAAATAAATGTTCGGGACATGCTCTGATTAGGGGTCATGCGGCCAAGCCATAGTCCTTTTTTATCTCTTTTTCTGCTTGTTAAGAATGCTGATGGCACATGACGCTTTTATGTCGATTATCGGGCCTTAAACGATCTCACCATTAAAGATGAATATCTAATTCTGGTTATTGACGAGTTACTAGATGAGTTGTAAGGGGCTTGGTTCTTCTCCAAGCCCGACCTATGATCTAGGTATCACCAAATAGTGGTTCGGGATGAAGACATTTTAAGACGTCATTTCAGACACGAAGGACACTACGAATTCACCATGATGCCGTTTGGACTCACGAATGCCCCATCGACCATTCAAGGTCTCATGAATGACTTGTTCCATCTTTTATATGTACGTTCATTGTTTTTTTATTTAACGACATTTTGATTTACTTAAAGCCATGGCAATGTCATCTTAATCATCTTAGTTATGTATTACATATCCTAAAATCTAACCATTAATTTATCTAAGAAACAAAGTGCAAAGTTGGGGTCAAATAGGTCACCTATTTAGGCAACATTATCTCTGAAGAAAGAGTGGAAGTGGATCCCCACAAGGTGATGATATCTCTTGATTGGCCTCATTCACAAAAATGAAAAGGGAGTTTATAGGTTTCTTGGGTTGGCAGGTTACTACCGCAAGTTCATATGACATTTTGGTAGTATTGCAGCTCCTCTCACCAGGCTTATTACTAAAGAAGGGTTCAAGCCTTAATTCACCTTAAAAAGGCCATGACCACTCCACCTATTCTTAAGTTGCCTGATTGGACCTAACCTTTTGTCATTGAATCTGATGCTTGTATGGGTGGCCTTGATGCTATTCTCATTTAATATAACAACCCATTGCCTTCTTTAGCGAGGCTCTCAAGGGTCTGGTTCTTCATCTATCTACCTATGAAAGGAGATGCTAGTAGTGTTTGATGTGCTCCAAATTATATATATAAAACATAACATTGCTTGGAAGTCATTAGAAGGCTTTATAGTCCTTTCAATACTTAGAAGAAGCTCGATATCGTTTAACATCATACATAGTGGATTACCGGTTTGATTGTTCTAATTTACCAACGATTTCATTGCTATCTTCTATCTTTGTTGTTATGTTTAAGCTCATTATGAGCTAAACTTCTTTTATCATCTTAATTTAGTAAAACTTTATGTAACTTGTGTTGAACTAATGGTGTGGTTTATATTATGTTAATGTTATGGTACTTTTGTGTAAACTTTTTATGGGTAGCATCTACATTTAAACGTAGAGTTATAAATTTATGATTTGTAGTTGTGAATATCATACAAGTTTAAAAAACTTATAAACTAACTTTTATTTGTGAAACCGCTCTTCGTAACAAACTCATGACTAATGAACTAGATATGGTCATTAGAAATCATATCACCTTAACTTTCTAAGTATTTGTGGGTTCTATTTTATTAGTCTGAGAAATCTATAGTAATTGTTATGGTTTTCTAAATGGTATGTTAAAAATAAACTTAATCAACTATCTTTCTAACATTAAGTTATGTTTTTAGATTCATATGATAAAAGGATGCACAGACATTACCTACATCACTAGGTGTTCGATGGTTGTGTTGCATGTGACTCGATACAACATTTCTTGTTACTACGAAGCTAGTTTACAATTATTCCGCATTGGCTCACGTTTATAACTCATAATTAAATTAATCAATATCTTTAACGACACAACCAATTCATCACAATTACTAAAGTGGAACTTAAATTAGAATGATACCCTTGCTTTACTAAAAGAATCACCAAAAGTCTCTATCTTAATTTATCTTTTATCTATTTAATTTACCATTTTAATTAGTAAAAAATATTTCATCACTTCATATCAAACTTATCATTTTTAAAATCAAAAATTTAATCAAATAGTTAATGGTTAAGGCTGTTGAGTAGGCTAAGTGTGTCAACGGATTGATAGTTTTTTCTTACAAACACTATGTTACCACACGATAGGTACACTTGACTTTTTTATGTGTAGTTTAGTATTATTAAAAATCATTTGAAATTGAATTCATGCAAAAAGAAAAATCCCTTCATAAAATATATATACTCACGCACACATCAGTCAAGGTTGTTAAGAAGTGGCGCCCTTATTCATTAAGTACACCATTAGTGATACAAATCAGATATAAGACACTCAAGTATCTATTGGAACCAAAAACAAATCACCACTCCAGGCTCGTTGGCTTCCTAAACTATTAGGTTACGATTACAATATTAAATACAAATATGGCCGTGAAAACATGGTTGTTGGTTGCCTTATATCGATTCGTTGTATTTCAATGTATGGTAGTATCATTATTGCAATCTGATTGGTGGCAACATGTCAAAAATAAGACCCCAACAGATGCCTTCTACCAACAGTTCCTTTCTTCCTATGCAGGAGTGAAGGTGTAGGTCAAGGATGGAGTTTATTTTTACAAGGGTAAGGTATTCTTAAGCCCTTCTTCCGATCTACTCGGGACCATTTTACAGGAGTGTCACTCATCCTTTATCGATGGTCATTTTGGGTTACATAAAACACTTGATTGGGTTTGACGAAGTTTTCTTTTCCACGTTTGAGAGAATCAACACGATCTTTTATCCAGGAGTGTCAAGTTTGCTAACGTTTGAAGTCTGAAACTATGCAACCAGTGGATCTCCTCCAACTGTTGCTTATTCTGAATCAAATCTGGTATGATATTTCAATAGATTTCATTAAGGCTTTACAAGTTTCTAATGGTTATTTGCTCATCTTGGTGGTGGTGGATCGTCTCTCAAAATATGCTCATTCTTGCCCTCAAGCACCCATCTACCACATCATCAATGGCCAAGGTTTTTGTTCAACATGTGGTTTGATTACATGGTGTTCCCAAATCAATCATGAGTGATAGAGACTGAGTCTTTGTTAGTACCTTTTGGCCGACCCTTTTAAGTTGCAGGGCACTTCTCTTAATCTTAGTTCGAGCGACCACCCCGAGACTGATGGACAAACTGAAGTGTATGGTATTCCACCGCCCCATCTATTTCCTTATGAACTGGGTACTATTCATGTGGATGCTATATATCATTACCTTCATGACCTCATGGATGTTTTTAAAAATTTAAAGCATAATTTATTACAAGCTAAGTGTTCCATGAAATTGCGTGTAGACAAGCATCACCATGATGTTTCTTTTTCAGTTGGCGATTACGTTTATCTCAAGCTTCAACCCTACCGAACTGACAAGCACTATTGTTTGCCAGCTTTCCCGGAAGCTTGCTCCCCGATTTTATAGGCCTCACAAGATTCTTTGTCATATTCGGTCTATTGCATATGAGTTGGAGCTACTAGCATATTCACAGGTCCATGACGTGTTCCACATCAGTAAACTTAAGTTACACAAGGGTGATCTTTCAGATCTAATTCCATCATCACATTTCGTTCCTAATGTTCCTCTACATCACCCATAACCGCTAGCCATTTTGGATTGTCATGTGATTCATAAGGGGAAGTACCAGCCCCATCATGAAATCATAGTTTAGTAGAAAGAAGGAACAAGAGAAGATGCTACCTAGGAAACTTAGTGGTTTTTCAGGATGACTCATCCCATGTTTTCACCTTGTGGACAAGGTGTCTAAAGGGGGAGGAAATGATGTGTGCATGCATGGAGATGACATGGAGTGATGACGTGAACGTGCATGACATACTACTCAAATTTAGTTTAGTTTAATTTTTGTATTTGGTTATTTGATGTTTAGAATTTTCTTTAGCATTAATTTAAGATGACTAGAGTAGTGCTTACTAACACATAGTGGGTAGTTAGTTCTCATTTTTGTTTTTATTCCTACATTGTTCTCTTTGGAATTTTCAGAAGAAATAAATCCTTAAAATTACCCCATCTTATTCTCTCGCTTCTTCCTCTCTTCATGTTATTCATAACTAGATCTTTGATACTATCAATGAACTTACTTTCTCTATATTAACTATATTTTTTCATACTCTAGAGATTGAAGCTTTCACCAGGGTTTGCATATGGCGCCTTGGTTAATGATGAATCCTAGCAATTACATTAACATATAAGGATTTGTTCTAAACTTCAAACCTCCACATCCATTTGGATAGTATTGCCACATTTACGTCTCTAATACTTCCTATTTTGTAACACCCAGTTTTTTTCTTTGAAGCCGACAAAAGAAAGAAAAGAAATAAAGTCCAAAGTCGAGGGACCAAACTTGCCAAAACGGGAAAACCCATGAATGAGTGGGGGTATAAGAGGGGGAAGGCAGCCCACACCCTCCTCCACACTTGTGAAAATTCAGCCAAAGAGAGAAAGGAAGAGAAAGAGGGTTCAAGCTTCGGTTTTCTCGGTTTCGAGCGCAAAAGTTGAGGTGTAGCGGGTTGGATTGAAGCTCTACTCGACGGGGTTGTTTGTGTGACTTCTAGGACCCCTCTTTTACATGTTTTCAACTGATTTGGGGCTGGAACACATAGTAAAACCCGTTTTTGAAGTGTGTGTGTTGAACCCGTGTGTATGTGTTTGTGTGTGATTCGAGTGGGGTTTAATTTCGGGCTTGTGTGTGCTTGAATGGTGTTGTGGTAGGTGTTTCTAAGGTTTAGAATGGTTGATTTGAGCTTAGAACAGGTTTGGGAGGGCTTGGAGGCCGAAAATTGCAGTTAGGGTTCGGGATGAACTGCATTCTGCATCAGTTAGGGCTATGCGACCGAATGGCATGCGATTGGAGGCCATACGGCCGAAAGGCATGCGATTGAGGTCCATGCGCACGGATGCCATGCGACTGAGGTCCATACGCATGGAAGTCATACGACTGAAGTTCAGGTGCCTGTAGGGCATGCGATTGAAGGTTATACGACTGAGGTCCATGCGCCTGGAGGCCATATGACTGAGGTTCATACGCACGAAGATTATGCGACTGAAGCCCATGCGCCTGAAGTCATGCGACTGAAGGACATACACATGGAAGCTATGCGACTGAGAGTCCATACGCATAGGTGTCCATTCGCCCATAGTATTCATCCGCATGGGGTTCATTCGCCTAATGTCCATTTGACTAAGTGTTCAGTCGCCTGGGAGGCCATGCGACTGAAGGGTGTTCATACGCCCAAATAGGGCCCATGCGCCCGAAAGAACTTAGTTTATTATCTGATTCTCAAGAGAAAAGGGTAAAAGTAGGCTTTGACTTGGAAGATTCCCAGGGGTTTATGTAAGCTGACTTTTAAGGTCAAAGATGATGTGATGGGCGCGAATGATATAAGATGTATGATGATGATGTATGATGATGATGTTATGTATGATGGTATGTGTGATATATGTTATGTATGCATGCTGATATGTATGAAGATTTGCATAATCTTGCTGATGTTCCTGTTTATGTATGTTTATCTTCCCGTGGCTTTGCGTTGAATGATAATGAATGAAATGATTAAGTATGATGTGACGTAAAGTGGAAGATAATGAAAAGAGGAACGGAATAATGAATGCATGCATTAATGAACGAATGAAAGTATGAAAGGTTTGCAAGCAAATGGAAGGAGGTTCACAACTCATTGAGAGTTGTTAGCTCAACTGTGTGTGTATTTTACAGCGTGCAATTTTGGCTAACTCATAAGGTGATAGGATCGGATTAATTAGATTTGAATTTTGCAGCGGAATATAACACACTAAGATCGAATTCAAGCAAGAAAGTAATGAATATGCAAACACTCAATCACAATTTTAGAGAGAGAATATTTCTGTTAAAGGAATGTTTTCATTCACACGTAATGCTTCGGTTAGAATACAGCTAGGTCAACATCCCTTATATAGAGGAATGTGATGTTTGCTGATGTCACTTGATAGTGACATCTAACAGAATTATACAAAACAACTAAAATAACGCAAACTACTGAAATGTTCTCAACAACTGATCACATCTCAGAGAATGCTAAGTACAAATACATAAAACTACTGACTTAAAGCTACTGAAACAATAAACTACTGAAAGGTAAAATTACAAGTACTGAAAAGTAAAACCATCACAACTACTGAAGTTAACAACTTCAGCTGTTGTGACAACTACTGATAACTCTGGTCTTCGGTCTTTGTCTTCAGTACTTCACTTTCAGACTTTATCTTCAGTTCTTTACTTTCAGACTTTGTCTTAAGACCTTTGTAATCAGCTGATGTCTTCAGCTGTTGTGATCTTCTTCAGAAGTTGTAATGTCTGTGGGACTTAGAGGTTTTTCTGATCAGGCTCATTGGTTCTTTTGGTCCAACAAACTCTCCCTGAACCAATACAGCCAAAACCTCTAACTTTATTGATGATCCCACTTATTCTTTGGCAGAAATACTCTCTTGATCAGCTTCAGAGGTAAACAAATAAGCATAGGCCGGGAAAAGGTTTCTAATCTTTTGATTGGCTAAGTATGGAAGGGAACTCTGTCTTGGGGAAACTGGACACAGAGTCTTGTCCCAACCATGAAACCTATTTCCCATTGATGAGTCTGTAAGACTCCCTTGCATAGGCCTCAAGGAGAACAACTTGTTCCTCCTTGGTGAGTTCTTCAGCTTCTCCCTCAAAGAAGAATTCAGGCCCATAGTATTCAGACAAATACCTTATTGTCTTCCCATTCTTCAACTCAACAGTTGTTCTCTCTTTGTAGGCAAATTCATCTGGATGAGAGCCTTCAAGCAGCAACTGGAGTTCACTCTTTTAAAGATCTTCAAGTCTTTTGTATAACAACCCCTTCTTGATCATTTTGTTCTCAAGAATAGACATAGGGGTTGATTTTGAGGTGTGTGCTCTCTTGAATTCTTCAATAATTTCCCAGGGTGAGACTACCATGGCCAACATAATTGCAGCATTCAAAGTTTTTCATACTTGGCCATGATATCTACTTGGTAAGTTTTTCTTGTGTATTCTGGAACTTACCCTGGGGTCTGGCCAAATCCTCACTCTTTCTCTTTGTTGTTGAAAGGTATGTCTAAGAGTGTACAGCCTCTGAGCTTGTTTCTTTATTGCTTGAATGGATGAGGACTGAGGGAAGTCCTTGTCAACCATTTTAAGAAATTGCTTATCATGCTGCTTCTGCTGTTCTTCTTCTTCAATCTTGACTTTAACCATTTGCCTTTGAGTTTTAGGAGTTATAGTTTGTGATTGACTCCTAGGCTTAAGTTTCTTCCTTTCAAGAATAGCAGATATTGGCAGATTATCCTCTTCATCCTCTTCTTCTTCTTCTTCCATCCTCTGCAGCCTTCTTTTTCTTTTAGGTGCATCACTGGTGGTAGATTGAATGGGTTTCTTAGGTAAAGGGGTTGGTTTAGAGGGTTGTGAGGTTGATTGTTTTGAGGATTGTGAGGGTAATTGTTTTGGAGGTTAAGAGGTTGGTTGTTTTGAGGGTTTTGAGATTGGTTGTTTTGGTTGTGAGGTTGGCTTTGAAGGTTGTTTTGGTAAAGGAGATTTTAAGGGCTGCTCTATTATTTTGTTGGTGAGGGTGGCTTTGGATAGCTTAGCCATGTCAGATCTCTTCCCAGCACCAGCTTCATCCAGAGCTTCAATGATTAACCTTTGTTGAAGCTTTCAGATGAGCATATTTTGGTGGTTATCTCCAAAATGCTATCTCTGGACCATGACTTGATCTCAATGATAGGTCTTCCCAAGTGTTTGGATAGTAATCTGATCATAGCCTCCAATCTCTCCCTTTCTTCTTCATTGCAGCTTGCCCATCGATTCTCAATCTCCTGAATCTCAAGTCTTCTGATCTCTGAATCAAGTTTGGCAGTATCAAATCCTTGCCTGAAGAGCTGATCAATGATCCTGTCCATGGCTCTGCTATGTTGCTCATCAGCTTCTTTGATCATCTCATCCAATCTCTTCTCATCCTCAGTTTGTTCACCAACACTCTTCTTTCTTTTGTAGGTAATGATCTCTTTGCCTTTATTTTCCTCCTTAGCTTCTTCCTCTTCAACTCTTTTCCTTTTATCATCTTTCACTGACTTAGACTCCCCCTTTTTGGTTGCATTGGAGTCAGGGGTTTGAATGTCAGAAAGTTTATGTGACACAACATCATCCACAAGGGCTTTTAGATCTGAGGAAATCCTCTCATCAATGGTTTGATGGACAATAGATGTGATGATGGGAGTGATGAGAGGTAAGGAGGATTTGAAAGCAGCAGCCATTTGCTCAGAGGGGTTCTCTCCCTGAGAAATGGTGCCTGAAACAGAGGCTGGTGGCTTGTTTGATTTGAGTGGCTCAGTGTTTGGTAAAGCTTCAACAGAAACTGCCATCTGTGAGTGAATTGGGGCAGATGGACTTGATTCCTGAGACATGTTGGTAAGCAGTTCTTTTAATCTACAAACCTCAGTCTCAAGAATGGTGTTTTGGGCTAAGACTTCAAAGAAAAAGCCCAGGTCATTATCAGTATAAGCTGAATCAGCTGACCTCCTGAGTGAATCAAGATGAACATGTGCTGAGTGTAAATCAGTAATCACATGTGCCCCTTTGTCTTGGAACTGGGGACTTCCTGCCTCAGGAGCAAGTCCTTCATTGGCAGTTGCCTCTGGTAAGGTCTTAGAGATGATACCTGCTTCATCCTGTTCATGTGTTGAAACAGGGGAAGAGGTAGCCTCACCAGATGTTCTAGTCTCCACATCTACACTAGGAGATTGAACTTTAGAATCCCTATGCTGTGGGTTGTCAATTACATTTTGGTCCTCTCCCTCAGCTGTTGAGGTTTTCCCAGTGGTAACAGGTTTCTAGGGAGGGGTAGAGGAATGTAATTGAGTCAGCACCTGTGCAATAACTGCAGTTGGGCTTGTAAGGGTGGTATCAGTGGGAGATGGAGGTGAAAAGGTTTGCACCTGGGGAGAGTGGTGCTCTTCAATGGCAATCTTCATCAAGTGAGATAGATTCCAGTAATGTGGTTTCCCCAATGTTGGTTGCATCAGGATCCTGTTGAGAGGATACATGAGCGGTTTCAGCTGGTGGAGTCATTGAAACTACAAGGGGATTAAGACTTGTAGTTTCATCCTGCGTTTGAGCTGCAGGGGCATCATCAGGGGACTCAACTCCCTGAGTAGCCTTTTTGGTTTTCTTTGGTTTTGGTTTGGAGGGGACTTTAGATTTGGAGGTGGAGGCTGTGGGTTCCCTCTGCTTGGGTTTGAGCAGTTTGGCAGCCTCTTTGAGTTGTGGGTTTGAGTTGTGCCTGGAGTATACCTCTGGCAAAACCACCAGAGCAGGGACTTTAAGCCAACAAGGCCATCAGATTTTAATTGATTTAAAATTATAGCCATAAGAAACCTTGGATATAATATCCATCAATTTGCCACAGGTTTCATTGCCAAATCTTTTAATTCCAAAAAGATAATATCAGAAAAATTTAGATTTTGATGTTCAAGGATAGAGTATAATACCTGTTGCCATCTGGAGGACATTTGATCCCATGAGGATGTTTTGGGGGCAAGACAGACATTGATCATGTGGAAAATGAGTCGCTCAGCATCATGAAAGTGCTTCTTCAGAATGGTAGTAGCACTTAGGTCACCCTCATAACCATGATTAGAAAAAGATAGATCAATGGTGCCTTTGGGGTATTTGGTGGGATAGGTGGCATCATTCAGGTCTAGGGTTTGACGAATGATCTCAGGAGTGATGACCACCCAATTCTGGTTGACAAATGACTGGAGAGTGATGGTGTCATCATTCTCAGCAGTATGAACAGTGACGTTTGTCCAGAATTGGCACAAGGTATCGGGGTAGATGGTAGGATTTAAGAGAAAGGCTGTGCGGTATTGGGAATCAACCATCAAATCTATGGCAGCATCAAACTTGTTCCAAAAGGGTGATTTGGTAAGGTGAGCGACACAGTTGTGTCGAGGTTTGATTTGCATGGTCGCCATTAATGGAAGATGAACGTTTGGAAAGTGGGTTATGAAAAGTTTGAAGTTAGGGTTAGGTATATATAGGTTATGAAACGGCTGAGAGAAAACAACTGAAAGTGTTGGTGTTAGTCATCAGGTGTTAGAAAACAACTGAAGACATGGTTTTAACTTTCAGATGTTGTAAACAACTGAAGACTTGGTGTTGGTCATCAGTACTTGTAAAACTACTGAAGACTTGGTTTTGGCTTCAGTTGTTTGGAAATGAAACAGTAGTTGTCGTCAATTCACAAAGTTCAGCTGTTTCAATGACCTTAACACTTACTCATCAGATCATCTGATTTTCAGATGTTTCATTGGTCATCAGTACTTATTTATTATAAAAGACATCAGTAGTTTGAACTACATCAGTACTTTCTAACAGATGAAGTACTTCAGTACTTTTAAGTAATTTAGTCTTCAGTAGTTAGAAAACTACTGAAGATAAAATGATTTATCAGTACTTATTTTTGACAAAAGTATACTAATGCTCATCAGTATTTATTGACTAAGAGCATCAGTAGTTGTCAACTTATTCTAGTTGCAGCATACCAAGCCTGAGTACAAGATTATGAAAAGTTGCACTATCCAAAGGCTTAGTAAATATATCTGCAAGCTCATCATCACTAGGCACAAACTTTGGATCAATCAGGCCTTTTTCATAGCAATCCCTGATGAAATGATGTCTGATCTCAATATGTTTGGTCCTAGAATGCTGGACAGGATTCTTAACAATACAAAGAGCTAAAACACTATCCATTAATAATGGAGTCTTAGTCTTTGTAATGTCATAATCCAATAACTGATTTTGAAGCCAGAGTTCCTGAGATGTACAGCTTACAGCTGCAATATACTCTGCTTCAGCTGTGGATGTAGCAACTGAAGTTTGTTTCTTACTCTGCCAAGAAACCAAACAGTTGCCTAGAAATTGGCATCCACCAGAAGTTGATTTTCTGGTTAACTTACACCCTGCATAGTCACTATCAGAGAAAGCAACCAATTTACAAGAGTGCCCAGTGGAATACCATAGTCCTAGAGATTGAGTTTCTTGCAAATATCTAAAGATCCTCTTGACTGCAATCATATGTGAGTCCTTGGGAGCAGCCTGAAATCTAGCACAGACACAAGTTGCAAACATAATATCTGGTCTAGAAGCTGTTAGGTACATCAAGGAACCAATCATACATCTATAAAGAGTTTCATCAACTGCTTTACCTTTTGGATCAGCATCCAGTTGTGTGGTGCTGCACATGGGAGTAGAACAGGGTTTACAGTTTTGTAAATCAAACTTGGTTAACAAATCTTTTTTGTATTTTGACTGATGAATGAAAGTTCCATCAGTCAGTTGTTTGATTTGCAAACCCAGAAAAAATTATAATTCTCCCATTGCACTCATTTCAAACTTTTGTTGCATCAATTTAGTAAATGCATCACACAACTGTGGATCAGATGATGCAAAAATAATGTCATCAACATAAATTTGAACAAGGAGCTTATGCATGCCTGCTTTCTTTATGAACAAAGTTTTATCTATGGAGCCTCTAGTGAAATTATTTTGAAGAAGAAAGTTAGATAATGTTTCATACCAGACTCTGGGTGCTTGTTTCAACCCATAAAGAGCCTTATCAAGCTTATACACCCAATCAGGGTGTTTATGATCTTCAAAACCTGGTGGTTGACACACATAAACTTCTTCTTTTATTTTACCATATAAAAATGCACTTTTGACATCCATTTGAAAAACTTTAAGGTTATGAAAAGCAGCATAAGCTAAAAACAATCTAATTGCCTCCAGTCTAGCCTTGTTCACAACTCATTGAGAGTTGTTAGCTCAACTGTGTGTGTATTTTACAGCGTGCAATTTTGGCTAACTCATAAGGTGGTAGGATCGGATCAATTAGATTTGAATTTTGCAGCGGAATATAACACAATAAGATCGAATTCAAGCAAGAAAGTACTGAATATGCAAACACTCAATCACAATTATAGAGAGAGAATATTTCTGTTAAAGGAATGTTTTCATTCACGCGTAATGCTTCGGTTAGAATACAGCTAGGTCAACATCCCTTATATAGAGGAATGTGACGTCTGCTGATGTCACTTGATAGTGACATCTAACAGAATTATACAAAACAACTAAAATAATGCAAACTACTGAAATGTTCTCAACAACTGATCACATCTCAGAGAATGCTAAGTACAAATACATAAAACTACTGACTTAAATCTACTGAAACAATAAACTACTGAAAGGTAAAATTACAAGTAGTGAAAAGTAAAACCATCACAACTACTAAAGTTAACAACTTCAGCTGTTGTGACAACTACTGATCACTCTGGTCTTCAGTCTTTGTCTTCAGTACTTCACTTTCAGACTTTGTCTTCAGTTCTTTACTTTCAGACTTTGTCTTCAGACCTTTGTAATCAGCTGATGTCTTCAGCTGTTGTGATCTTCTTCAGCAGTTGTAATGTCTGTGGGACTTAGAGGTTTTTCTGATCAGGCTCATTGGTTCTTTTGGTCCAACATAAGGGTTCATACACACACTAAGAGTTCAGTCTCGGTGACTGCTCCAACACGTACGATTTCCTAATTACTGTGTGTTATACAGTGTGCGATCTTGGCGAACCCATAAGAGTTCACACACACAGGGGGAGTCTGTCCTAGTGACCACTCCGTACGTGCGATATGGGGTCCTTGTCACTTAATCCTAGATGAAATTGCTTCGTGCTCTAGAGGGGGGTTAAGTACATGACAGGACCTAGATAGAAGTGAAAGATAATAAATGTACGAAAAGTGCGATAAGTACGAAATGTGTGACGTGCAAAATGTACGAAATGAACGATGATGAAGATAATAAATATTATCTATGTGTACGTACGATGTGTGATCACGTTCTAAAGCCTGATATGATTTGAAAGAAAGTAATGAACGGTTTTAACTAAAGATCTGGTGGTTTATTCTGATGCTTCCTACTCGGGGTTGGGGTGCGTGTTAATGTAGAGAGGGAAGGTTATAGCCTATGCATCCCGACAGTTGAAGGTTCATGAGATCAATTATCCTACTCATGACTTGGAGTTAGCAGCCGTGGTCTTTGCGTTAAAGATTTGGAGGCACTACCTGTATGGGACGAAGTGCACCATATTCACTGACCACAAGAGCTTGAAGTACTTCTTTGAGCAGAAAGATTTGAACATGAGGCAGAGACAATGGTTGGAGCTTATAAAGGATTGTGATTGCAAGATCCATTACCATCTGGGCAAAGCTAACGTGGTGGCGGATGCCCTTAGCCGAAAAGATAGGCCCGAGCTGATTCGGGTGAAGGCATACCAGATGATCATGACCTCCGATGTGATGAAGCAAGTCAAGGAGTTCCAAGATGAGGCATTGAAAGAAGATCATGTTAACTCTAAGAGAATGAGAGGTCTGGTCACAGAATTGGGTGAAAACACGCTTGGTGTTAGAACTCAATCCGGGAGGATGTGGATTCCTCGTTATGGGGATCTACGTATGAAGATCATGGATGAAGCTCACAAGACTCGATACTCTATTCATCCCGGTGCCACAAAGATGTACCACGACATGAAGAAAGATTATTGGTGGCCGGGTATGAAGCATGATGTGGTGGAGTATGTGAGTAAGTGCCTTACTTGCTTACAAGTGAAGGCCGAGCATCAAAAGCCGTACGGGAAGATCCAACCTTTGTATATACCGAAATAGAAGTGGGAGCACATCACCATGGATTTCATTACGAAGCTGTCGCGTACTCCGAAAGGGTATGATGCTATATGGGTGATTGTTGACCACTTGACGAAGAGCGCTCACTTCCTATCGATCCGCGAGACATATTCATCTGAGAGGTTGGCTAATCTATCTATCAAGGAAATTTGTAACTCGTCATGGTGTGTCGGTGTCTATTGCATCCGATTATGACACCCGGTTTACATATAAATTTTGGAAGAAATTCCATGACGCTATGGGGACGAGGTTACATATCAGCACGACTTATCATCCCCAGACAGATGGTCAGTCCGAAAGGACCATTCAGAAGTTGGAGGATATGCTTCGTGCTTGTGTTATCGATTTTGGAGGAAGTTGGGATGACCACTTACCGTTAGCTGAATTCTCATACAACAACAGTTATCATGCCAGCATTGGTATGCCCCCTTATGAGATGCTATACGGTAAGAGATGCAGAACACCCGTCTGTTGGTGTGATATTGGTCATAAAGAGTTAGGGAGTGTCGAGGTGATAGAGGCTACAACTGAGAAGCTTGAAACGATCCAAGCCTTCATGAAGGCAGCCAAAGTTAGACAGAAGTCGTATGCTGATAAAAGACGCAGACCGATTGAGTTCCAGGTGGGTGAGTGGGTTATGTTGAACATCTCACCTTGGAAGGGTATCATTCGCTTCCGAAAGCAGGGCAAGTTGAGCCCGAGGTACATAGGCCCTTACCGAATCGTTGCTCGAGTAGGAGAGGTGGCCAATAGATTGGAGTTACCAGATGAGTTAAGTGGAATTCACCCGACATTCCACATATCTCATCTAAGGAAGTGCTTGGCAGATGAAGATATGATTGTTCCACTGGAGGATATCGAAGTGACGACCGGCTCAATTATGTGGAGCAACCAGTGGCAATCATCGATCGAAAAGAGAAGAGGCTAAGAAATAAAGTGGTTCCTCTTGTGCGTGTACAGTGGAAGCACAGGAAGGGATCCGAGTCAACGTGGGAGACTGAAGAAGAAATGAGGCATCATTACCCACGTTTGTTCGAGGAATAATAGGTTTCGGGGACGAAACCTATATAAGGGGGGTGGACTTGTAACACCCGGATATTTTATTTGAAGCCGACGAAAGAAGAAAAAGAAATAAAGTCCAAAGTCGGAGGACCAAACTTGCCAAAATGCGAGAAAGTTTGGATGAATGGGGGATAAGAGGGGAGGGCAGCCCACACCCTCCCCCACACCCACAAAATTCAGCAAAGAAGAGAGGAGAAGAAAAGGGAGAAAAAGAGAGAAAAGCTTGGTTCGGGTGGATTCAAGCGTGTAAAATTGAAGTATAGCAGGTCTAATCGAAGCTCTACTCGTCGGTGTTGTTTGTGTGAGTTCTAGTACCCCTCTTTTACCCGTTTGCAACCGATTTGAGGCTAGAACACATAGTGAAAACCCGTTTTTGAAATGTGTGTGTTTGACCCGTGTGTATGTGTTTGTGTGTGATGCGTTTGGAGTTTGTTTCCGGGCTTGTGTGTGCTTTAATGGTGTTGTGGTATGCATTCCTAAGGTTTAGGATGATTGATTTGGGCTTAGAATGAGTTTGGAAGAGCTTGGAGGTCGAAAATGGCAGTTTGCGTTCGGCTGAAGTGCATTCTGCATCAGGTAGGGCTAGGCGACCGAATGGGGTGCGATTGGAATTGGCATGCGACTGAGGTCCATACGCACGATTACCATGCGACTGAGGTCCATACGCATGGAAGTCATACGACTAAAGTTCATGCGCTTGTAAGGTATGCGATTGAAGGTTATGCAACTGAGGTCCATGCGCCTGGAGGCCATGCGACTGAAGTCCATTCGTACGAAGGGTATGCGACTGAAGCCCATGCGCCTGAAGTCATGCGACTGAAGGCCATACGCATGGAGGTTATGCGACTGAGAGTCCATACTTATAGGTGTCTATTCGCCCATAGGTCCATCCGCATAGATCCATTTGCATAGGGTCCATTCGCCTGATGTCCATTCGCTTAAGTGTTCAGTCGCCTGGAAGGCCATGCGACTGGAGGGTGTCCATACGCCCAAGTAGGGCTCATACACCCAAAAGAACATAGTTTATTTACTGACTTTCAGGGAAAAGTACAGATGTAAGTTTTGACGAGGAAGGTTCCCGGTAGTTCATGTAAGATGGCTTTTGAGACCATAGAGGTTATGTTGGGCATGATGATTATGTATGATGTTGGCATGATGTATTTATGTATAATGATGCCCTGTATGATGATATTGACTGTGTATGTTAACGTTCCTTATGATGTATGTTTATCTTTCCCGTGGCTTTACACGTTATGTTAATGAATGAAAGGAAAGTATTATGTAACGTAAAGTGGAAGATAATGAAAAGAGGAACATGATGAATGAATGCATGCATTAATAATGAATGAATGTAAGAAAGGCTTGCAAGAAAATGTATGGAGGTGCACACCCAATGAAGGGTGTTAGCTCAACGTGTGCAGGTTAGCTACCCCGGAAGGATGCACACTGGGGTCCAATCTTTGTGATTGACCATATGTATGGGATCCTTGCCGCTTGCCCTAGGTGCTGGAGTCAGCTTCGTGCACAATGTTTGAGGTCTATGAAAGACCTCAGGCCCAGTTACCCGCTTCGTGCACAATGTTCGGGGTATAGCATATGGCATTGATCCGGAATGAAAGAGAAAGATAAATGGTGAATGTACTTGCCCTAGGTACTGGAGTCAGCTCCGTGCCCAATGTTCGGGGTCTATGGAAGACCTCAGGCCTAGTTACCCGCTTCATGCACAATGTTCAAGGTAATGTACATGTCATCGAAAGTAATGAACGTACGAACGAAAGAAAGAAAGTATGTATGAATGTGAATGATAATGACGTACGATGAATGAACGAAAGTTAATGAACGATTAATGAAGATAATAATGATATTATCTATGTGTACGTATGATGTATGATCGCATGCAAGTAAAGAACGGTTTTAATTAAATAGAAGTATGTTTTATTATAAAACTAGATCTCACTCAGCAACGCTGACTTTTATGTGTTTCCAGTTGGCAGGTAATGGTTGCTGAGGATGGCACGAGGCGGCTACTCAGCTCTTTTGGATGGCATCCACTTTTATAATGCTTTTGTGATGTAATGCAACATATATTTTTGTAACTTGATAATGATGTCTTGTTTTGCAAAAGCTTTTATAATGAGATGAGATGTCTATTTGATAATTCCGCTGCGACGTTTTATGAAAGTTAAATGTAATTATACCTTTTATGTGCGATCATTGACCAGCTGTAAGCGTCCCGGGAACGGGGCCTTACAAGTTGGTATCAGAGCCAACGTTTAAGTGAAATGGGTAAATTCTCAAAATAAACCTTAACTTAAACTGAGAATGAGACGGAAAGGGAATGGGTGTCAATTTGAGTAGCTGCGTGCCCTCAGGTATTTTTCGTAATGTTAACCGGTATTTTGTGCGCGTGGTATGTGGTTATGTGTTGTATGTAGATTTAGATACTGATGTAGTCAAGACAGGTAATGCTTGGGGTATGAAGAGTAAAGTAAGTGGCTAATCACAACTGGCCACTATAATTAGGGACTTACTGCAGGACCGATTAAGGGCTTAACAATTTACAACACAACAACTCAAAGAGGAGATTAACCAAACTTGATCAAACAGTAAACTGGATTAACCAAGATAATGATACAAAGAACACAAGCAATAATAAAGAGACAGAACAAGAGATTTGTGTTTCAAGGATGCAGTATATTGTTTTCTCAAGTTCTATTACAAGTGTTACAAAGCATAAAGAAAGATACTAGAACAAGGAATACTTATACTACAACCTACATCCAGCTATACTTTGAAAGCCAGCTGGATACAATTGACTAGACACAAACAAAATCAATTGTAGAATCAAAAGGCATATCTGCCTTTTGACCTTGTGACTATGACATGCCATAGCTCACATCCTTATCTATTACAAAAAGGATAAAGTACATAAAGTAGAAGGTTACAGACTCAAGACCTCAATAGACACTTACCAAAAGCATGGACCTTTTCACCAACTCATGTAAGTTGGTGACTTTACAGAGATGCAGCAGAAAGGTGTCCAGCTTTTTGGAACAGTACATCAGATAAAGCATGTTACTAAAAGTCTTCGGAAGAAATCTGTCTTCATAGGATGAAGCTTCAGAAGACTTTGTCTTTGAGGCTTCGGAAGACTTCATATTTGGCTTTGGAAGATATTGGTCTTGGCTTCGGAAGATTTTACACTTAGAATATTTCAAGTGCATGGTTTAAAACTTCCGAAGCAATTCTTCTTCAGTACTTAGTGCATTACTTGCAGAGAGACATTGGATGTTTTGGTTTGCATCAGACTTAAAGGAATCCTTACAAACTCCCCCTAGGCTGATGCTACCAAAACATTTAAAAGATGTTCAGATGTTAGTAGTCTTCAGCACAATCATGACCATACCCTTCTTCATTAGATGGTCAGGATCATTCAGACCTTCATAGTATCTTCTCATCTCAAAGAGATCATGTAGAGGTAAGTTGATTATGTCTTGCCACGTATAGACATTCTCAACACCTTGATCTCTGATTACATGCCATCTTTCTGGATTGGTAGAGAAGGTCGAAGATAAGATTGGTGTCTCAGCTGCCAGAGGAGTCACTTGCATTGGAGTTGATTGGGCTGCCCCTTCATGCACTTCCTCAGGTTGATCTGACTCAGCCTGAGGTGTAGAGGTAGATGATTTAGGCTTCTTCTTCTTAGACTTTGGTTTAGAAGCCATCCTTTTCAAGAAGCTCACCATCCTTTGTCTGTTAGCAGACTTCTTCATACTCTTTTGGATGATAGCTCTTGACTTTGCAGCTTCTTCCCTTAGCTTCTTCTTAGTTGTCTTTCTCTCCTTGACTAACTCAAGCTCAAGTTGTTTTAAGTACTCAAACTCAACAAAGTCATAGGTCAAGGGAAGAAGTGCATCTGCCTGATAGAAGCCTGTGGCACTCAGGTAGTTGATCATTTTGATCCTATCTTCTTCTTTGTCTACCTGAGGTTCTTGTGGAACCACATCTTCTTGTACAGGGCTTTCTTGAACTGGGGAGAGAGTGGGAGCATGCTTGTAGAATCTTTTCTATCTCTTTTCCTCTTTGAATTGGAGAAGTAACCTTGCATCCTCTTTTTCTTTCATCTCTCTTGACACTTCCATGTCAGCCAGTTCATTTAGTTATTCTAAGGGAAGGGAAATGATTTCATCAATATCATAGTTCCTGGTCTGCAGGTAAGTAATCCTGACTGCCCTTAACTCATCATCTTGAGTATTTGGTCTGGGGGCAGCCCTGATTGCAGCTTGCATAAAGCCTGAAGACCCAGAGGAACTTTCTCCCCTTAGCTTCCTTTTCCTCTCTCTCTCTTCCTCCTCAATTTCCTCAGGAGTGAAAATCCTTTTCCCTTTGTCACCCACAGACCTTTGTGACTCAGGGTGGATAGAGGCTTGGCCTTCATTGCTTGGTGTAGCATCCATGCTCTGGCCAAAGAGAGGCTGAGAAACACCTTCACCAGCAGGTGTCTCAGAGGGAATGTGAATCTCTGCAGCAGTTGATGATGATGAGACAAGGGTCTCAGGTTCTGTCACTGGGCCTTCAGTCAAGGTTTCCCCTATGAAACTAATCTTAGGGTCCACATCAACATCCAGTTGACCGATGACATTGCCTGATTGCCTAAGTCTCCTTGTTAAGCTGAACTCTGCAGTTATCCTGTCTTGGTTTCTTTGAGCCAATCTGTCAGCTTGTCTTGAGTTGCTTGGATTCTTTGAGCCAATCTGTCAGCTGTCAAAATCCTTTTCCTTTTGTCACCCACAGACCTTTGTGACTCAGGGTGGATAGAGGCTTGGCCTTCATTGCTTGGTGTAGCATCCATGATCTGGCCAGAGAGAGGCTGAGAAACACCTTCACCAGCAGGTGTCTCAGAGGGAATGTGAATCTCTGCAGCAGTTGATGATGATGAGACAGGGGTCTCAGGTTCTGTAACTGGGCCTTCAGTCAAGGTTTCCCCTATGAAACTAATCTTAGGGTCCACCTCAACATCCAGTTGACCGATGACATTGCCTGATTGCCTAAGTCTCCTTCTTAAGCTGAACTCTGCAGTTATCCTGTCTTGGATTCTTTGAGCCAATCTGTCAGCTTGTCTTGAGTTGCTTCAATTGACAAGTGGCATATTGACTAGATCCAAACTTTCATAGAAGTTCAAGCTTTGAAAGTCAAATATTTCTTGTTGCCCTTGAACTCTGTGAAGAATAAGGGCTCTTCTATCAGCATCATACCTCCACCTTATGATGTAGTTTGAAGTTCCTTGAGGTGGGTGTTAGGATCTAGATTTTGAACGAAACACCAACTGATTAACGTGTAAACCAAACCAAATAGTGCGGAATCCTATTTGATTGGCGATCCAATCAGTGAGAACGCACGTAGAATCAATAAAGTATTGAATCAAACGTTAAGAATCGATTAGGAATCGATCTACAGCGTTCTATGAACTTGGAGTATGAACTTGGAGGCTTCTGGACGGCTAGGGTACGTCTGGAGTCGAAATAGAATGAATGCTTACGTTTTTCCACGAATTGGGTGGTATTTATAGGTTAGTGTTGTTCATTCGGGCGACTGAACCATTAGTATGGTTCAGTCGTGCGATTGAACCATGCGGTTGATCCATCCGCACGACTGAGTGTTCAGTCGTGCGACTGAGCCAATCTTATATTACAATCCAGTCTCCTGGTTCAATCGTGCGACTGAGTCATTCGCATGAAGTTATTCATGCGTATGGTCCATTCGCATGGGCCATTCACATGAGAACTTCATTTTGTTATGTTTGAATGTATTAATTAATATAACATTATGTGTGTCAATTCAAACAATCACAAACCTATTTAACCAATTCAACATCTACTCATTAATGAAATATTAAACATTGTAAATCACAAACATTGTAAATCACAAACAACCAATATCATTTCATTAACATTCTAAACATTACATCAGTGTAAGAACAAACAAGATCTATTACATTCATATCATGATCTAGGTACATACATGTATCAACAAACTTCCCCTTGGACCTAGATCTCTCTAATGTCTTGTTTTCTGCATTACCTCCTCATACTTATTGTACTTATCCTCTCTTGTGACTCCTGTGTGAATCTCAAACGCAAAACAGAGTCTTATGACGTTCTGGAACTGGAGGGCTTGTACTATATCCTACGCGTCATAGAACAATGGCCACTTGTATAGAGTGTAGACATCATTAGCTGACAAGTTGGTGAGCCACATTAGGTCAAATACCCTGATGGTATCCATTTGTCCCTCTTTATTTAGCACTATGACCGCTTCTCCTGTTCTCCAATCATAGTACCACCACTTAAAGTGTGGAGTGAAGTCCTGTGGCATTTCCCTGAGAGGGATTCTTGACATCGTGCGCGGAGGACTCCACTTCAGCACTATCTTTGGTTTTCCAGTAATGGCATCAACTTCAGACCTTCTGATGTACCTTGTAGGTTGTTGGGGTCTGAAGTTAACCCACCTGGTGTGGTACTCTTTCCTCAGGGCAGCCTCAAACCAGCCTGACATCTTTCTTGGGTCAGCATACAACAGCTTCAGTTTGGCCAGCTGGTTGAGCTCAAAACCTGGTAGAGTCTTTAGATCATGCGGAAATCTAAACTACTCTATGCCCTTCTCCCTCTTAACTGCATAGACATTTAGATCCTCAAAATATGCCCACGCTATAATCCTGCCCGACACCTTATGATGTTTCTCTACTATATAGAGTTTGGTGTAGACGTTCTGTTTAGGAGCAGCGCGTTGGGCTCTGATTTCCTCAAAACAAGCAGCCCATTCAGCCTTTCGGATGTCAACATCATCGTTTGAGGCTTGGGCCATTCATTCTGTCTTCTCAGACTCCTGCTCCATCTTATCTAACACCTCAAATGTATCACTAACAAGTGATTCACCCAGATTGGGGACCACATTTCCGTTGTTGTCAGCATACTGAGGGTAGTGCTCTGCTGTGACATCTTCTATCTCTATTTCATCAACGTCGTTTAGCTCTTCGTCACTTGTAGAGTCACACGTTGGAGCATCCTTAACAATCTCATCGGGATTTAGCTTGAAGATCTCAGCTAGTTGCTCATTTGAAAGATCATGAATTATTTCCCCCTCTTCAGGGGTATAACTCACAGATCTCCTGACGATCCCTTGCAGATCAAGAATCATAGTTAATTGAGTCTTGACCTGCTGAAGGGGAGCAACATCAAATTCATCCCTTTGATAGTTTGGATCTGTTTGATTTAGACATGTAACACATCAACTATTAGTTAATAATCAAGACAGAAATGCATTAATCTTAATATAAACATCGAATACATAAGTTTAAATACATGATTCAAATACAAAAGTAATCAAATACATAGACATCTAATCATTACTTTTGTCTTGGATCGCTGGGTCATCACTTGGTGGAGCAGAGGATGAAGCTCGTTGGTCTTGATTCTTCTTAGATCTCCTGTCTTGACCTTGAGCTGAGGCAGATGCAGCTGCATTGCCTCCTTCATCATCATCATCATCCTCATGCCTATCCTCTGTCCTCTCTTCCTCAATCCCTTCATCATCATCTGTCTCATCATCATCGTCCTCATCATCATCCTCATCATCATCATCACCATCATCACCATCTCCCTCTTTAATCTTTAGAGGCTCATCTTTAGATCCCTTAAGCTTGAGCATGATGGTCTTCTTAGCATCCTCCAACTCCTCAATCTTCTTAGCAGATGTGACTCTATGCTCTTGGAGTTGGGCAATCTCGTGGCTCTGAGCAGCCATTTGCTGGGCCTGCGCCTCGATCAGCCGAGCCTGCTCCAAGATCTGGTGTGACTGCGCAGCAGTGAGATCTGCCAGGTGACGGATCTGTGTTGTCTTTTCCTCATCAGCAGCTAACAAACGCATCACCATCTGGTTCAGCGCTGAAAGCTGTTCCTCTACCCCAATCGGAGGTAGAGGTGATCCGTATAGGTGTGAGGGATGTGATGAGGGTCCTGCTTGGTGGCTAGTGGTGGTGGTGGCTGTGGTGAAGATGGGGTTTGGTCTAGATGATAGTGGAGGTGATGTAGGTGTGAATGATATGGTGGTGGTTGGCATATGTATAGTGGTGGGAGGTGTGGTGGTGGTAGTGGTAGCTGTGGTGGCTGTGGTGGTGGTTGGTGGTGTGGCTGTAGAGGTGGTGGTGATGGTGGCTGAGGTGGTGGCTGTGGCGGTGATGTAGGTGAGTCTTATCTTCTTCTTCTTCTGGCCGTGGGGCTGAGCCATCCTTTTCTTCCTCGATCCAGTCGAGGAGGATGCTCCCCCTAGAACACGGCTAGATGGATCTGGGGCATAGTTAGGATCTGCAGCAGTCTCTCCAGAATCCCTGGGGCGTTCACCAACCGCCCGGAGTCCATGCTCTGTGGGAACGACTTTGCTTCCCACAGTCCTAGTCAATGGCTCCTCATCAGACTCTTCTTCCTCCTCACTAGGTATGAAATCCTGGTGGAACCCGGCCGACTCAGCTATGTCTCCTCTGGGGGCAGATACTGGAGGTATAACTTCTGTAGCTGTGCCCCTCGGTGGAATGGGCATGTCATCTCCAGCATCCCCACTGTCATCATCGTCTGAATCATGCTCTGGGAGCAATAGCCTCTCATCATCTGAGTCGCTAACATCATGACGCCACTTGCGTCTACCTGGCGCCACATATCTCTCACTGGCCAGATGGCCGATCAATCTCTTCACCTGGGGCTTTACCTGCTTACCCCGATACACTCTCATACGACCCAGAGTCGTGTCATCCATAATCTCTAAGGCCACAACATCATGGCTCTCCTTGGGAAGTGATGGCAGCTTCTCGTTGAAGATCAGCTGCAGAAATCTGGGGTACATACAAAAGCCCTCCTTCCCCTTGGCCTCCAGATTCTCCATCAAATACGAGAAGATCATGCTCGAGAAGCTGAAGGGGTGGTTCACACCATTGCCAAATAGGCATTTTGAATCTGGTCTGACAGATCATCAAACCCACCCCTCCGAGAAGCAATGCACTTCAGAATCACGTGTGCTAAGTACTTATACTGGGGACACAGGTTGCTCTTGTTGAGAACACCTGAGTTGATGTCCCCAGCGTACTTAATCCTCAAAAAGCAACCTCTGACTGTAAGCGGATGTAGTCTGGTGGGGTGATCAGTATCGTCCCCAAAATCAAGTACTCTCTGGATGTCAGCTGCTGTAATCTTAATATCCTGACCACGAATGGAGCTCCGTATGCTGTATGGCTCACGTGAACGATCAACGGAGGCATTCTCCCAGAAAGCCTGATGTAACGACCTGTAAGGAGTACATGGTGTAGAAATGGCCTTGTGGATCCGAGACCGTCGAAGAAAAGCAATGATCTCCGTAAACTCGGCACCATTCCGAGTCGTATGGTCCAAATGAGCACATATATTGTGCTTTGGGTTGATGGACCATCTATCAGCCATTGACCTGAAACACAAGACACAAAAGCATTAGTAAATAATACATAACAATTCAGTTCTAAGTATCTTGTTTAAATTCATTCTGATTCATTCGTGCGAATGAATCATGCGACTGAAGTCAGTCGGTTGTCCTTTCATGCGACTGAGCTCATTCGGGTGAATGAGACATGCGACTGAGTTCAATCTGTTGGCTGAGTCTGCGATTGGTTCAGTCGGCCGACTGAGCTCATTCGCATGGTGCATTCGGCCGATTGACCCAATCGCAAGATTCAATCGTGCGATTGGAGTTCATCCGGTCGACCAGTCGCTTGTCCCACTGTTCAGTCGCCTGTGGTTCGAATCTTGACCAAATCAAGTAATTTAACATGGTTTAATGGTCCATTAGACTCGCCATCTCATCACTAATAACCTATTAAACTTAATTTTAACATGTTGTTTAGTTTCAGTTGGTTATTAGGTCATTTAGAGTCCGATTCTTGTTTCACTTGAATATCAAATTAGGGTTCAATTTCTTCTGGATTTCGGTGTAACTTCACTGTAATATACCTGTGTAAATGTCAATGCAAGTCAGAAGATCAATAAAGATGTAGAAACAAGGTCTAGAGAAATTTTGGCAGAGCAACGGTACTATGTGCGATTTAGGAGCGATTGAGAGTGATGAGTAGAATGCGATCGACTATGGCCCTTTAAATACTGAAGCTGAGTTCAATCGGCCGACTGGCCTCATTCGCTCAGTTCATTCGGGCGACTGAAGCTCAGTCATGCGATTGGCCCAGTCAGTCGCATTACGTTGGCCAACTGAGGCTCAGTCGGTCGACTGACTTATTCGCACCATTTCATTCGTACCTTCAGTTGACCGACTGAGGCTCATCGGTCGAAATGACTCATTCGCACCCCTTCACTCGGTCAAATGGATCAATCTGATAAGCCATTCGGGTGAATGGTTCATTCTCATGTCCAGTCGTGCGAATGGGACCCATTCGCATGATTGGTCCATACTCATGGTCCAGTCGTGCGAATGGGTTATACTTATGAAATTTTCTGCCGTTTTGACCATTTAACATTTAAACCCTTTTTAACTGTTGAAATAACATTATGAGCATTTGACCATCTCAGACATGATCATTTTAACTTGAAAACCTTTGATCACCTCAGACGTGATCCTTTTAAACACTTTGTCACCTCAGACGTGACCCATTTATCCTTTGAAAACACATGTGGTCATCTCAGACATGACCTTTTTTGGTGAGTTAATCCCATACTGATTTTCATGATGTAGTCCGACAAACAAACAAACTGAAATGACTAAATAACTTAAAAAACTTAAACTAAAGTACAAAAATTAAACTTGTTTTTGACTTTTTGTGAGAGATAAATCCTAAGATAGAAATCTACTGGATTTGGTTCCGGAATAGGCAGCTTCTATTTAGTTTGACCACACCTGGACCAATTCAATTTTGGAATCATACAGGCAAGTCAAATCATTTGGGACTTGTTATCAAAACCTTTTGATGCTCAATTCTTGGTTTTCATCTAGAGTCGTTAGCAAATTTAGGAAATAACACTGGTACTATTAGATTCCCACATTGATTTGAACTTTCAAGAATTGCAGCCATAATGATTGTCAGTATATTTGTCCTCTTAAATCCATACACAGACTTTTGACACAGACTGGTGATAGTTTTAGGTTTAATTATTTCAACTAACATTTGTGGATCCCACACTTATATGGTAATCAACATTCCTCAGGAGCTTTTGAGCGGTCTACGGGTATTTTTACAAGAAGAGACTATTCTTAGAGCTTTCAAAGAGAAGCCAATCCTCAGGTCAGTGCCATCGCACAGCAGAGAGGTGGCAAACAACAATGAATTCTAGAATATCTAGGTTATGCTTATCCTCAGGTCAGTGCCATCGCACAGCAGAGAGGCACACAACCTATCTTCTTGTTAGAGCAGCTTAATTTTCTTTTGCACAGAATGCACCAACAACATAAGTCATTAGCTTGATAGCATTTGTCTTTCATTTTTTTCGTGCTTTGCTCTATTTATGGTCATCCGCACACATTTGTGGCGTTTACATGCTCATTACCCCTTATTGGAATATTGTTGATTGTGTTAACCAGTGACAAGATGGGAGCCCACAGTCAGTTGAACAACTTAGTTTGATCTTGAGATCACCAGTCAGGTCTAATCATCTATTGTGTTGAATCTACCGACATATCATCTGTGGTCTAGCAACCTCTAGGTCTACTTTCGTTGTGTTACCTTAGTAGTTACCAGTTTTTCTATCATCTTTCCTTTTATATTGCTCAGACTACACAGACTTATACTTTGACTTTTGCATCTTTTCTAAATTAAATTTTAAAGTCCCTTTTGATTTGTTCCTGTGTACTATCATTTTCCAAAGGATTTGAATTGGTATCACAGATACGATCTACCTAATATCAACTATCCACTATTCTCCCTCGTTTTTTTAATGTTACTGGCTGACCTATTCTCCCCCTAAAATTCTAAAATCATAATGGATTTAATTATTTTAGGATTTTAATAGACAGCTAAATAACATGAATTTAATTTAAACAAAAAATAAAATAAATAACGAAAATGAAAAAGAAAAATTAACTATACTGCATCGGACTACACATGATCATCATCAGGATAACATCACTTTTCTTTTTAACGCCGTTGACCTCTAACAAATATAGAAAACGTGGTTTGTCAAAGGCTTTTGTATAGAGGTCAGCGCGTTGAAAATCAGTATTAATTTTTACCACATCGATTAAGTTCTTTTCAAAACAGTCTCTTATAAAATGGTATTTAATACCGATGTGTTTGGTCTTTGGATGTTGTACCAGATTTTTAGTTACTGCAATTGCAGCAGAGTTATCAACAAAGATAGGAGTAGAAGAGAAATTTAAACCGTAATCCCGCATTTGCTGTTGAATCCAAATGATTTGTGAACAGCAACTTGCAGCAGCAACGTATTCGGCTTCACAGGTTGACAATGCAACCGAGGTCTGCTTCTTACACTGCCAGGTCACTAATCTCCTCCCAAAGAATTGACACCCTGCTGATGTAGACTTGTAGTTCATCTTGCAGCCCCCGTAATCCGAGTCACTATACGCCGTGAGCTCAAAGTCATCATCATGAGGATACCACAACCCAAGTGTGGGTGTACCCTTCAGATAACGAAATATCCTCTTGACCCCGATCAGATGGTTAACCTTAGGCTTAGCCTGATATCTAGAACATAGACATGTAGCATACATGATATCAGGTCTTGAGGCAGTGAGGTACATGAGGGATCCAATCATTCCTCGGTACATTGTGGCATCTACCAGATCTCCATTTTCATCAGGTGCTATATCATGGTTTGTAGCAAGTGGAGTCCCAGCTGCAGAAGCATTCTCCATGTCAAACCGACTGAGAATGTCTCCCACATACTTGGTCTGATGTAGAAGATCCCTTTTGGTGTCTGATCCACCTGTAACCCGAGAAAGAATTTCATCTCCCCCATAGCACTCATCTCAAACTCTTTCTTCATAACTGCTTCAAACTCTTTGCATAATTCTTCGTTCTTTGAACCGAAGATTATGTCATCGACATAGATCTGTACTAGCAGTAGGTCTCCATCTTTTTCTTGATAAACAGAGTGCAGTCAATGACTCCCCTGCGAAAGCCGTGTTTCACAAGATGAGTCGAGAGTTTCTCATACCAGGCCCTTGGAGCTTGATGAAGCCCGTATAAGGCCTTGTCGAGTTTGTAAACTCTGTCCCGATGATAAGGATCTTCAAATCCCTCGGGTTGACTGACATAACTGTCTCTCGAATTTCCCCATGAAGGAATGCACTCTTCACATCTAATTGATAGACTTTAATCTTCATATACGATGCATAGGCAAGGAAGATATGGATGGCTTCCATCCTTGCCACGGGTGCAAACACTTCATTGTAGTCAATCCCCTCGACTTGGCGAAATCCCTGAACCACCAGTCGAGCCTTGTTCCTGATAATGACCCCTTGCTCATCCTTCTTGCATTTCAAGACCCATTTGGTGCCAATGACCTTAGCACCTTTAGGTCTATCTACCAGAGTCCATACACCTAACTTCTTGAACTGAAGAAGTTCTTCTTGCATGGCACTCACCCACGCCTCATCGTTTAGTGCTTCACTGACGTATTTTGGCTCAAACTGCGAGACAAAACACCGATAAGCACCATCATGAATGTATCCTTTTTCCATAACAGAGGCATAATCAGCTGAGTACAGCTGATTTCTGGTTTGTACTCCTGATCTGACATCCCCAATGACATTGTCTAGGATGATAGACATTTAGACGTGATCCTGGAGTAGTAGGAACAACTACCTCAGAGCCAAGATTATGAACATTTGGTTCTGCATCTGAGGTAGAAGGAGTTTGAGGTTCCGAAGTCGATGGTGCATCACTGTTAGATGCTTGTGGACTTGCAGGAATTGGAACCTGTTCCTCCTGACTGTTCTGGTCATCTTCTTCAGCTTCATCTTCTGAGGAGGAGTCACTGTCATCGTGACCCCCCCTGAGTGATTAGATGATTCTCCCTGTGAGCTCCATGATGTTGAATCAAGAGATGGTGTATTCAAGATGTCATACATCATTCGTGTAGCTAACTCGTCATCAGAAGGAGATATAGGGATGTTGAAGGACTTGAAGAATCCATCATAGTCGAAAAAGTAGGCGGGTCCTTTACCAGTAGGTGGTGTGGTATATCTCTGAACATCAACATTACACCACACTTCTACTAAACCCGTTGAGTTGTTGTAAACTCTCTTGTTCGGTATGTTGTATCCTAGGAAGATCCCTTCATCAGCCTTCTCGCTGAATTTACCTTCTTGAGTCTTCTTCAGAAGTGTGCACGGCGCGCCAAATGGTTCGAGATACTCCAGATTAGGTTTACGTCGTTGTAGTAGCTGTAACATGTCTTTCCGTGGCGCTTGATTATCAGAACTCGATTCAATGTATAACATGCATTTGCCACTGCCTCATTCCAGAATTGGATAGGCAGTTTCGAGTCTGCCAGCATTGTCCGTACTGTCTCTATCAAGCTTCTATTCTTTCCTCTCAGCAACACCATTCATCTGAGGCGTGTAGGCAGAAGTGAATTGGTGTACAATTCCCTTTTCCTTGCAGTAAGCCTCCATCCACTGATTCTTGAATTCAGTCCCGTTGTCTGAGCGTACTTGTCTCACCTTCAGCTTGTAGAGAGATTCCAGTGTGGTTACTAACTCCTTGAATGACTCAAATGTTTCTGATTTGGACTTCAGAAACATTACCCAAGAGAATCTTGAGTAGTCATCAGTAACCACAAAACAGTACAAGTCACCTGCAATGCCTTTGTACTGACTGGACCAAACAGATCCATGTGAAGAAGTTCAAGAGGAAGTTCGATAGAATGAACTTTCTTTTCCTTATGAGACTTCTTCGTCTGTTTGCCTTTCTTGCAAGCTACACAAAAATACGGAAGTTGGAAATTTTTGACGTTAACTCCTCTCACGAGATCCTTCTGGATCAAGTGATTCATCTTCCGTTGATTAATGTGTCCCATTCTCCTATGCCAGGAGATGGAGTCCTTCTCAGTAGCGTTTGATAGAAAGCACTGAACTTCATGATCCGTTGTAGAAGCCGTTGAGAGATCCAAAACATAAAGGTCTTATATCTTGAAGCTGTCATCAGAACTTGGTCCTCCGGAATCACGTAGTCTTTCTTTAGGACGTAACACTTCTTGTTGTCGAATATGACTTTAAATCCTTTGTCACATATTTGGGAAACAGAAAGTAAGTTGTTTGAAGTTGTTGAACGTAGTTCACCTTATCAAACTTAACTTTCTGATTTCCAACCTCTCCCTGAGCTGTGATATAGCCTCCTTTGTTACCAGCAAACGAAACATGCCCTCCTTTTATTTGTTTGACGTTTGATAAAAGAGCCCTGTTTCCTGTCATGTGCCTGGATGCTCCGCTGTCTACAATCCACGTGTTGGTTTCAGCACTGTAGCGAACACCCTGCACATACAATGTAAACATTAGTTTAGGTTAGGAACCCAAGCCTTTACTGGCTTGGGTTTCCCAGAGGCATCACACATCATGAATTCAACCCATTGACCTTTAGAAGGTGAGGGTAGCTCAGGTGCCTTCTTGTCATCATTATCAGACACAGAGGATGACTTTTCTTTCCATAAGCCAGATTTGTGTAAGGCCTGTTTGTGATAAACAGTCGACTGGCTAATGGGTTGAACTTTGGGTTCACTAGTTCTTCTAGGTGGAGTTAAAGAACTCCTCTTAGAAGACCTAGGTTTTGAATCCTGAAGTTCAATCTTCTTCCTAGGTGTCTGATAGTAAGGACAAAAGGAAGCAATGTGTCCACACTCTCCACAGTTGTAGCATGACCTGCTATCAACTTTATGATTAAACTTTCTTTGTGGAGATGTGTGTGACACCCTAGTGACATCACTTAGTTTGGGTTTTGACTCTGTTTCTTTTGATGTTTTCTCTTGTTTAACAAAATTAATTGTTTTAACATTTTAACATCTTTTCCTTTTTGGTTAACTGGTTTTTGACATGAGACTTGTGAAAGATTAACATTAAGTCTTTTTAGGTTCAGATTTGACTTTGTTTGACCCTGACTTTATATTAACCTTTTCAAATTCTTTTTCCAGATTAACACAAGGCATTTTACCCTTTGCCTTTGAAGTGGCCTCCTTTTGTTTTGTTCCAGATTCAATTGAAGAACATGAGGAATCTGGATCACTAACAAGAGGAGTAGACACCACATGATCCTTGATGGGATTGTTATTTATTGGTCTACTCTTAGTGTTCATCAAGGTCTCAGGTGGTGGTGGAACCACTTTATAACCCAAACCCTCCCCGTTGTTACGTTCTCTCACTAAGTGTTGGACAATATGTGATGAACTTGTCCAACTGTGCAGTTTTTGCTTTAAAGAGTTGACTTCTACTTCTAAAACTGCCTTTTGCTTCTTAGTGTCTTCTAGGGAGTTAAGATAGTACCTAATGTCATTAGCTTGGTTAAATGCTACTACTTCAGTTTCCCTAAGCTGTTTAGTCAAAAGGTCTATCTTTTCTTTGTAACTATGCTCATTTTGTTTTAAACTCTATTAGCCTCAGTGCACAGTTGCAAATCCTTTACTAAGTTATCATTATGATCTAATAACCTAGCAAATTTCTGATCTATGCTTTCTCTAAATGTATTACAATCAGAACAAGCATGATTTTTAAACAGTTGGTCAGTGGTACTTACCTGAGAGATTCTGAAGAATTAGCCATCAACGCAGCATCAGATGTCTCTGGTTCTGGTGATTCTGTCTTTGTTGTAGACGTCCCTTCTTCAGGCTTGTAGCTGACCTCAGTTGCAGTTGTCTCTTCACTATTTGACATCGCTATCTCAACTGCAATATCTCCTTCACTCGCGGAATCATCATCTAAGTCTTCCACGCTTGCAATATTGGATTCCCCTGGAGAGACAAACCGAAAGCTCCAGTCCTGTCCTTCATCATCATGGGCAGTCAAGGCTTTTGGATCCTTGCTTGATGAAGTAGAACTGCTAGCTTGCTTGTCTTGACGAGTGAAGGACGAGAATGGGTTCCCGTTCCCAGTCTTCTTTGGCTTCACACATTCTCTTTTGAAGTGCCCCTTTTCTCCACAGTTGAAGCAGGTCACCTTGCTCTTGTCAAAGCCAAATGTAGTGTCCTTAGTAGCAACCAAGTTTGTCCGGTCTTTTTCACAAACTTCTTCGCCCTCCGGACAGCACTTGCTAAGGCCCACATAATGTCCATCCTCTCTAGCTCATTTCATCTACCTGCTCGTAGTCCTCATCTGCCAGATGGCAGTTTCCAATTTCCCAGCAACAAGTCCATCATAGAAATGAACCACTGCTGCCAAGAGATCCATGTGCTCTCGAGCTACTTCCACAGTCACGTTACCGAGGTTCTCGGTCTTCAGTCTAGTAGCATTTGCTTCAGATCCAATGTAATGGGTACTAGAAGACCCTGACGTTTCTGATCCTGAAGGAGAAGCTTGTGAGGGACCAGATGAGCTAGACACAAAAGCAGTCTGAAGAGGTGCTCCAGATGTCTTAGCTTGAGGAGTGGCATTGTACAAAGCTGGATTCTGAGTGTATGAAGACTTCTGAGCTCGGTACTTCATCCTAAGTGCTTCTTCTCGCAGCTTTAGAATGAAGTCATTGATATCCAACTTTGCCAACATTTCATTCTGTCTCAGATTTGACACAAATGAAGCCCATTTTTCTGGCAATCCGTCTGCAAATTTGACACTTTTTCTTCCATGGTAATCTTTTATGGTAGAGCAACACCATGTGTATGCAGTTCGCTCATCAGATGGTAGAATCTATCAATACATCGTCTAAACTCTCATTTCCCATCGATGAGAAGTTGTCAAATTCTTTCTTCAACTCCTTAGCTTTAATTGCCTTCAGCGAAGCATTCCCGTCATATCTCTTTTCCAGCTCATCCCACAATTTCTTGGCTTGCTTATTCTCCGAGTACTGGTGGAAAATATCCTTAGGAATAGACTGTGTTATCAATGCATAGACTCTCTTTTCTGCATTATACTTAACTTTCTGAGCATCAGTCATTCCTCCTAAAGTAAGCTTCACCCCATCAGCTCCCACCGGCATACTGTAACCTATCTCAATAGCTTCCCACAATTTGGATCCACTCCATTGAGGTAGATCTCAAAACGTTGTTTCCAGTGGGGAAACTCATCTAACGTTAAGAGCTTTGGGGGTTTATTATGATTCCCCACCTCACTCTCAAGTAACAGTAAGTTCTGGATCCTGAGTCCTTCCCGGCTGTAAACGCTGACATCTGATCTTCCATCTCGATTAACTTTAAGTCTACTAAACAATCTGTCAACTGGTGCGACTGGAAGTGATGCGAATGGGCTATCCGTGCGAATGAACTATGCGACTGGTTCAATCGTGCGGCTGAACTGAGCGATTGGTCCAGTCGTGCGAATGAAACTGATGCGTATGAACACTGCGAACGGATGGTTCAGTCGTACGAATGAAGATGCGACTAGGTCCAATCGTGCGTCTGGAAAATGCGAATGATTCCCGTCGTGCGAATGGCTCCCTCGTGCGACTGAAGCTGCTGTTTTGCGAAAATTTCTAGGTTAACACGTGTTTTGGCCGTAAAATTCGAATTTTCGCCAACCCTAATCGCCTAATGCCGTAGAAACCAAAACTTGATGAGCAGGGGACGTTCAAGACACCTTTTGACACAAAAAGATTGCGTTTTTAGTGTAAAAACACAAACTTTGTATCAAACTTGATTGAATCACACGTAATCAAGAGCCAAAGCTCTGATACCACTTGTTAAGATCTGGAATTTGAACGAAACACCAACTGATTAATGTGTAAACCAAACCAAATAGTGCGGAATCCTATTTGATTGGTGATCCAATCAGTGAGAACGCACGTAGAATCAATAAAGTATTGAATCAAACGTTAAGAATCGATTAGGAATCGATCTACAGCGTTCTATGAACTTGGAGTATGAACTTGGAGGCTTCTGGACGGCTAGGGTACGTCTGGAGTCGAAATAGAATGAATGCTTACGTTTTTCCACGAATTGGGTGGTATTTATAGGTTAGTGTTGTTCATTCGGAGTATATGGGGAAGTGGGAGCTCTAGTGTCCACGTCCTCCTGTAAAGGTGAGTATATGGGGACCTGCACAGACTCAATAGCTTGAGCAGGGGTTCGTTTGGATTTTCTTTGGTAGGTAAGGGTTATTTGAGGCCTTTTTAATGGTAAAGGAGTAAAAGGTGTGGGTTCAACACTAGCTTGTGTTGCTAGGTTGTCACCTTGAGCAATGAGCTCTAACATATTGGGGACAAGGGCTGTTTCTACCCCTGAGAAGCCTACAGTTAGCTTCTTCATATTTTAAAGATGCCAGGCTTCATCTGTCCCAAATTAAGAATATTATCTGTTTCCCTCAACTGTGAGCCCAGTTCACAGTTGAGAATGTGTTGAACATATCTAGGAAACATGTAATACTCTAAGGAGTCCAAGTTTGCAAGTAAGTTGGTATAAACAAATTGAGAGTACCTGAACTTGACCCCTTGAACCATTCCATGCACTATGAAGGAGAGATCCTCAGGAATCTGGTCCCACCCCCATGCTTGTTTGACAAGCTATGGATAATCACATGGGGTAGGTATTTCCACTGGGATGAGACCTTCCCTTTCCTGAAGGTCTTTACAGAGAAATCTCCCTCATAGCCCATCTGCTCAAAGGAATGATTGACAGCTTCCTTTGGGAAGGACAACTCACCTTCTTCATCATCTAGCTGCAAATGATAGTTGATGATGGCCGGAGTGATAAAGATTGTCCTCCCTTGCACTGTGGCAGACAGTGCCTTCTCCCCATCCATAATGATCTCTTGGCAGGTCTTCTAGAATTCAAGCAAATGATCCTCATACAGAGTAGGATCAATGGTTAGGGAGGTGAAATAGTTTGATAGAGTTAAGAATTGGCAAATCTCTGAGAAACTTTCATCTTTCTCAGAGCTTAACAGAGCAACCTGGTTATGTTGCCTGTGAAGTTGCATGGAGAAATCTGGGTTGTTTCTGCGGTTAAGGTTGGCCATTTGAGAAGCTTAAGGTTAAGAAAGGTAAAAAGCAAAGGCGGTTTTGGGAATTAGGTTTGAGGAATAGTGGAGTTGAAGAAGATAGTGAGGAAGAGGGGGAACCGTTGGGTATTTATGTGAAAAGGTATTTGAACCAAAGTAAATGAAAGAGGATAAACTTTGAAATCCGAAAGTCGGTCCCACCTCTAAAAAAGTAGTTTACTTTTGCTCAAAAAGTAGTTTTCTTGGAATTCGAAAAGCTTCCGAAGGTAAATTATCTTCGGAAGTTTTAATGAAAAAGCTTCCGAAGCTAAAATGACTTCGGAAGATTTTCCTGAGAGTCTTGAAAATTTTGCTTCGGAAGAGAAATAAACACTTGAATGCTTTGTATATAAAACAACTAAGCTTCCGAGAGTTAATTTTTCTTCGGAAGGAAAAAGTCCTTAAAAACAAATAAGTGTCTGAGACAAGGATTTAAGCTTCGGAAGATAGATTTAGACTTCTTTCGAAGGTAAAATTTCTTAGACAGATATTTATTTTGAAGACATGATTTTCTTCCGAAGGTAAAAGTATATCTTCCGAAGGATCAGAAAATTTTCAAGAATCTAAGGAAAGTCTTCAAAAAGGATTTTATATCCAAAGAAACATGAGCTTATGAAAGTGATGAACTAGACAACTTAGGACACACATATTTTAAGAAATACTTAGAATTAGTTTTAAGAAAAGATCTACTCAAAGGTAATCATCCCAATAGCTGATATTAGATATTTAAATCTCTGTTCATCAAAAGCTTTTGTAAACAGATCAGCATATTGTTCATCTGTATGAACTTTGACTAGTTTAATTAATCTTTTTTCATAGTTATCTCTTATTAAATGATACCTGATATTGATGTGTTTGGTCCTTGAGTGCTGCATAGGGTTCTCAGTGATAGAGATAGCACTATTGTTGTCTATGTGGATAGGAGTCTCCTTGAAGTTAAATCCATAGTCCAGCATCTGATTTTGAATCCAAAGCACTTGAGCACAGCAGCTTGCAGCAGCAATGTATTCAGCCTCAGCAGTTGATGCAGACACACATGATTGTTTCTTGCATTGCCATGAGACAACCCTTCCACCAAGGAATTGACATCCCCCAGATGTAGACTTTGCAGTCATGTTGCAACCACCATAATCACTATCTGTATAAGCATACAGATTGAAGTCAGGATTCTTTGGATACCATAAACCAAGTGTTGAGACACCTTTGAGGTATCTTAAAATCCTTTTGACAGTGATTAGGTGAGACATCTTAGGGTTGGCTTGATATCTTGCACAAATACATGTAGCAAACATGATATCAGGCCTGCTAGCTGTAAGATACATAAGAGATCCAATCATAGCCCTGTATAAATGTTCATCTACACACTCCCCTCAAGATCAGGTCCAAGGGAGTGGTTTCTGGCTATGGGTGTCTTAGCAATCTTACAATCAGTCATGTTGAACCTCTTGAGTATGTCCTGAACATACTTTGACTGACTTATGAAGATGCCATCTTCAACTTGCTTCACTTGAATTCCCAGAAAGAAATTGAGTTCTCCCATTGCACTCATTTCAAATCTGTCTTTCATCACTTCTCAAAGTCTTTGCAGAGCTTTGGATTAGTTGAACCAAAGATGATGTCATCTACATATACTTGAACTAGCAATAAGTCATTTCCCTGTCCTTTGATGAAGAGAGTTCCATCTATAGTACCTCTCCTGTATCCATGTTTACAAAGATACTCAGACAATGTCTCATACCACTTCCTGGGTGCCTGATGCAGCCCATAAAGAGCTTTGTCAAGCTTGCAGACATAATCAGGATGATCAGGGTCTACAAAACCAGGTGGTTGTTTAACATAAACCTCTTCATCAATCACTCCATACAGGAAAGCACACTTCACATCAAGTTGAAAGACCTTGAAGTTCTTGGATGCAGCAAATGCCAGGAATATCCTAACAGCTTCTAATCTTGCTACAGGAGCAAAGACATCAGTTTAGTCAACCCTTCTTCTTGTGTGTATCCTTGAACAACTAGTCTTGCCTTGTTCTTGATGATAATTCCTCTATCATCCTTCTTATTCCTAAAAGCCCATTTGGTTCCAATGGTAGTCTTCCCATGAGGAAGAGGACAAAGGTTCCAAACTTTTTGCCTTTTGAATTGAAGCAACTCTTGTTGCATAGCTTCAACCCAACTTCCATCCTTTAGAGCTTCATCAACTTTCTTTGGCTCTATCTGGGATAAAAAACAAGAGTGAAGACAAACATTTGCTTCATGGGTTTGTCCTCTTGTTCTTACCCCTTTGACAACATCTCCAATGATGTTTGTGGTGGGGTGAGACTTGTGGATCCTTAGCTGAGGGATCACAGCAAGTTCTGAGAAAGATCCAAATTTGAGAAATTTAGATCTGGCATAGATGATTCACCCTCCACATCACCACACTTATCAAGATTAACTTGATCCAATGAGTGTGTGACATCATTGATGTTGTCATCTATGGTGTGGTTATTAGCATCAAGAAATTCCTGATCACTTTCACCATCACCATTGTTGTCTTCCACAATTGAGGTATCTTTATCTGGTTGTGGAGCCTCTGAGCTGGAATTTGAAGGCACACCAGATGTATCAGCTGAATTTGTCATTGTAGTGCTGATAGAAACCTCATTTGCTGAAGTAGTTCCAACTGGAGCTGAAGATGTATGAGTTGAGGGTCTTCCTAGCTCAAATCTTGGATCAGGATCACCTGTATTTAAATTTTCTGCAGATCCTGAAACATTCTCACAAGATTTGTTAAAACAGTTGGTAACTAAATCAAGATCAAATAGCCAATCAGGACCAGAACCAGCCACACAGGGTGTGTGTTCATTGAAAGTCACATTGGCTGACTCCTCAACAATTCTAGTTCTGAGATTGTATACTCTATAAGCCTTGGCTTGGGAAGAGTATCCAATGAAGTGTCCATCATCTGATTTCTCAGCAAACTTGGCAATTTGATCCTTGGTATTCAAGATGGTGCAGGGACATCCAAATGACCTGAGAAAACCAATGAAAGGTTTTCTTTGTGCCAAAGTTCATAAGGAGTCTTACCATGTGTCTTAACTACTAAAACTTGTTTTGCACATAGCAAGCAGTATTTACTGCCTCTGCCCAGAAGGTGATGGGCAGTTTAGAGTCAACAACATAGTTCTTAAGGCTTCAATTAGTGTCCTGTTTCTCTCTCAGCAACTCCATTTTGCTGAGGAGTCCTGGGAGCACTATATTGTCTTGTAATACCTTTTTCATCACAAAATGTATCAAGGATTTGATTCTTGAATTCAGTCCCTTGATCACATCTTATGGTTTTGACCTTGTGATCACTTTGATTCTCAATTTTTAAGATGAAATTCTTCAGAATCTCAGGGGTTTCATCCTTAGTTCTAAGAAAGAAAACCCAAGTGAATCTTGTAAAATCATCTGTGATCACCAAACAATAAGAGGTCCTTCCTAGACTCATTACACTGGTGGGGCCAAAGAGATCCATATGTAATAAGTGTAGGGGAGTAGTGATGGAGTTTTTTTTCCTTAGGCTTGTGAGATACCTTATGTTGCTTCCCTTTCAGGCATGCAACACAATGATCATCACTTGTAAACTCTTTCTTTGGCATTCCAGTTACCAAATCATGTTTAATTAGTTTATTCATGTTCTTAAAGTTTACATGGCACATTCTTTTATGCCATAGGAAAGACTCATCACTATTTGCTTTTGATAGAAAGCATGAAACTTCTCCAGAGGGAGATGTTTCTTGCAAATCCATCTTGTACATGTTCCCTTTCCTGGGGGCTCTAAGCAGGATGTGCTCATGAGGAATGACCACTCCAGGCTTGAGAACAATGCACTCATGCTCAGTAAAGAGCATGTTATGACTCTGATCACAAAATTGGGATACACTCAGAAGATTGTACCCAAGCTCCTTGACAAATTTACCTTTTCAATGTTGAGCTTACCATTTGTGACCTTGCCCCTTCCAGAAATGTAACCACCTTCATCTCCTCCAAAAGCAACTGGTCCTCCATCAATTCTCTCAAAGTTATGGAGTAGTGATTATTGCCTGTCATGTGCCTGGAACAGCCACTATCAATGATCCAGACATTCCTGTTTGTCTTGAGCTGTTTCTGCACAAAGAAAATGATTAGTTACATTTGGAAACCCAAGCCTTACTTGTCTTGGGCTCACTAAGTATAATAGAAGGTAATGCAACAGTAATAGATCCTATGGTTGTGCTAGAGGGATCTTGAGCTGTTGTTGATGGAGAAACTTCAGTCACTTGGTCTTTCTTAGACTTCCACACCACCTTTGGAGTCTTGGACTTGACCTTCAAAACCTTTAAAGCTTTTGGGACTCACAAGTTTTGATGACTGAACCTTCGGAAGATTCTTCAGTCACTGCAACAAACTTCAGTGCTTCGAAAGAATTCCTTTCTTCCGAGACCAACTTTTCTTCCGAAGGTAATTTTCCATTTACCTTCTTCTTTGATTTGGAGCTTTCGAAGGAAACAGATTTTCCTTCCGAAGCTTGAATCTTCTTGAAACTCTTTGAAGTCTTTGTATTGGTCATATGGACAGTACTTTTAGGATTATATGGACAATCCTTAGCAATGTGAGAGGTACTTTCACACATGACACACAATTTTCTTCTTCATAAGAGTCTTCTTATGAGAGCAAGACTATCTTTGTCACATCCCTTCTCCACCTTCATCTTTGTAGATGCTGAGACAGTTCTTTTGGGCTGTGAACTGTTCTTGGAGTTTGATGGTCCAGGCTGTGCAGCAGTGGTACACAGCAGATCAGTCTTCTTTTTGGTACTGAGATGATTTAGACAAGAACCAAAACTCTTAGCTGAAGAGTTTTGGTTGATGTCTTCAGTCTTTACTACTGTAAACCCTGCAGAGATAAAAACTTGTTTCTGCTTAGAGTCAAAAGTAGCCTTGATCTCTTGAGCCTTCTTTGCTTTTCTTTTGCTCTTCCTGATCAAGTTCTTTCTCTTTGACTTGGTCATCACAGTAGACTTCTTCTCCTCAGAAGGATAGTGGCCCTTAGAAGAATCCTCCTCTTCACTCTTCTTAGAGGAATTCTTCACTATCTCTTCTTCATCATCTTCACTTATAGGATCTATGAGAGGAAGCTCATCTTCACAAGTTCCACACCTAGGAGATCTTATAGACAAGATTGTGTGTGGAGGAGCTATCTCATTTGATCCTAGTCCCTGTCTATTTTGATAACACACTTTGTTGTGCAGGGATGAGGATATCATGTTCTTGAAGGTCTCTTCTTCAAGAACACTCTTTTCTACCCTGGCTTTGCTGATCACAAGCTCAGCCTGGCACTCAGTCAGCTTGGTTATGAGATCTTGGATTTGAGTCCTAAAATCTGTATGTTCATGTTTTAGAACTGAAATGGTTTTCTCTAAGTCCTCTATCTTTAGTTTATAATCATTTTCAGACTTTCTAAAATCAGATTTTAAAATGTTTAAGGACTCAAGATCAGATCTCATCTTCAAGTTATAGGACCTATATCTGTTGACTTTAGCAATGCATTCAGGAGTACAGAGATGTTCCAATACCTTGGCTTCATCATGATCTGCCATTAGTGCTTGGTTTGGAGAAGCATCTTCCACCTGAAAGCTCCAGTCAAAGCCTCCTTCTTCAATAGCAACAACAGCTTGTTGCTTTGGCTTCTCATTCTGCGGGGCTTTGTCAGTGTAGTTTGGTCTGATTTGTGCTTGGCCACCATTTGTTTTAGGTGCCTTATACTCTCTAGCAAAGTGGCCCATCAAGTTACAGTTGTAACACTTGACTTTGCTTTTATCCAAGCCAAACTTTCCACTGGTTGCATTGCTTGGAAACCTCCTTCCAGTTCTCTTGTAAAACTTCTTAGCTCTATGAGTGAGAAGAGCTATTTGCTGAACTATTTCCATATATTCCAGGTCATCTGGATGGATACAATCCAGGTCTTCAAGAGTGAAAAGAGAGTTACCACAACTTTCATCAGAAGACACAAAGCTTGAGAAGAGCTTGTCTCTTGGAATGGGCTTCCTTGAGTGTAGTTCTCCCTGGGTGTCTCTGGGAAGGTGATGAAAGGACCCTTTGGTTAGTTGTCAGGGTAGCATATGAGATGATGTTGGGGTTCTATGCTATCCCTTTCAACCACATGCAGGGCTGGACCCATTTGATTGTTGGAGTTGCCAGATGAACCTTGCATGTTCATCTCCATCTGGTAGCCATTGAGAATCCCATATAACTCTGTCAGAGTAAGAGTTTTGAGATTTTCAGTCTCTTGATCACTACACAGTAGTGTGTCCATTGCCTAGGAAGTGAGGACATGAACTTCCTTACAATGTCTCTGTTTTCAAGAGGAACTCCTCCATCCACAAGGGTATCCACTATCTCAACATACCTGAAGTATTGCTGAGTCATGGTTTCACCTGTTTTGAAGGTGAAGTTTTCAAACTGCTGCTTCAGGAGATCCTTCTTGTTCTCCTTGGCTTCAGAGGAGCCTTCATACAATAGTTTTAGTGCATCCCACAGCTGTTTAGCTGTTTTACACTTCTTGAAACCTCTGTACACAGAGTTTGGAAGGGCAGTTTGAAGGGCAGTCATGGCCTTTCTATCAATCTCTACTCTCTTCCTATCTTCATCAGAGTAGTTAGCCACGTCTTTGAGGATCATAACAGCACCAGTAGCAGAAGGATTGCTGGGTATGAAAGGTCCATTTTCAACAGATTCCCACATTCTTGAGTCTAGAGACCTAATGAAACCTTCCATTCTCATACACCAGGTATCAAAGTCATTAAAAGTGATCAGTGGGGATTTGTTCATGGTTCCAGTCTCCATATCAGTCTTTGAAATGGATGCCATTTTGAAGGTTTAGTATTTGTGTGTGTGAGGGATCTTAAGATGGTGAGATCTTATATCAAGAGCCTGAAATGCTCTGATACCAATTGTAGGACCGATTAAAGGCTTAACAATTTACAACACAACAACACAAAGAGGAGATTAACCAAACTTGATCAAACAGTAAACTGGATTAAGCAAGATAATGATACAAAGAACACAAGTAATAATAAAGAGATAGAACAAGAGCTTTGTGTTTCAAGGATGCTGTATATTGCTTTCTCAAGTTCTATTACAAGTGTTACAAAGCATAAAGAAAAATACTAGAACAAGGAATACTTATACTACAATCTACAGACGGCTATACTTTGAAAGCCAGCTGGATACAATTGACTAGACACAAACAAAATCAATTGTAGAATCAAAAGGCATATCTGCCTTTTGACCTTGTGACTATGACATCCCATAGCTCACATCCTTATCTATTACAAAAAGAATAAAGTACATAAAGTAGAAGGTTACAGACTCAAGACCTCAATGTACAGTTACCAAAAACATGGACCTTTTCACCAACTCATGTAAGTTAGTGACTTTACAGAGATGCAGCAGAAAGGTGTCAAGCTTTATGGAACACTACATCAGATAAAGCATGTTACTAAAAGTCTTCTGAAGAAATCTGTCTTCATAGGATGAAGCTTCGGAAGACTTTGTCTCTGAGGCTTTGGAAGACTTCATATCTGGCTTTGGAAGATATTGGTCTTGGCTTCGGAAGATTTTACACTTAGAATATTTCAAGTGCATGGTGTATAACTTCTGAAGCAATTCTTCTTCAGTACTTAGTGCATTACTTGAAGAGAGACATTGGATGTTTTGGTTTGCATCAGACTTAAAGGAATCCTTACAAACTCCCCATAGGCTGATGCTACCAAAACATTTAGAAGATCTTCAGATGTTAGTAGTCTTCAGCACAATCATGACCATACCCTTCTTCATTAGATGGTCAGGATCATTCAGACCTTCATAGTATCATCTCATCTCAAAGAGATCATGCAGAGGTAAGTTGATTATGTCTTGCCATGTATAGACATTCTCAACACCTTGATCTCTGATTACATGCCATCTTTCTGGATTGGTAGAGAAGGTCCAGGATAAGATGGGTGTCTCAGCTGCCAGAGGAGCCACTTGCATTGGAGTTGATTGGGCTGCCTCTTCATGCACTTCCTCAGGTTGATCTGACTCAGCCTGAGGTGTAGAGGTAGATGATTTAGGCTTCTTCTTCTTAGACTTTGGTTTAGAAGCCATCCTCTTCTTCCTCTTAGATGACTTTAACTGAGAAGACTGGTCTGCAGCACCTAGTTGATCATCCTTGTCTTTCTCAGTTGGGTGTTCCTCCCTCACATGTTCAGAAGGAGAGGGAGTTTGACCCTGCTGTGGATTAGAAGATGAAGCTTGCTGAGGCTCAGCAGGAGGTCCGGGTTGTGTTGTCTCAGGTTGTTCAACCTTAACCTCCACTTCAGGTGGGACTTGACTTGGAAGAGAGTATAAGTCAATCAGTTCACCACTCTTAATCTTCTGCTTGATTACCCTTATATGCTCATCCATTGTGGATAGAGACATAGGTCCAAGTCTCCTTCCGGAGAATCCATATAGCTTCAAGAAGCTCATCATCCTTTGTCTGTCAGCAGACTTCTTCATACTCTTTTGGATGATAGCTCTTGACTTTGCAGCTTCTTCCCTTAGCTTCTTCTTAGTTTTCTTTCTCTCCTTGACTAACTCAAGCTCAAGTTGTTTTAAGTACTCAAACTCAACAAAGTCATAGGTCAAGGGAAGAAGTGCATCTGCCTGATAGAAGCCTGTGGCACTCAGGTAGTTGATCATTTTGATCCTATCTTCTTCTTTGTCTACCTGAGGTTCTTGTGGAACCACATCTTCTTGTACAGGGCTTTCTTGAACTGGGGAGAGAGTGGGAGCATGCTTGTAGAATCTTTTCTGTCTCTTCTCCTATTTGAATTGGAGAAGTAACCTTGCATCCTCTTTTTCTTTCATCTCTCTTGACACTTCCATGTCAGCCAGTTCATTTAGTTGTTCTAAGGGAAGGGAAATGATTTCATCAATATCATAGTTCCTGGTCTGCAGGTAAGTAATCCTGACTGCCCTTAACTCATCATCTTGAGTATTTGGTCTGGGGGCAGCCCTGATTGCAGCTTGCATAAAGCCTGAAGACCCAGAGGAACTTTCTCCCCTTAGTTTCCTTTTCCTCTCTCTCTCTTCCTCCTCAATTTCCTCAGGAGTCAAAATCCTTTTCCCTTTGTCACCCACAGACCTTTATGACTCAGGGTGGATAGAGGCTTGGCCTTCATTGCTTGGTGTAGCATCCATGCTCTAGCCAGAGAGAGGCTGAGAAACACCTTCACCAGCAGGTGTCTCAGAGGGAATGTGAATCTCTGCAGCAGTTGATGATGATGAGACAGGGGTCTCAGAGTTCTGCCACTATAATTAGGGACTTACTGCAGGACCGATTAAGGGCTTAACAATTTACAACACAACAACACAAAGAGGAGATTAACCAAACTTGATCAAACAGTAAACTGGATTAACCAAGATAATGATACAAAGAACACAAGTAATAATAAAGAGACAGAACAAGAGATTTGTGTTTCAAGAATGCAATATATTGCTTTCTCAAGTTCTATTACAAGTGTTACAAAGCATAAAGAAAGATACTAGAACAAGGAATACTTATACTACAACCTACAACCGGCTATACTTTGAAAGCCAGCTGGATACAATTGACTAGACACAAACTAAATCAATTGTAGAATCAAAAGGCATATCTGCCTTTTGACCTTGTGACTATGACATGCGATAGCTCACATCCTTATCTATTACAAAAAGGATAAAGTACATAAAGTAGAAGGTTACAGACTCAAGACCTCAATGTACAATTACCAAAAGCATGGACCTTTTCACCAACTCATGTAAGTTGGTGACTTTACAGAGATGCAGCGGAAAGGTGTCCAGCTTTATGGAGCAGTACATCAGATAACGCATGTTACTAAAAGTCTTCGGAAGAAAACTGTCTTCAGAGGATGAAGCTTCGGAAGACTTTGTCTCTGAGGCTTCGGAAGACTTCATATTTGGCTTCGGAAGATATTGGTCTTGGCTTCGGAAGATTTTACACTTAGAATATTTCAAGTGCATGGTGTAAAACTTCCGAAGCAATTCTTCTTCAGTACTTAGAGCATTACTTGCAGAGAGACATTGGATGTTTTGGTCTGCATCAGACTTAAAGGAATCCTTACACTTACTATACTTGACATAAACTGAGCTGTTTCCTTGAATGACCGTGTTGGAGTTTGCATCTTTCAGTGTGCGTGTGAATGGCCGGTGGTAGATCTTCAAAAGGTTCTCGCGGTGGAGGTCGTGGTGGACGTGGTGCTGGACCACGGGTCACGAGAGGAAGACCTAGAGCTGAAGAGGTGGCTCATGAAGAGCCCGAGACCCCTCATCCGGAGGCTGGTGATGAGAGAGCGAATATGAGGGCCTCAATGAAAGAGGCAGTGGTAGAGGAGGTTCATCAGGTCATGCAGACGATCTTACCATCTGTGGTGACTGAAGTTATCAAGGCTGTAAAGGAAGGAGAAAGAAAGGAGAGAAACAGGTCCTCAGGAGGACGGGAGCAACCGGAGGCGGCATGAGGCTGTAACTATGGGGCATTTCAACGATGCAAGCCCCCTACTTTTGATGGTAACGGCACTGCTGCTGCTGCTCACTGATGGGTGAGAGAAATGGAAGCTGTTTTAAACATCAACGAGTGCCAGGAGGATCAGAAGGTAAAGTTTGCTGCCCATTCTTTTGTGGACTCAGCTTTATGCTGGTGGGACAATATTGTCAAAGCTGAGGGTAGTCGGGCTATCGGGAGGATGAGATGGTCTGAACTGTAGAAGTTGGTGATCGAGGAGTTCTGTCCTCATAGAGAAATGGACAAAGTTGAAAGGGAGTTCATGCAGTTGAAGGCGGGGACGATGACACATCAGCAGTATACTACCAAGTTCAACGAGATGGCACGTCTGGTGCCGGATCAAGTGACGCCTCTATCGCGGAAGATTAAGAGGCACATTCAGGGTTTGCTAGCGGATATTCGCAGGCACATGATTGCTGCCCGATCGAGCACGTTTAGGTCAGCGGTGGATTTGGCAGGGAGATTGTAGGTGGTGGTGGCTGAAGGTAGTAAGAAGGGTGATGGTGAACGGAACTGGAATGGGAAGAGGTTTGGTCGGGGTGATGCCTCGACGGGTAACAAGAAGGCACGGGTGGACGATCGCCGTGTAGTCACACCGGGTACGGGATCGAAAAAGTGTGGCAAATGTGGGAAGGAGCACAGCGGCGAATGTAGATGGGGGTTGAATGTCTTTTTCAAGTGTGAGAAGCCTGGTCATATGGCTAGAGATTGCAGGGGTACGAGGTGTTTCAACTGTGGGGAAAGTGGTCATATGAGTAAAGACTGTAAGAAGCCGAGGGCTGAGGGTTCCGGGGTGAAGAAGATGGGAAGTGAAGGAACGAGGGCGAGCGCCAGGGCATTCACTATGACACAGGAGGAAGCTAGGACGGACCCTAATGTTCTGTCCGATAGGTTTCTAGTGAATCAAACTTTAGCTTCTGTGTTATTCGATTCTGGTGCTAGTAAAAATTTTATTTCTGCTGCTTTCTGTGCTAAGCTGCCTATTAGTAGTAGACGTGTTGATGCGCCCTTTGATGTAGAAACTGTCATAGGTAAGTCTACCCGGATTACTGAGATGATAAAAGACTGTGATGTGGAACTAGAAGGTCATAAGTTTCATGTTAGACCGTTCGTGATGACCTTAGGTGGTTTCGATTTGGTTCTTGGGATGGATTGGTTAGCGGACTACGAGGCGAAAATTGTGTGTCGCAAGAAGATGATTCAGTTGACAGCGCCTGACGGGAGTTCGGTGACGGTTTATGGTGATCGGGTCACGACGATTCCGAAAGTAATTTCGATGGTGGTGGCGGGAAAGTGTATGAGGCGTGGATGTAGTGCCTACTTGGCCTATGTAAAGGATGTGGATACGCCAACACCACAACTATCCGATGTACCGGTTGTGTGTGACTTTCTAGATGTATTTCCCGAAGACTTACCAAGAGTGCCATCTGACCTTGAGATCGAGTTTCAGATCGATTAGATACCAGGTGCCCAACCTGTTGCCAAGGCACCGTATCGGCTGGCTCCAACTGAGATGAAGGAGTTGATGGAGCAGTTGCAAGAGCTGCTTGATAAGGGGTTCATTCGATCGAGTATCTCTCCTTGGGGTGCTCCGGTCCTGTGAAGAAGAAAGACGGTAGTATGAGGAGGTGTATAGACTACCGTGAGCTGAAGAAGTTGACGATAAAGAACCGATACCCCTTACCGAGAATCGATGATTTGTTTGATCAGCTTCAAGGTGCCAGTTGGTTTTCAAGGATAGATCTTCGATCGGGCTACCATCAGTTGAAGGTGAAAGAGCAGGATGTCCCTAAAACAGCTTTTCGCACGCGTTATGGTCACTACGAGTTCCTTGTCATGTCTTTTGGTTTGACCAATGCGCCAGCTGCTTTTATGGATCTAATGAATCGGCTGTGTCGGCCGATGTTGGATATATCAGTGATCGTGTTTATTGATGATATCCTGATTTATTCGAAGAGCGAGATAGAGCATACCGGTCACATTCGGGAGGTTCTAGAGACGTTGAGAAGGGAGAAGTTGTACGCCAAGTTCTCCAAGTGCATGTTCTGGTTGCGCGAGGTTCAATTCTTAGGTAATGTGGTGAATCCTGACGGGATTATGGTGGACCCGGCAAAAGTGGAGGCAGTGATGCAATGGAAGTCTCCAAAGACGCCATCCGAGATTCGTAGTTTCTTGGGTTTGGCGGGCTACTACAGGAGATTCATCCAAGACTTTTCTAAGATCGCTTCTCCACTAACCAAGTTGACCCGGAAGGATGTGAAGGTTGTATGGGGTCAAGCTCAAGAGAAGGCGTTCGAGGAATTGAAGACAAGATTGACTCAAGCTCCTGTTCTGTCATTACCCGATGGAAGTGAAGATCTGGTGGTTTATTCTGATGCTTCCTACTCGGGGTTGGGGTGCGTGTTAATGCAGAGAGGGAAGGTTATAGCCGCTAGCCATTTTGGATTTTCATGTGATTCATAAGGGGAAGTACCAGCCCACCATGAAATCATAGTTTAGTAGAAAGAAGGAACAAGAGAAGATGCTACCTAGGAAACTGATTGGTGTTTCAGGATGACTCATCCCATGTTTTCACCTTGTGGACAAGGTGTCTAAAGGGGGAGGAAATGATGTGTGCATGCATGGAGATGACATGGAGTGATGACGTGAACGTGCATGACATACTACTCAAATTTAATTTAGTTTAATTTTTGTATTTGGTTATTTGATGTTCATGAATTTGCTTTAGCATCAATTTAAGATGACTAGAGTAGTGGCTTACTAACACATAGTGGGTAGTTAGGTTCTTATTTTTGTTTTTATTCCTACATTGTTCTCCTTGGAATTTTAAGAAGAAATAAATCCTTAAAATTACCCCATCTTATTCTCTTGCTTCTTCCTCTCTTCATGTTATTCATAACTAGATCTTTGATACTATCAATGAACTTACTTTCTCTATATAACTATATTTTTTCTTACTCTAGAGATTGAAGCTTTCACCAGGCTTTGCATATGGCGCCTTGGTTAATGATGAATCGTAGCAATTACATTAACATATAAGGATTTGTTCTAAACTTCAAACCTCCACATCCATTTGGATAGTATTGCCACATTTACGTCTCTAATACTTCCTATTTTGTAACACCCGGTTATTTTCTTTGAAGCTGACAAAAGAAAGAAAAGAAATAAAGTCCAAAGTCGAGGGACCAAACTTGCCAAAACGGGAAAACACATGAATGAGTGGGGGTATAAGAGGGCGAAGGCAGCCCACACCCTCCCCCACACTTGTGAAAATTCAGCCAAAGAGAGAAAGGAAGAGAAAGAGGGTTCAAGCTTCGGTTTTCTCGGTTTCGAGCGCAAAAGTTGAGGTGTAGCGGGTTGGATTGAAGCTCTACTCGACGAGGTTGTTTGTGTGAGTTCTAAGACCTTTCTTTTACATGTTTTCAACTGATTTGGGGCTGGAACACATAGTAAAACCCATTTTTGAAGTGTGTGTGTTGAACCCGTGTGTATTTGTTTTTGTGTGATTCGAGTGAGGTTTAATTTCGGGCTTGTGTGTGCGTGAATGGTGTTGTGGTAGGTGTTTCTAAGGTTTAGAATGGTTGATTTGAGCTTAGAACAGGTTTGGGAGGGCTTGGAAGCCGAAAATTGCAGTTAGGGTTCGGGATGAACTGCATGCTGCATCAGTTAGGGCTATGCGACCGAATGGCATGCGATTGGAGGCCATACGGCCGAAAGGCTTGCGACTCAGGTCCATGCGCACGGATGCCATGCGACTGAGGTCCGTACACATGGAAGTCATACGACTGAAGTTCAGGTGCCTGTAGGGCATGCGATTGAAGGTTATACGACTTTGGTCCATGCGCCTAGAGGCCATGCGACTGAGGTTCATACGCACGAAGGTTATGCAACGGAAGCCCATGCGCCTGAAGTCATGCGACTGAAGGACATACACATGGAAGCTATGCGACTGAGAGTCCATAGGCATAGGTGTCCATTCGCCCATAGTATTCATCCGCATAGTTCCATCCGCATAGGGTTCATTTGCCTAATGTCCATTCACCTAAGTGTTCAGTCGCCTGGGAGGCCATGAGACTGAAGGGTGTTCATACGCCCAAATAAGGCTCATGCGCCCGAAAGAACTTAGTTTATTATCTGCTTCTCGGGAATGAACAGTTTTAACGAAAGATCTGGTGGTTTATTCTGATGCTTCCTACTCGGGGTTGGGGTGCGTGTTAATGTAGAGAGGGAAGGTTATAGCCTATGCATCCTGACATTTGAAGGTTCATGAGATCAATTCTCCTACTCATGACTTGGATTTAGCAGTCGTGGTCTTTGCGTTAAAGATTTGGAGGCACTACCTGTATGGGACGAAGTGCACCATATTCACTGACCACAAGAGCTTGACGTACTTCTTTGAGCAGAAAGATTTGAACATGAGGCATAGACGATGGTTGGAGCTTATAAAGGATTATGATTGCGAGATCCATTACCATCCGGGCAAAGCTAACGTGGTGGCGGATGCCCTTAGCCGAAAAGAGAGGCCCGAGCCGATTCGGGTGAAGGCATACCAGATGATCATGACCTCCGATGTGATGAAGCAAGTCAAGGAGTTCCAAGATGAGGCATTGAAAGAAAATCATCTTAACTTTGAGAGAATGAGAGGTCTGGTCGCAGAATTGGGTGAAAACACGCTTGGTGTTAGAACTCGATCCGGGAGGATGTGGATTCCTTGTTATGGGGATCTACGTATGAAGATCATGGATGAAGCTCACAAGACTCGATACTCTATTCATCCCGGTGCCACAAAGATGTACCACGACATGAAGAAAGATTATTGGTGGCCGGGTATGAAGCGTGATGTGGTGGAGTATGTGAGTAAGTGCCTTACTTGCTTACAAGTTAAGGCCGAGCATCAAAATCCGTACGGGAAGATCCAAACATTGTATATACCGGAATAAAAGTGGGAGCACATCACCATGGATTTCATTACGAAGCTGCCGCGTACTCCGAAAGGGTATGATGCTATATGGGTGATTGTTTACCGCTTGACGAAGAGCGCTCACTTCCTATCGCTCCGCGAGACATATTCATCTGAGAGGTTGGCTGATCTATTTATCAAGGAAATTGTAACTCGTCATGGCGTGTCGGTGTCTATTGCATCCGATTGTGACACCCGGTTTACATATAAATTTTGGAAGAAATTCCACGACGCTATGGGGACGAGGTTACATATTAGCATGACTTATCATCCCCAGACAGATGGTCAGTCCGAAAGGACCATTCAGACGTTGGAGGGTATGCTTCGTGCTTGTGTTATCGATTTTGGAGGAAGTTGGGATGACCACTTACCGTTAGCTGAATTCTCATACAACAACAGTTATCATGCCAGCATTGGTATGCCCCCTTATGAGATGCTATACGGTAAGAGATGCAGAACACCCGTCTGTTGGGGTGATATTGGTCATAAAGAGTTAGGGAGTGTCGAGGTGATAGAGGCTACAACTGAGAAGCTTGAAAGGATCCAAGCCTTCATGAAGGCAGCCAAAGTTAGACAGAAGTCGTATGCTAATAAAAGACGCAGACCGATTGAGTTCCAGGTGGGTGACCGGGTTATGTTGAACGTCTCACCTTGGAAGGGTATCATTCGCTTCCGAAAGCGGGGCAAGTTGAGCCCGAGGTACATAGGCCCTTTCCGAATCGTTGCTCGAGTAGGAGAGGTGGCCAATAGATTGGAGTTACCAGATGAGTTAAGTGGAATTCACCCGACATTCCACGTATCTCATCTAAGGAAGTGCTTGGCAGATGAAGATATGATTGTTCCACTGGAGGATATCGAAGTGACGAACGGCTCAATTATGTGGAGCAACCAGTGGCAATCATCGATCGAAAAGAGAAGAGGCTAAGAAATAAAGTGGTTCCTCTTGTGCGTGTACAGTGGAAGCACAGGAAGGGATCCGAGTCAATGTGGGAGACTGAAGAAGAAATGAGGCATCATTACCCACGTTTGTTCGAGGAATAACAGGGTTCGGGAACGAAACCTATATAAGGAGGGTGGACTAGTAACACCCGGATATTTTATTTGAAGCCGACGAAAGAAGAAAAAGAAATAAAGTCCAAAGTCGGGGACCAAACTTGCCAAAACGCAAGAAAGTTTGGATGAATGGGGGATAAGAGGGGAGGGCAGCCCACACCCTCCCCCACACCCACAAAATTCAGCAAAGAAGAGAGGAGAGGAGAAGAAAAGGGAGAAAAAGGGAGAAAAGCTTGGTTCGGGTGGATTCAAGCGTGTAAAATCGAAGTATAGTGGGTCTAATCAAAGCTCTACTCGTCGATGTTGTTTGTGTGAGTTCTAGGACCTTTCTTTTACCCGTTTTCAACCGATTTGGGGCTGGAACACATAGTGAAAACCCGTTTTTGAAATGTGTGTGTTTGACCCGTGTGTATGTGTTTGTGTGTGATGCGTTTGGAGTTTGTTTCCGGGCTTGTGTGTGCTTGAATGGTGTTGTGGTATACATTCCTAAGGTTTAGGATGGTTGATTTGGGCTTAGAATGAGTTTGGAAGAGCTTGGAGGTTGAAAATGGCAGTTTGCATTCGGCTGAACTGCATTCTGCATCAGCTAGGGCTAGGCGACCGAATGGGGTGCGACTGGAGGCCATAAGGCCGATTGGCATGCGACTGAGGTCCATACGCATGATTGCCATGCGACTGAGGTCCATACGCATGGAAGTCATACGACTGAAGTTCATGCGCTTGTAAGGTATGCGATTGAAGGTTATGCGACTAAGGTCCATGCGCCTGGAGGCCATGCGACTGAAGTCCATTCGTACGAAGGGTATGCGACTGAAGCCCATGCGCCTGAAGTCATGCGACTGAAGGCCATACGCATGGAGGTCATGCGACTGAGAGTCCATACACATAGGTGTCCATTCGCCCATAGGTCCATCCGCATAGACCCATTCGCATAGGGTCCATTCGCCTGATGTACATTCGCCTAAGTGTTCAGTCGCCTGGAAGGCCATGCGACTGTAGGGTGTCCATACGCCCAAGTAGGGCTCATACGCCCAAAAGAACATAGTTTATTTACTGATTTTCAGGGAAAAGTGCAGATGTAAGTTTTGACGAGGAAGGTTCCCGGTAGTTCATGTAAGATGGCTTTTGAGACCATAGAGGTTATGTTGGGCATGATGATGATGTATTATGTTGTATGATTACACATGATGTATGTTATGTATAATGATGCCCTGTATGATGATATTGACTGTGTATGTTGATGTTCCTTATTATGATGTATGTTTATCTTTCCCGTGGCTTTACGCGTTATGTTAATAAATGAAAGGAAAGTATTATGTAACGTAAAGTGGAAGATAATGAAAATAGGAACATGATGAATGAATGCATGCATTAATAATGAATGAATGTAAGAAAGGCTTGCAAGCAAATGTATGGAGGTGCACACCCAATGAAGGGTGTTAGCTTAACGGTGTGCGGGTTAGCTACCCTAGAAGGATGCACACTGGGGTCCAATCTTTGTGATTGACCATATGTATGGGATCCTTGCCGCTTGCCCTAGGTGCTGGAGTCAGCTTCGTGCACAATGTTCGAGGTCTATGAAAGACCTCAGGCCTAGTTACCCGCTTCGTGCACAATGTTCGGGGTATAGAATATCGCATTGATCCGGAATGAAAGAGAAAGATAAATGGTGAATGTACTTGCCCTAGGTACTGGAGTCAGCTCCGTGCCCAATGTTCGGGGTCTATGAAAGACCTCAGGCCCAGTTACCCGCTTCGTGCACAATGTTCGGGGTAATGTACATGTCATCGAAAGTAATGAACATACGAACGAAAGAAAGAAAGTATGTATGAATGTGAATGATAATGAGGTACGATGAATGAACGAAAGTTAATGAACGATTAATGAAGATAATAATGATATTATCTATGTGTACGTATGATGTATGATCGCATGCAAGTAAAGAACGGTTTTAATGAAATAAAAGTATGTTTTATTATAAAACTAGAACTCACTCAGCAACGCTGACTTTTATGTGTTTCCAGTTGGCAGGTAATGGTTGCTGCGGATGGCACGAGGCGGCTACTCAGCTCTTTTGGATGGCATCCACTTTTATAATGCTTTTGTGATGTAATGCAACATATATTTTTGTAACTTGATAACGATGTCTTGTTTTACAAAAGCTTTTATAATGAGATGAGATATCTATTTGATAATTCCGCTGCGACGTTTTATGAAAGTTAAATGTAATTATACCTTTTATGTGCGATGATTGACCAGCTGTAAGCGTCCCGGGAACGGGGCCTTACATGCGATGATTGGCTAGCTGTAAGCGTCCCGGGAACGGGGCCTTACAAGTTGGTATCATAGCCAAAGTTTAAGTGAAACGGGTAAGTTTTCAAAATAAACCTCAACTTAAACTGAAAATGGGATGGAAAGGGAAGGGATGCCAATCTGAGTAGCTGCATGCCATTAGGTATTTTCTTAATGTTAATCGGTATTACGTGCGCATGTTATGTGGTTTATGTGCTGCTTGTAGATTTAGATACTGATGTAGTCAGGATAGGTAATGCTCGGGGTATGAAGAGTAAAGTAAATGGCTAATCACAACTGGCCACTGTAATTAGGGACTTACTATACTTGACATGAACTGAGTTGTTCCCTTGAATGACCATGTTAGTTTTTGAATCTTTCAGTGTGTTAGAGAATGGCCGGTGGTAAATCGTCTAAGGCTTCACGTGGTGGAGGTCGTGGTGGAGGTGGTGCTGAACCGCGACCCAAAAGAGGAAGACCTAGAGTCGGAAAGGTGGTTCCTGAAGAACCTGAGACCCCTCATCCGGAGGGCGGAGATGAGAGCGCCAATTTGAGAGCCTCAGTAAAGGAGGCTGTTGTGGAAGAAGTACATCAGGTCATGCAGACGATCTTACCGTCTGTGGTGACTGAAGTGATAAGGGCTGTACGAGAAGGGGAAAGAAAGGAAAGGAACAGGTCCGCGGGAGGACAGGAGGGGCCGGAGACCGAAATGGTTCTCTCCGAAGATGAAGAAGAGGAAGAAGAGCCTGCGCTGGAGGCGGCATGGGGCTGTAATTATGGGGCATTATGAGATGAAAGCCCCCAACTTTTGATGATAACGGCTCTGCTGCTGCTGCTCACCGGTGGGTGAGGGAGATGGAAGCCGTTCTTGATATCAGTGAGTGTCGGGAGGACCAAAAGGTTATGTTTGCTGTCCACTCGTTTATGGACTCGGCTCTGTGTTGGTGGGACAATATTGTCCAAGCCGAGGGTAGTCGGGCGATTGGAAGAATGAGGTGGTCTGAGTTAAAGAAGCTGGTAATTGAGGAGTTCTGTCCTCACCGGGAGATGGACAAGGTGGAAAGGGAGTTCCTGCAGCTGGAGGCGGGAACAATGACACATCAACAATACACCACCAAGTTTAATGAGATGGCACGGCTGGTGCCGGATCAAGTGACGCCTCTATCGCGAAAGATCAATAATTATATTCAGGGTTTGCCAGCGGATATTCGCAGGCACATGATCGCCGCCTGACCGAGCACGTTTAGGTCGGCGGTTGACTTGGCAGGGAGGTAGTATGATCAAAGGATTGTGGTGGCTGAAGGCAGCAAGAAGGGTGGTGGTGACCGGAATTGGAACGGGAACAGGTTTGGTCGGGGTGGTGTCCCGACGAGTAACAAGAAGGCACGGGTGGATGACCGACGTGTGGTCACACCTGGTGCGGGGTCGAAGAGGTGTGGCAAATACGGAAAGGAGCATTCGGGAGAATGCAAATGGGGATCAAACATCTGCTTCAAGTGTGGAAAGCCTGGTCATATGGCTAGAGATTGTGGGGTTGTAAGGTGCTACAACTGTGGGGAAAGTGGTCACATGAGTAGAGACTGTAAGAAGCCAAGGGCTGAGGGTTTGGGGATAAAGAAGACCGGAGGAGAAGGATAGAGGGTGAGCGCCAGAGCATTTACGATGACGCAGGAAGAGGCTAGGACGGACCCTGATGTTGTGTTAGGTACGTTTCTAGTAATCAAACTTTAGCCTCAGTGTTATTTGATTCTGGTGCTAGTAAAAGTTTTATCTCTGCTGCTTTCTGTGCTAAACTGCCTGTTAGTAGTAGGAGTATTGATGCGCCCTTTGATGTAGAAACTGCCATAGGTAAGTCTACCAGGATTTCTGAGATGATAGAAGGTTGTGACGTGGAATTAGAAGGTCACCAGTTTCCTGTTAGACCATTCGTGATGACCTTAGGTGGTTTCGATGTAGTTCTCAGGATGGATTGGTTAGCGGACTATGAGGCGAACATTTTGTGTCGCAAGAAGATGATTCGTTTGACAGCGCCTGACGGGAGTTCAGTGACGAATTATGGAGATCGGGTCACAACGATTCCGAAAGTGATTTCAATGGCGGTGGCGGGAAAGTGTATGAGGCGTGGATGTAGTGCCTACTTGGCCTATGTAAAGGATGTGGATACGCCAACACCACAACTATCCGATGTACCGGTTGTGTGTGACTTTCCAGATGTATTTCCCGAAGACTTACCAGTAGTGCCACCTGACCGTGAGATCGAGTTTCAGATTGATATGATACTGGTGCCCAACCTGTTGCCAAAGCACCGTATCAATTGGCTCTGACAGAGATGAAAGAGTTGATGGAGCAATCACAAGAGCTGTTGGATAAGGGGTTCATTAGACCGAGTATCTCTCCTTGGGGTGCTCTGATCTTGTTCGTGAAGAAGAAAGACGGTAGCATGAGGATGCGTATCGACTAGCGTGAGTTGAACAAGTTGACAGTGAAGAACCGATCCCGTTACCGAGGATTGATGATTTGTTTGATCAGCTTCAAGGTGCCAGTTGGTTCTCAAGGATAGATCTTCGATCGGGTTACCATCAGCTGAAGGTGAAGGAGCAGGATATTCCTAAAACAGCTTTTCGCACACGTTATGGTCACTATGAGTTCCTCGTTATGTCTTTTGGTTTAACCAACACGCCAACTGCTTTTATGGACTTGATGAATCGAGTGTGTCGGCCGATGTTGGATAAATCAGTGATCGTGTTTATTGATGATATCCTGATATATTAAGCATGCCGGTCACATTCGAGAGGTGTTGGAGACGTTGAGAAGGGAGAAGTTGTATGCTAAATTCTCCAACTGCGCGTTCTGGTTGCGCGATGTCTAGTTTTTGGGTCACGTGGTGAATCCTGAAGGTATTATGGTGGACCCGGCAAAAGTGGAGGCGTTGATGCAATGGAAGGCTCCAAAGACGCCATTCGAGATTCATAGTTTCTTGGGTTTGGCGGGCTATTACAGGAGGTTTATTCAAGACTTCTCCAAGATAGCTTCTCCACTAACAAGTTGACCCAAAAGGATGTAAAGTTTGTATGGGGTCAAGCTCAAGAGAAGGCGTTTGAGGAGTTAAAGGCGAGATTGACTCAATCTCCTGTTTCGTCGTTACCTGATGGAAGTGAAGATTTGGTGGTTTATTCAGATGCTTCCTACTCGGGGTTGGGGTGTGTGTTAATGCAGAGAGGAAAGGATATAGCCTACGCATCCCGACAGTTGAAAGTTCATGAGGTTAACTATCCTACTCATGACTTGGAGCTAGCAGCCATGGTCTTTGCGTTAAAGATTGGAGGCACTACTTGTATGGGACGAAGTGCACAATCTTCACAGACCACAAGAGCTTGAAGTACTTCTTCGAGCAGAAGGATTTGAACATGAGGCAAAGGAGATGGTTGGAGCTCATAAAGGACTATGATTGCGAGATCCATTACCATCCGGGCAAAGCCAACGTGGTGGCGGATGCCCTTAGCCGAAAAGAGAGACCCGAGACGATTTGGGTGAAAGCCTACCAGTTGATCATGACCTCGGATGTGATGAAGCAAGTTAAGGAGTTTCAAGATGAGGCATTGAAAGAAGATCACCTTAACTCTGAAAGAATGAGAGGTCTGGTTGCGGAATTGGGTGAAAACACACTCGGTGTTAGAACCCAATTCGGGCGGATGTGGATTCCTCGTTTTGGGCATCTACGGGTGAAAATTATGGATGAAGCTCACAAGACTCGGTACTCTATTCATCCCGGTGCTACAAAGATGTATCAAGACATGAAGAAAGATTATTGGCGGCCGGGTATGAAGCGTGATGTGGTGGAGTACGTGAGTAAATTCCTTACTTGCTTACAAGTGAAGGACGAGCATCAAAAGCCGTATGGGAAGATCCAACCTTTGGATATATCGGAGTGGAAGTGGGAGCACATCACCATGGATTTTTCTACAAAGTTGCCGCGTACCGCGCGAAGGTATGATGCTATATGGGTTATTGTTAATCGTTTGGCAAAGAGTGCCCACTTCCTACCGATCCGCGAGACATATTCATCCGAGAGGTTGGCGGATCTTTTCATTAAGGAGATTGTAACTCGTCATGGTGTGCCGATGTCTATTGTGTCTGATCGTGACACCCGGTTTACATCTAAATTTTGGAAGAAATTCCACGATGCTATGGGGACGAGGTTACACATTAGCACGACTTATCATCCCCAGACTGATGGTCAGTCAGAAAGGACCATTCAGACGTTGGAGGATATGCTTCGGGCATGTGTTATTGATTTTGGAGGAAGTTGGGATGACCACTTACCGTTAGCGGAGTTCTCATATAACAACAGTTACCACGCCAGTATTGGTATTCCTCCTTATGAGATGCTATACAGTAGGAGATGTAGAACTCGTGTTTGTTGGGGTGACATTGGTCAGAAGGAGTTGGGGAGCGTCGAGGTGATCGAGGCTACGACTGAGAAGTTAGAAAGAATCAAAGCCTTTATGAAGGCAGCCAAAGATAGACAGAAGTCGTATACTGATAAACGACGTAGACCGATTGAATTCCGGGTGGGTGATAGAGTTATGTTGAAAGTCTCACCTTGGAAGGGTATCATTCGGTTCAGAAAGCGGGGCAAGTTGAGCCCAAGGTACACAGGGCCTTTCCGAATCATTGCTCGAGTAGGGGAGGTGGCCTATAGACTAAAATTACCAGAGGAGTTAAGTGGAATTCACCCGACATTCCATGTATCTCATCTAAGGAAATGTTTAGCAGACGAAGATATGGTTGTCCCACTGGAAGATATCGAGGTAGACGAACGACTCAATTATGTGAAGCAACCGGTGGCAATCATCGACCGTAAAGAGAAGATATTGAGGAATAAAGTGGTCCCACTTGTGCGCGTACAGTGGAAGCACAGAAAGGGATCTGAGTCTATGTGGGAGACGGAAGAAGAGATAAGACAACATTACCCACGTTTGTTCGAGCAATAACAGGTTTCAGGGACGAAACCTATATAAGGGGGGTGGACTTGTAACACCCGGTTATTTTCTTTGAAGCCGACAAAAGAAAGAAAAGAAATAAAGTCCAAAGTCGAGGGACCAAACTTGCCAAAATAGGAAAACCCATGAATGAGTGGGGGTATAAAAGGGGGAAGGCAGCCCACACCCTCCCCTGCACTTGTGAAAATTCAGCAAAGAGAGAAAGGAAGGGAAAGAGGGTTCAAGCTTCGGTTTTCTCGGTTTCGAGCGCAAAAGTTGAGGTGTAGCGGGTTGGATTGAAGCTCTACTCGACAGGGTTGTTTGTGTGAGTTTTGGGACCCCTCTTTTACATGTTTTCAACTGATTTGGGGCTGGAACACATAGTGAAACCCGTTTTGAAGTGTGTGTGTTGAACTCGTGTGTATGTGTTTATGTGTGATTCGAGTGGGGTTTAATTTCCGGCTTGTGTGTGCTTGAATGGTGTTATGGTAGGTGTTTCTAAGGTTTAGAATGGTTGATTTGAGCTTAGAACAGGTTTGGGAGGGCTTGGAGGCCGAAAATTGCAGTTAGGGTTCGGGATGAACTGCATTATGCATCAGTTAGAGCTATGCGACCGAATGGCATGCGATTGGAGGCCATACGGCCGAAAGGCATGCGACTGAGCTCCATGTGCACGGATGCCATGCGACTGAGGTCCATAGGCATGGAAGTCATACGACTGAAGTTCATGTGCCTGTAGGGCATGCGATTGAAGGTTATACGACTGAGGTCCATGCGCCTGGAGGCCATGCGACTGAGGTTCATATGCATGAAGGTTATGCAACTGAAGCCCATGCACCTGAAGTTATGCGAGTGAAGGCCATACGCATGGAAGTTATGCGTTTGAGAGTCCATACGCATAGGTGACCATTCGCCCATAGTATTCATCCGCGTAGGTCCATCCGTATAGGGTTCATTCGCCTGATGTCCATTCGCCTAAGTGTTCAGTCGCCTGCGAGGCCATGCGACTGAAGGGTGTTCATACGCCCAAATAGGAACTTAGTTTATTATCTGATTCTTGAGGAAAAAGGGTAAAAGTAGGCTTTGGCTTGGAAGATTCCCGGGGGTTTATGTAAGCTGACTTTTGAGGTCAAAGATGATGTGATGGGCGCGAATGATATAAGATGTATGATGATGATGTATGATGATGATGTTATGTATGATGTTATGTAAGATGTTATGTGTGATATATGTTATGTATGTATGCTGATATGTATGAAGATTTGCATAATCTTGTTGATGTTCCTGTTTATGTATGTTTATCTTCCCGTGGCTTTGCGTTGAATGATAATGAATGAAATAATTAAGTATGATGTAACGTAAAGTGGAAGATAACGAAAAGAGAAAAGAAATTATGAATGCATGCATTAATGAACGAATGAAAGTATGAAAGGCTTGCAAGGAAATGGAAGGAGGTTCACAACTCATTGAGCGTTGTTAGCTCAACTGCGTGTGTATTTTACAGCGTGCGATTTTGGCTAACTCATAAGGGTTCATACACACAGTAAGAGTTCAGTCTCGGTGACTTCTCCAACACGTGCGATTTCCTAATTACTGTGTATTATACAGCGTGCGATCTTGGCGAACTCATAAGAGTTCACACACATAGGGGGAGTCTGTCCTAGTGACCACTCCATACATGCGATATGGGGTCCTTGTCATTTAACCCTAGATGAAATTGCTTGGTGCTCTAGAGGGGGGTTAAGTACATGACAGGACCTAGATAGAAATGAAAGATAATAAATGTACGAAAAGTGTGATAAGTACGAAATGTGCGAAACGTGCGAAATGTACGAAATGAACAATGATGAAGATAATAAATATTATCTACGTGTACGTACGATGTGTGATCACGTTCTAAAGCCTGATATGATTTGAAAGAAAGTAATGAACGGTTTTAACGAAAGATAAAGCATGTTTTATATTATAAAAGTAGAACTCACTCAGCAACGCTGACTTTAATGTGTTTCCAGTTGGCAGGTAAAGGTTGCGAGGATGGCACGGGGCTGCTACTTGGCTCATTTCGGATGGCATCCATTTTTATAATGCTTTTGTTGTAACATCCGCCATTTTTCCAAGTTAAAACCCAAACCCGAACTCATTTTGATCTTTTATTATTAATTTACTTAATAAATAGATCAAATACATTAAATATGTAATCAACATATTGATTGATAAATAATTCTTTTTCATAAAATTATAAAGTTTATTAATCATGTTACAAAAAATAACTAAATGGAAAAGACTTATTAAAACTTATAAACTTATAAAACGAATTTTAATAAACTTATATAAAGTTTTATTAGTAATTATGAATTTTAAATACTGAAAATAAATAATCAAATTATAAAGTTTACAAGTTTTATAAAAGTTATAAAGATTAACAAATAAATAATTTGATTGACTATTCAAATGGGTTTATAAAGTTTATAAATATTTTATTAAAAAAAGTTGTTAAAATTAGAGGCTTCAAGAATTTAAATTTTAAATTATAATTATTCTTTTATTTATTTAAATTATTTTAATTTTATAATTATTTCAAATTCCAATCATAACCCCCTTTTAAAAGACTTATAAATCACCATTAACACCATTCATAACCTCCTCCTAACCCCAAGTATAAAAGCAAGGCTTAGGCCTCACTTTTCATTTGTTCATTCTCTAAAAATCTCACTCTCATATCTTTCTTTCATCTATTGGTTATGATCAATTTGAAGATTTTTATTTTACAAGAAATTTCAAGAATTCTTAATACTAAGGTAATCTTTTATTGATTTTATATTATACATTTCAATCATCCTAACATCCAATAGTTCTCATGACTTTATGTTCTTACTATTGTTATTTCTTCTACCAAATCTCTTTTTATTTTAATCATTATCATTTTATCATTAACATTTTAATAATCACTAACCTTATAACAATCACTAACATTCCTAAATTAAGCTAACAACACACTAACATAAACAAAGAATCCCGTTTGCATATGGATGGCTATGCCGCCGCATTCGGTTATTCTACAAGATTATTGTTCTAAATGATGGTTATTCCAAAGTCTTAGAATATTTTTATAACTTAAATGAAGACTAATATACCATATATTGACATAATAAAATGTTCTAACCCGTTTCATGATTTAACGATTTTAAAAGTCCACATAAGTGCCCTACTACAATTCTGGCAGAATATTATCTTACTTCAACCGACATCTACACGTTTTTATTTATTATAAAAGACTTAAATATACTATAATAATCTATCATCTTGTTACTATTCATAGTCGATCATCTAATTATAATTGGAATAATATTATTTGTATCACCCCATTTATTAAATATATCGACAACTATTATCAATATTTGGATTACTCTAGCATCAATCAATTTAACATTATGATATAAGTGAAAGCATTATAAACATCATTTGGAACATTATAGATTACTTACTTCATCATTAAAAACTATCTATAAAGATTTGAAATCCTTGATATCAACCGTTTACGGCTACACTCTTTATGCAAAGAATCATTCATCGGATAAAGGCATTAATTAACCCATTATGCACGAGTGAGTGCAAAACAATTGATAATTTCACAAGAAGCTAATCTACATCAATGATACTAATTGTTAACTTTAAGCTAACTAAAGAGCTCAACCGCACGCATGTAATGACATCGTGCTAATTCTAAACATGAATCTCATATGTTCTAATTAGGATTGCTTTGTTGGTGACCTTCACATTTCTTTACCGAGTTCAGAATTTATATAAGGATACCAGGTGAGTTCTAGTGATTCCCCTTTTTACTACTGTTTTGGGGTGAAGCATGCTCTGTTATTTTTGAACTATAATTGTGCTTTACTTGATGATTGTATGTGGGATTTATGGAATACCTGCTGATACTTATGTCATGATCATTAATTCTTTCGTGAACCGCTTGTTTTATATGAATAGATCTATTTGGGGAATCCCCCACACACAGTGGCTTCCGTTCCAGGAAGGTTACCCCACTGAGATCCTAAGGGGTCGTTTGTGGCATGTAACAGGTTTTGTTAAGAAACTATGGTGAACCATCCGGGCAGGTAGGGTTCACTGGTTTGGGGCTCAGTTCTTCCTTTGGGAATATCCGGTTAAACAAAACTTTAGAAGAGGCCAACCGGGACTGAGTGCAGGGTTGATTATGATTTTCTCCCATGATGTTGAAACTATGATTCATTCATTTTTATCAAATAAGGATTTGTTAAATTCTTTTTGTTTTTAAACTTTAAGCACTTGAATTCACCAACTTTATGTTGACACAAAATCTTTTGAGCATGTCTTTCAGGTACAGCTAGGTAGATTAGCCGAGCTATAGAAGATATTCAAATCCGAACCAAGAAGTGAGGGTAGGTGTTGAAGGAAAAAGGTCGAGCCTAGAAGCCTTAGTTACTGAAGCCTCAAGAAATATTGACAAATAGATAGGTCATGATACCCATGGATTGTAGATTGAGGCACCTTGTAAACTGAAACTAAACCCATATCCTAATGTAAATATTGTGAGATGCATTATATTAAACCATTTAGTTTCCGCTGCATTTTGGTTGTTGTTTACCAACCGTTACGTTCCGCCTCTCTGGGCCCGGGGTGTGACACTTCTCGTCTCTTGGAAATTAGCCCCTTGTGATTAAATTTCGCGATGAAATTTCTTAAAGTAGGGGAGACTGTAACATCCGCCATTTTTCCAAGTTAAAACCCAAACCCGAACTCAATTTGAGCTTCCATTATTAATTTACTTAATAAATGGATCAAATACATTAAATATGTAATCAACATATTGATTGATAAATAATTCTTTTTCATAAATTTATAAAGTTTATTAATCATGTTACAAAAAATTAACTAAATGGAAAAGACTTATTAAAACTTATAAACTTATAAAACGAATTTTAATAAACTTATATAAAGTTTTATTAGTAATTATGAATTTTAAATACTGAAAATAAATAATCAAATTATAAAGTTTACAAGTTTTATAAAAGTTATAAAGATTAACAAATAAATAATTTGATTGATTATTCAAATGGGTTTATAAAGTCTATAAATATTTTATAAAAAAAGTTGTTAAAATTAGAGTCTTCAAGAATTTAAATTTTAAATTATAATTATTCTTTTATTTATTTAAATTATTTAATTTTATATTTATTTCAAAGTCCAATCATAACCCCCTTTTAAAAGACTTATAAATCACCATTAACACCATTCATAACCTCCTCGTAACCCCAAGTATAAAAGCAAGACTTAGGCCTCTTTTCATTTGCTCATTCTCTAAAAATCTCACTCTCATATCTTTCTTTCATCTACTGGTTATGATCAATTCGAAGATTTTTATTTTACAAGAAATTTCAAGAATTCTTAATACTAAGGTAATCTTTTATTAATTTTATATTATACATTTCAATCATCCTAACATCCAATAGTTCTCATGACTTTATGTTCTTACTATTGTTATTTCTTCTACCAAATCTCTTTTAATTTTAATCATTATCATTTGATCATTAACATTTTAATAATCACTAAACTTATAACAATCACTAACATTCCTAAATTAAGCTAACAACACACTAACATAAACAAAGAATCCTGTTTGCATATGGATGGCTATGCCGCCGCATTCGGTTATTCTACAAGATTATTATTCTAAATGATGGTTATTCCAAAGTCTTAGAATATTTTTGTAACTCAAATGAAGACTAATATACCATATATTGACATAATAAAATGTTCTAACCGGTTTCATGCTTTAACGATTTTAAAAGTGCACATAAGTGCCTTACTACAATTCTGGCAGAATATTATCTTAATTCAACCGACCATAACTTGATCATAAAAACCTAAATTTGGATAAACTCAGACTCCAGTGTTAATTTCATTGAATTACCTTTTCAACGACAGTTTATACGTCTTTAAATGAAATCGGACGACTCAACAATAGCCTTCACAAGATAAGTGCGCATTTCTGCACCTTCTGTCTTGTGCTGCTTGTTTGACCTATTTAATGATCTTTTCATAAAAATGTTTCTGAATAAAAGTTGCCTGGGAGACTTTGAACTAGTCAAGTATAAATGTTTATAATTTTATGAAACTGTTTGCTATTTTTAAAACCTGTTCAAAAACATACCAAACATTCTGTCCAGAATCTAAAATTAATGCAATAATCCTTTTTCAATCTACCTTTCGCTTTTTAGCATTCTCTAAACGTCCTAACTTCTTGTAATGAATTCCAACCTCAATTTATTGTTTTTTTTATCATTTAGGACACCATATTTGACTCTTGACATCCAAGCTTTCTTATGTACTCTACAACCATCACTATACACAACCATCACTATACTTGTGAGTCTTCCATGTGAGTTCTCCATGCCCCTTTTACTTTATTTCACACCTTTTGGGGTGAAACATGTTAATTTTATCAACTTATACTTGTAAACATCTTGATACTTGTAAATGCACATGCAATTCATCTTTACCTTTTTGTCATGGTTATTTGTGTTTTTGTAAGTCTTATATGAGATACATATTTTGTTTACAATCATTAACTATTGCTAGCCTGGCGACGTCTTAGATATTTGGGCCTGACAAGCCTATTTGGTGCTAAAGTCGATGTATTGCCGACTCCTGATGACGTATGCTTGTTCATCATGGGAACCAAATACACTTAGCCAATCTTATATACTTGTAATCAAGTCGAGGTTTGGTTGTAACTGTATGTGTTCTATAAGCTTGCTAACTCGTAACCATGAACATGAATTGCTACTTGTAACCCTTTATATATATATATATATATATATATATATATATATATATGTATGTGTGTGTTTAATCCTTGGGAACTCACCAACTTTATAGTTGACCCTTTATTTTTAACATGTTTCAGGTTTGTTACTTGAGGAACTCTTCTTGCTTATATAGGACTTGGACTTAGAGAAATTAAACATCTTATGTTGTTGTTTATATTTTTGTGTATTGTAATGACTTAATTGACTTGTATTGTTCAATTAATAATGGTATTTAATATTATTCCAACTAATTTAGTTCCATGTGCTATGAACAATCGTTTCACATTCATCCGCCCCGATGGTCAGGGTGTGACATTTGTGATGTAATGAAACAAGTATTTTGTAATGTGATAACGATGTATTATTTTGCAAAAGTTTTTATAATGAAACGAAATGTTATTTTTGAATGTTTCCGCTGCGGTGTTCATTTAAGTTAAATGTAAATATATATTTTATGTGCGATGATTGGCCAGCTGTAAGCGTCCCGGGAACGGGGCCTTACACATTTCAAGTCCACCTACCTCTTTGGATCCACCACCTTATTCCAACCCACCCACAGGACTTTTGATTCATTACTCGAGCCACCCCAAAGGAATATTTTCATGATGTGTTTGAGCACATTAATCACATGGGGACTGTAAAACAAAGAGATAATATAATGTAATAGAAGTTGTTAGGTTATGTGGACGGTTCCCTACCTACACCACCATAGGTTATTTATAAATCTGATGGTAAAGTGTCTTATAATCCTCCATACTCTACACGGTTTGATGCTAATTAGTGTGAAACCCTCTGCTTAACTCTTCTCTTTAGAGGAAGTTATATTTGATATTTTGGGCCTCACCACTTTGTCTCAAATTTGTCTTGCTCTCCGTGACGCTTATTGTAACTTTTCGATCAAACGTGCACAAGGGCTACGTGACCAGCTTCTCACTTTAACCAAAGGGTTCCTCTGTGGCTTAGGTGTTGTTTTTAAGATGTTTTATACTACCATTAAGGTAGTCAAACTGCAACTGGATATTCGTGTTCTTCTTTCTAAGCTGAAAACCACAAAATGATTTTCAAATCCATTCATGGCAATTAGCAAATACTAGCCATGGCCTTCACAGCTACATTTTCTTGCTCTTTCAATACTGCTCGTGGTCATGGCCAATCCACTTATTCTAACTGTGGTGATGTTCAGGGTCATGGCCATCGTTCTCCAACTTGCCAATTATGTAGGCAAGATGGAAATTATGCTAATCAATGCCCAGGTCTTGCTTCTTTTGCTTCTAAAGTCGCCTGTTGATGCTAATACGCTAGTGCTTTTCATGTTAAATGTCATGTTACCGATTGCACTCCAGATTGGATGACCGATTTCGGAGCCACCACTCATACGACCACAAATTCGGGTGATCTTACTGATGCCGCTCCATTTATTGATAATGCTAATGTAACTATTGGTAATGGTGCATCGTTAAATATATCACATTTAGGTTCATCTTATCTCCCACCTATTTCCATATACAAGATGTTTTGGTTTTTCCTCAACTAACCAATATTCTTGTTAATTAGTAAACTTACCATCAGCAATTCAGTTGATGTTTTATTGTCTAATGATTACTTTAAAATTCAAGATCAAGAATACATAAATTTTTTTGGCTTGGGGCAAGTGTGAGAATGGAGTTTATATCCTTTGCCATGACCATCAAGATATAATGGTGGTTTCTCCCGTAAAAGGATCTTTTGAACTTTGGCACGACTAGTTATGCACATTAATTTTGATGTTCTTTCATGTTTGAATAAATCTGGATAATTATCATTTACTTTTGTTTTGTCTAAACCAGTTGTTTATCAAGTTTGTTGATTGTCTAAAGGACATAAGATACAGTTTACTTTAAATTATAAATGTGCCATGTCTCCCCTTGAATCGGTGCATTGGGATTCGTGGGGTCCTAACCAAATACACTCTATTGATGACTACTCTAGTTTCACATGGTTTTACCCTCTTAAAACCAAGTCCTAGTTTTCTCACACAACCTATTTCTTAAAGTTTGTCTAAACTCAATTCTCTGTCAAAGTTAAAGTTTTTCAAAGTGATGGTGGAAAGAAATTTGTTAACAACACCTTCAGAAAAGTATTTAAGGATAATGAAACCTTTCATCAAATTTTTTGTCCATATAAAACTAAACAAAATGTACAAGCTAAACGGAGACATCGGTACATATTTGAAATCGGTCTAGCTATGTTGTTTACCGCACATGTTTCGACCATCTATTGGGTAGGCACATTTGTATCCGCGATATATATTATAAGTCGATTAGCGTCTGTGGTTCCTGATGGTTAATCACTGTTTGAAGTATAATTCCTTCGTACAACAACTTACGATAATTTCAAGTATATGAGGGACATATATACCTATATATACAGAGTTATTTAAAAGTTAAATTATTGCCACAAAGCATCCCGTGCATTTTTTTGATGCTCTTTGCAATATAAATTATACGAGTGCTTAGACCCACAAACCTTTTTGTTTATATTACATGACATGCCAAGTTTGGTGAAACATTAATGCCTTTTATTTCCTCTCAGCATGCTAATGAATCAATCACTTAAATTGGCCTTTGTTTCTTTCTTAGATGACATCGTTCCTTCACACACATCTACATCGACCGCACGACCCAATCTCCTCCTTTACATGTTATGGAACATCAACCTACAAGCCAACCTACTTCTCCTTATCCTACCTGTTCTAGTCCTATTTTTCTTTCCCCTACCTTGCTACCTCTACAACCATAAACCATCCCGTCACCTACATCCACCCACTACCCTCGACTACTTTCCTTAAGCACACCATCTACACCACCCTCAAGCACACCATCTACCACTGTCGAGACCACAATCTGCATCTACACCACTATCGAGCCCATAATATTCATCTGACTCCGGTAGGCCTCCCCCTTCACAAACTTCTCTTCCTTCGATCTAGACCCGCAAACCCACACCCTCCCAAACAACATCCACCTCGATTCACCATATGACTATAAAGGCAAACCAAAGCATAAGGTTGATCTTACCTTTTTAGATCATGGTCCATTATGTTTTTTTATTTGTAGCTCATTCTCTAAAGGCTTTAAGTCTACTGCCAAAGATCCTAAATGGATGCCTACTATACATGATCAGATGACCGCCGTTGCAGCAATAAAGGTTTTGCTTCCTTGGCCTAAAAACACCAATATTGTTAAATACAAATGGACATTTAGAACTAAATATCATTCTAATTGAACTTTTGAGCATTTTGAAGCCCTTCGGTCCCTCTAGTTCCTAGACTTGACTACTCTCATACATTTAAACCGGTTGTCAAAGCTACCACCATTCGCACAGTCCTCTGTCTTAGTGTCATTCATCAATGTTAGCTTCATCAATTAGATGTAAATAATGTTTTTCTACACATAAGCTACATGAAAACCATCTACATGGGGTAGCCACCTGGTTTCATTGATCCTTAATTTCCTAACCATGTTTATCATTTTTAGAAAGCTTTATATGGCCTTTAGTAGGCTCTTAGGGTTTGGTTTAATTGATTAAGTCATTTTCTCATCAAATATGGATTTGTTTGCAATCTAGGCGATCCTTTCTTATTTGTATTTAAAGAAGAATGCTTGTATTATCTATTTATTTTTTTATGTTGATAATCTAATCCTTATTGGAAATCTAAAAGATATTGTTTAATCCACCATATGAAGGTTACATACACACTTTAGTATTGAGGATTTGGATAGCTTAAGATTCTTTTTATGCCTTGAGGCTACACATACGAATGATGGCTTATTCTCAATCAATCAGAGTATACTCATGATATTGTGAATCATGATAAGTTACTTGACTCAAAACCGGTCTCTACATTCGTTGTTTCTTTCAATTGGTCCAACCTTCTTGGATGTTACAATATATCGATCTCTCCCCCATGTAGATGGTTTTCATGTAGATTATGTGTACAAAAACATTATTTACATCTAATTGATGAAGCTAACATTAATGAATGACACTAAGACAGAGGACTGTGCGACACCTTAAGGTCCGTCAATTAACGTGGTTTTCCGTTAGCTATCCTTTGAACATTCATTCCTCATCTTTATTGACTCTTTGTGTGGATATCATACTTGCCTATCATCTCTATTCATGTGTTCGAATCATTAACATAAACTATTTTCAAAAACTTTTACAACTTTCATCATCGTAACCGCCAAATATATCATTTTTATATAAAATTAACATCACTAATAAAACCATTTATAAGTTATAAACATCATTAAATGCATTTTTATAATTAATATAATTAACATAATAAAGTCGTTTTTCAACCGAAACAAATTTAGGAAAACTCGGGGGGTTAAGTGCAGGGACTAATTGTGATATTTTGCAAACTTGGGCTGGGTATATAAACCCATATTCCAGCCCTAGCCTCATTCATTTCACCTTCTTCTTCATCTTCTTCATCTTCACCTCTCATCTTCATTCTAGCACCAAAACCGACCCATTTGGTCTCGTTTTCGCCGTCTAGACTTCATCTACAACCTAGTCTACTCCATTCTAGCAGGTAGACGACTTTGGTTGTCCCTTTTCTTGCTTATTCACGGCTGTCCATTCTAGGGTTTCGGGTGTTCGGGTTCAACCCGAACACATGAGGTCGTGTGAGTGCGTGTGAGGTCTTTCTGCATGTGCTTCTTGTTTGTGTATGTGTGTAGAGTGTTTCTGGAAGTCCTTGTTGTGTAAAACTCGTGCTCAGAGCAGCCGAAGGCTGCTCAGCCCCTTCAACAGTCGCGATTCTGCTGTTCAGGCGACTGGGTCTGTCATGCGATTGAGTCGTGCGACTGGGTGAGTCGTGCGACTGAGCCATGCGTCTGAGTCAATCGTGCGACTGAGTTGTGCGACTGGGAGTGTCGTGCGACTGAGTCGTGCGTCTGTGTGAATGTGTGCGATTGAGTCTATACGAATGAATGTTGTGTGCGATTGAGTCTATGCGAATGAATGTGATGGGCGATTGAGTCAGGTGACCGAATGAATGTATGCGATTGTGCGTGTATCGCACGACTGGAGTCCAATCGCATGAATGAAGGTTCAGTCGTACGAATGAAGCTGATTCGTACAAATGAAGGTTGATTCGTGCGTATGGAGGTTGAGTCGTGCGATTGAGTGTTGTGTGGTACGACTGAATGCCAGTCATATGAATGAAGGTTCAATCGTACGAATGAAGCTGATTCGCACGATTGAAGGTTGATTCGTGCGAATAGAGTGTTGAGTCGTGCGTCTGGTCCTGTCGTGCGACTGTAGTTGTTGTGTATGATTTTCCTTCTTGGGTGTGGTGTGTGTGTGTCGTGTGATGTTGAGGTAACATTAACACGGTTGCCATTGCTCAACCACAAAGATTAAAGTCAACGCTATCAAGCTTACAAATACTATCTCAAATTAAATCTACTTAACATTTTACAATTATCAACAACCGATTTGTAAATACTAATATTTAACAAATACTTTTCTTATAACAACGGAACTTTTACACCAATGTCATCAGCATTGGCGACGATGTCTAGTACTTGGATCTACATAAGATCTAAAGCGTGCGTCTGTTTATGTGTGTTACACACGACCCAACCGATACAACCCGAACCGACCGAACATTATTATACGCTTTATTCATATCATTAATGCTTAACAATAACTATCAATAGGTGTTTGACCGTTCATTACATACTACATTTGGATACGTTGATCATACATACTTACCACTTAACAAGTGAGTTTCGTGGCCCCTTTTACGCTTACAATATTTCAAACATTTACAACTTGGGGGAAAAGTATGCTCACCCATTTTCAATGCTGTACAATTTACTTACAATTTACATACATGGAATCAACGTGATACTGTTTTACAAGTACTTATATGATACATGCTTGGGTCTGCTGTGTGGTTCTATCTTTGCAACTATTTAATTCTAGTGTGGGAACCGACGGATAGGTATTGGTAGTACTACTGGGTTGACACCCCCACCCTTGTTCGTTGGTATACTAGTTGGTACCATCAATGGCCAGGAACGGGCCCTTGGGTGAATATATTCATCGCTACAATATTGTCATGTGATTTTACTTGCTTACGTATTCACGGTATTCCACATCGCTTACTATACAGCATCACTTACTTATTTTCTACTTAAACCTGCAAGCTCACCAACAATTTTGTTGACCATTTTGAGCATATCTTTTCAGGTGATTATGCAAATTGAGGATCTAGGTGTGCTGCCTCAGTGGAGACCCTAGGATGCATTTTTGAGACTAAACATATTTGACAAACAATTATTTTGATATAATGTTGTAATCTGATTTAAACAAGCTTATTCTTTTGATACTTGTTCCCCGGTTGTGGGAATTTACATTACAATTTCATCTTTATTTGGCTATGTGAATCATTTATCATGTTATGCTTATGACTATGTTGTCGTGAATATTGACTAAACACGACACAAGTCCCCTTGTTGTCGGGTGTCGTCATGACACGCTTATCATCATTTATTATATTGCATCTCTATCGCTTACCATGTGTTATGACGATCCCGATCTCGTTACATCCCCGTGTTTCCGCTTTTAGGATTGGTATCAGAGCCATTGGTTATAGAGAATTAGGCAATGCGCTTGACCTAGACTATAACCTTGGAACCTTCATGTAGATTTGCATGCTAGGATCTGTATGCATATTATATCTCGTGTATGTGTTCCTCGTTACTTGATTCGTTCATCTATCTGTTATGTGATCTTTCCTCCCTATGAGAGAGCCCTTGTGCTCACTCTTTTATGGGATGCTTCTATTGGATCTTCCGTTCCCTCTGCGCGCCGAGTTGGTTTATCAAATCCGGGTACTAAACCCGAAGAGATCTTCACAGATCATATTATTGCGCTTGACCTCGGACATTGAGATTAACCCTGAGGAGGTTATGTCTGAAACCTCGAAAGAGGAAGAGATAGAAAACCTTCGCTAGACTAAACGTGATTATATACATGGATTTACAACTGATATGATGGACTATTGTTGAGACATTACCAATTCATGGTGTGAGAACTACACCACTTGCATGCGATGTGTGGTGACAATAAGCGTGATATTAACTTGGAATACTGGACTTAATGAGTGTTATGGATAATACACTTTGAAATGATTTAAGCTTGCGTGTTTACTATTTCTATAATTATAAATGCCGCCTCGAAAAGTTACCCGCAGCAATAGTGGCGGGAGTGAAGCCCCAAGGGGCAGAGGCAGAGGTAGAGGTAGAGCACCAAGAACAAATGATGGTCCTGCCAGCAATAATCAGGGAACAGGAGACTCTGATATGGCAGCTTTGATCGCTCAACAGTTGGCCGCACTGATTCCTACTATCGTGGCCCAAGTGAGCGATGCACTCCAGCAACACCACCCCCACAGGGATGGTGGTCATGATAATGAGGATAATGGAGAAAGAGGTCACGGTGGGATCGAAACTGAAGTGGGAAATGGAAACCCGACTGGAAACGAAAGCAATCAGGAGACCAGGAATGGTGGAACAGCTGGTATTGAGACGGGGGTTGTTAATGCTAGATGGGGGCGTTCATACAAAGAGTTTGTGGCCTGCAAACCGAGTGAATTTGATGGGAAAGGTGGGGCAATATCCCTAACCAGATGGCTAGAAAAGATGGAGGCATTGATTGACATCAGTGAGTGCCTCGACAGCCAAAGAATCAAGTATGACGTGTTCTCTACAGGGTAAGGCCCTAACCTGGTGGAACACCCAGGTTCAAGCTAGAGGAAGAGAATCAGTGATGCATATGTCGTGGGATGAATTCAAAGCTTTGATCACTGAGAAATACTGCCCCCTCAATGAGATGTAGAAACTGGAGCATGAATTCTGGAATCATGCTATGGTGGGGGCCGGGCATGCAGCTTATACTGACCGTTTTCATGAGCTGGCAAGATTGGTTCCGCATTTGGTCACGCCGGAATCAAAGTGAATCGAGAGGTATATTTGTGGACTTGAGCCTCAAATCCGAGCAATGGTAACAGCAGCTGCTCCTCCTACTATTCAGAGCGCAATTCTGAAGGCTGACGCTCTAACTGATGAGATGGTGAGAACAGGGGTTTTGGGGAGAGGAGCAGAGAAGAGAAAGAATGTTGGGGAATAAAGCTGGTCGAGTGCTGGGAAGTTTGATAAAAGGGCCAACACGACCAGAAATTTCGTGGCCGTGACTCAGGGCAAGAGAGAGTATGTGGGCCGCACCCCAAATGTGACAGGTGCAACTATCATCATCCCCCAGGAATGCAGTGTCGGGTGTGCGCGAACTGTAGACGCCCGGGGCATCTAGCAAGAGACTGCAGAACAGCACTGAATCTTGTGGCACCAATCAACGCGGTTAACCCCGCCAGGAATGCCAGGGTTTGTTATGAGTGTGGAGGCCCTGATCACTACAGAAACATGTGCCCCAGGCTGAATCGGGCACCAGGTCAACAAGAAACAACCAGCAGCAAGTGATGGCCATAGCTGGAAATCAAGGCCCGACAAATCAAGGGAATGCAGCTCGGAGACGTGCATTTGTCATTGGAGCCAACGATGCCCGTCAGGACCCGAATGTTGTCACGGGTACGCACTTACTCAATCATCACTTCGCATCTATATTATTGATACGGGAGCAGACAATAGCTTTATATCTTTTGAGTTTGTGCAATTGCTTGATTTGAGTCCTAGTAGGCTAGAAACTAGCTACTCTATAGAAATGGCCAATGGTAGAGTTGTTCAGGCCAATGAGATTATTAGGAAGTGCTCGATAATATTGGAGGACCATGCCTTTGATATAGACTTGATACCCTTTGAGCTAGGAAGTTTTGACGTGATTGTGGGTATGGATTGGTTGTCGCAAAACGGAGCCGAGATTGTCTGTCGGGACAAAGTAGAACGAATCCCTATGCCAAATGGGGAGGTACTCAAGATTCAAGGAGAACGACCGGGAAGAAACTTAAAGCTTATCTCCTGCATGAAAGCATGCCGAAGTTTACGAAAGCAGTGCTACGCTTTTCTGGCTCATGTGGTAGAAAAGAAGGACGAAGAGAGGAAACTAGTAGATATTCCAGTGGTACGGGACTACCCAGATGTATTTTCTGATGACTTGTCTGGTTTGCCTCCTCCACGACAGGTGGAATTTCGTATAGAGTTGGTTCCTGGAGCTACACCGGTAGCAAAGACGCCATATCGGTTAGCACCATCAGAAATGCAAGAGTTATCTAGTCAGTTACAAGAACTACTGGAGAAGGGTTTTATTCGACCGAGTCACTCACCGTGGGGAGCACCGGTATTATTTGTCAAAAAGAAGGATGGGTCGTTCCGCATGTGTATCGATTACCGTGAGCTGAACAAGTTAACTGTGAAGAATCGATATCCTCTCCCAGGATCGACGATCTGTTTGATCAGCTGCAAGGAGCTTCATATTTCTCAAAGATCGACCTTCGTTCTGGATATCATCAGCTAAGGGTTTTCGAGGACGACATACCGAAGACAGCGTTTAGACTCGTTATGGGCACTATGAGTTCTTGGTTATGTCGTTCGGGCTGACCAACGCACCAGCTGTGTTTATGGATCTAATGAATCGGGTGTGTAAACTTTACTTGGATAAATTTGTGATTGTATTCATAGACGATATACTTATCTACTCCCGATCAAAAGAAGATCATGAAGAACACCTTCGGGAAATTCTGGAACTGTTACGGGAAGAGAAACTTTTCGTCAAGTTCTCGAAGTGTGAATTTTGGTTGCGGGAAGTGAAGTTTTTGGGTCATGTGGTTAATGAGGATGGGATTCATGTAGATCCCGGCAAGATTGAAGCGGTGAAGAAATGGGATGCACCCCAGACACCATCAGAAATATGGCAATTTTTAGGATTGGCCGGTTACTATCGTCGCTTCATCGTGAATTTTTCAAAGATCGCGCAACCATTAACCCTGCTTACTCAGAAAGACAAGAAGTTTGATTGGGGACATGCACAAGAACAAGTGTTCCAAACGTTGAAAGAGAAGTTGTGTAACGCGCCTATATTGTCCCTCCCAGATGGAACTGATGATTTTGTGGTGTACTGCGATGCTTCACATCAAGGATTGGGATGTGTGCTAATGCAGAAGGATAAGGTGATTGCCTACGCTTCGCGACAACTTAAAGTGCACGAAAAGAACTATACAACTTATGATCTTGAGTTGGGCGCTCTAGTATTTGCACTCAAGATTTGGAGGCATTACCTGTATGGAACCAAATGCATCATCTACATAGATCATAAGAGCCTCCAACATATTCTGGATCAGAAGGAACTTAACATGCGTCAGCGACGTTGGGTAGAGCTACTTAGTGACTACGATTGTGAAATCCGGTATCATCCGGGGAAAGCTAACGTGGTGGCTGATGCTTTAAGCCGTAAGGAACGCGTGAAACCTCTACGTGCTCGAGCGTTGGGATTGACTATTCAAACGAACATGAAAGCTCAGATCCAAATGGCACAGAGTGAAGCGTTGAAAGAAGAAAACCTTGCGGGAGAAGAATTCCGAGGGTTAGATAAACAGATGATTTGCAAGGATGATGGTATACAGTACTTCATGGATCGTATATGGGTACCCAGATGGGGAGATATACGTACCTTAGTCATGGATGAAGCCCACAAGACGCGATATTCTATTCATCCTGGTGCAGACAAGATGTATCATGATCTCAAAGATCTGTACTGGTGGCCAGGTATGAAGAAAGACATTGCCATGTACGTTAGCAGGTGCTTGACATGCTCGAAAGTTAAAGCTGAACATCAGAAACCATCGGGATTATTACAGCAACCTGAAATTCCCGAGTGGAAGTGGAAGAATATAGCCATGGATTTGATTACCAAACTCCCTAGAACGAGCAGCGGGCATGACTCGATATGGGTCATAGTGGATCGAATGACGAAGTCAGCTCATTTCTTGCCGATCCGAGAAGACTACAAAATGGATAAGTTGGCGAGATTGTACATAAAAGAGGTCGTGACAAGACACGGAGTGCCGGTGTCGATCATATCCGACCATGACAGCCGATTTACTTCACGATTTTGGCAGACACTACAGAACGCGATGGGCACTCGATAGATATGAGTACCGCCTATCACCCTCAGACAGATGGCCAAAGTGAACGAACTATACAGACGCTAGAAGACATGTTGAGAGCATGTGTAATTGACTTTGGGGTAGTTGGGACGCTCATCTACCGTTGATCGAGTTCTCTTACAACAACAACTACCATACAAGCATTGGATGTGCTCCGTTCGAAGCATTGTATGGAAGAAAATGTAGATCATCTGTTTGTTGGGCCGAGATTGGTGAAAGTCAGTTAATAGGCCCAGAGATCATTCAAGAAATAACCAACAAGATCTTTCAAATCAAAGACCGACTGAAAGCTGCTAGAGATCACAAAAGAGCTATGCCGACAACCGTCGGAAGCCTCTAGAATTCAACATTGGGGATCGAGTCTTACTTAAAGTCTCCCCTTGGAAAGGAGTCGTTCGATTTGAAAGAAAGGAAGTTAGCCCCAAGATACGTTGGACCATTCGAGATTACAGAAAGAATCGGTCCAGTGGCTTACCGATTAAGGTTGCCACAAGAACTCAGCGGTGTACATGATACTTTCCACGTGTCAAACCTCAAGAAGTGTTTGGCCGACGAATCCCTTCACGTTCCAATTGAGGAAATCAAGATTGATGAAAAGCTTAATTTTGTTGAGGAACCCATTGAGGTCATGGATCGAAAGGTCAAACAACTGAAGCGCAGTAGAATACCTATTGTTCGCGTAAGGTGGAATTCAAAACGAGGGCCAAGTTTACATGGGAACGGGAAGATCAGATGAAACTCAAATATCCACATCTATTCGAGGATGACCCTCTTGGACCTAACTCCAGCTGAATTTCGGGACGAAATTCTCTCAACTGGGGGATACTGTGACATCCGTCACCTTAAGGTCCGTCAATTAACGTGGTTTTCCGTTAGCTATCCTTTGAACATTCATTCCTCATCTTTATTGACTCTTTGAGTGGATATCATACTTGCCTATCATCTCTATTCATGTGTTCGAATCATTAACATAACTATTTTCAAAAACTTTTACAACTTTCATCATCGTAACCGCCAAATATATCATTTTTATATAAAATTAACTTCACTAATAAAACCATTTTTAAGTTATAAACATCATTAAATGCATTTTTATAATTAATATAATTAACCTAATAAAGTCGTTTTCAACCGAAACAAATTTGGGAAAACTCGGGGGTTAAGTGCAGGGACTAAATGTGATATTTTGCAAACTTGGGTTGGGTATATAAACCCATATTCCAGCCCTAGCCTCATTCATTTCACCTTCTTCTTCATCTTCTTCATCTTCACCTCTCATCTTCATTCTAGCACCAAAACCGACCCATTTGGTCTCGTTTTCGCCGTCTAGACTTCATCTACAACCTAGTCTACTCCATTCTAGCAGGTAGACGACTTTGGTTGTCCCTTTCCTTGCTTATTCACGGCTGTCCATTCTAGGGTTTCGGGTGTTCGGGTTCAACCCGAACACATGATGTCGTGTGGGTGCGTGTGAGGTCTTTCTGCATGTGCTTCTTGTTTGTGTATGTGTGTAGAGTGTTTCTGGAAGTCCTTGTTGTGTAAAACTCATGCTCGGAGCAGCCGAAGGCTACTCAGCCCCTTCAACAGTCGCGATTATACTGTTCAGGCGACTGGGTCAGTCATGCGATTGAGTCGTGCGACTGGGTGAGTCGTGCGACTGAGCCATGCGTCTGAGTCAATCGTGCGACTGAGTTGTGCGACTGGGAGTGTCGTGTGACTGAGTCGTGCGTCTGTGTGAATGTGTGCGATTGAGTCTATGAGAATGAATGTTGTGTGCGTTTGAGTCTATGCGAATGAATGTGATGGGCGATTGAGTCAGGTGACCGAATGAATGTATGCGTTTGTGAGTGTATCGCACGACTGGAGTCCAATCGCACGAATGAAGGTTCAGTCGTACGAATGAAGCTGATTCGTACGAATGAAGGTTGATTCGTGCGTATGAAGGTTGAGTCGTGCGATTGAGTGTTGTGTGGTACGACTGAATGCCAGTCATACGAATGAAGGTTTAATCGTACGAATGAAGTTGATTCGCACGATTGAGGGTTGATTCGTGCGAATTGAGTGTTGAGTCGTGCGTCTGGTCCTGTCATGCAACTGAAGTTGTTGTGTGTTATTTCCTTCTTGTGTGTGGTGTGTGGTGTCGTGTGATGTTGAGGTAACATTAACACGGTTGCCATTGCTCAACCACAAAGATTAAAGTCAACGCTATCAAGCTTACAAATACTATCTCAATTAAATCTACTTAACATTTTACAATTATCAACAACCGATTTGTAATACTAATATTTAACAATACTTTTCTTATAAAACGGAACTTTTACACCAATGTCATCAGCAATGGCGACGATGTCTGGTACTTGGATCTACATAAGATCTAATACGTGCGTCTGTTTGTGTGTGTTACACGCGACCCAACCGATACAACCCAAACCGACCGAACATTATTATACGCTTTATTCATATCATTAATGCTTAACAATAACTATCCATAGGTGTTTGACCGTTCATTGCATACTACATTTGGATACGTTTATCATACATACTTACCACTTAACAAGTGAGTTTCGTGGCCCCTTTTACGCTTACAATATTTCAAACATTTACAACTTAAGGGAAAAGTATGCTCACCCAATTTCAATGTTGTACAATTTACTTACAATTTACATACATGGAATCAACGTGATACTGTTTTTACAAGTACTTATCTCATACATGCTTGGGTCTGCTATGTGGTTCTATCTTTGCAACTATTTAATTCCAGTGTGGGAACCGACAGATAGGTATTGGGTAGTACTACTGGGTTGACACCCCCACCCTTGTTCGTTGGTATACTAGTTGGTATCATCAATGGCCAGGAACGGGCCCTTGGGTGAATATATTCCGACAATATCTTTGTGTACGTCGCTAGGTTTGGTTGCAAAGCTCATTGTCATGTGACTTTACTTGCTTACATAACTGTATTCACGGTATTCCACATCGCTTACTATACACAACATCACTTACTTATTTTCTACTTAAACCTGCGAGCTCACCAACAATTTTGTTGACAATTTTGAGCATATCTTTTCAGGTGATCATGCAAATTGAGGATCTAGGTGTGCTGTCTTAGTGGAGACCCTAGGATGCATTTCTAAGACTAAACATAGTTGACAAACAATTATTTTGATACAATGTTGTAGTCTGATTTAAACAAGCTTATTGTTTTGATACTTGTTCTCGGGTTGTGGGAATTTACATTACAATTTCATCTTTATTTGGCTATGTGAATCATTTATCATGTTATGCTTATGACTATGTTGTCGTGAATATTGAGTAAACACGACACAAGTCCCCTTGTTGTCGGGTGTCGTCATGACACGCTTATCATCGTTTATTATATTGCATCTCTATCGCTTACCATGTATATATATATATATATACATACATATATATATATGTATATATATATATATGTATATATATATCTATATATATGTATGTCTATATATATATATGTATGTATATATATATATACATATGTATGTATGTATATATATATATATATATATCTATATATATATATATATATACATATATATCCACTATATATATCTATATATATATATTATATATATATATGTGTATATATATATATATATTTATATATGTATTGAAGGGGTATCACCCCAAAAAGAAGAAACGTAAGGTTTGGTCAACCAATAATTACAATAGTCGCGGCCCAAACGAAACGACCCAGCCGCGGCACGACAGGGCTGCTGTGTTGGGGGCCTAGCCGCGGCCCAAATGAAAAGGCCACACCGCGGCTGAAAAAGTCTCGCCGCGGCCCACGCAAGTTGAGGGCCTAGCCGCGGCTCCAAGCCGGGTCTCTCCCTCCTAGCGCCCCAAACCACGATCCGTCCCGCCCAAGTCGCGTAACGAACCAAAGTTGTTTTTATAGCGAAAAGAACCCAAGTCACAGCCGGAAGAATGTACCCAAACCGCAGATAAGCCCATACCGCGGCTGGCCTGAAGCCGCGGCTGGGTATGATACACCAAGATGGTATCGTGAATCCTCGCAACCAACACTTATGAAAACTTTCACGTAAACTTGGCAACCAAGGACGACATTCATTGATTACAAAGGGAATAAGAAAGAACCATAAAATGACAAAACGAGTAAAGCCAAAACATTGGCAGGAGGTCAGAACAGCCCCCAAATCTCCAAGTCAACTATAAAGACAAGCCACATTAATGATAGTCAGAAACCCTTTGCATCAGAAGGGTATAAAACCTCTGACTCGGGAATTTCAGTCCCATATCACTGACCACAGACTTCCAAGAATAGAACAATGCTAGATCTGGTGCCCATGCATCAACACTATAAATACCCCTCTTATTCACATTCGTATGGACAGAACACTTTACCATAAACCACTCACTTGGTAATTTTCCTCTTGAAAGATATATCAACACAGATACTTATTCTCACGCCGGAGTGTGGTCTCGGGGAGAAAACCCTTTCTGCCCGAGGCGAGGCTCACGGTGTGGTTCTTGTCTCGCAGATACTCCGTTCAGCCGAAGTATTGTTCAGCCGAAGTATTGCTCAGCCGAAGTCCAGCTCAGTCGAAGCCAAGTCCAGCCGCATCCTGCTCCCCAGCAGTCAAAGCCAAGTTTCCTGCCTAATCCTCGGTAGCAACCCCATTCTCGCACTGCTCTCAAGTCTTAATCCCTTGATTAGGATTTGTGTAGCAACATTTGGCGCCATCCGTGGGACACAGACGTTACTCAAAAAATCACCATGGATTCAGGTCAGGGAACCCCTCACCACAAGGATGCTAGTGATACCGAAAATCCACACACCACCACTTCCTCGTTGGCAGCCACCACAGGGGGTGGCAACAATGGTGGTAGTGTCATCACCCCGGAATTCATCAACAAAAACCGAGAGCAAATCCTCTCCATGCTGGAACAAGAAGAAGGGAGCGACGCCTTAGAGAAATCCGAACACGTCTCGAATATGAAGAGACTCCAGAGGAAAGAAATCGTAAAGAGGGAGAAGATGATCGGAGAGACAAGGTAGAGAATGCTGAAAACAATCCAAAAGCAAAGATAAGTCAAGGCACCGCCGCAACCGGAGAGAAGGCGGGGTTGATGATGATTTTAGCAAGCCATACCGCCCGTCGATGGCGCGAGCCAGATCCAAGTTTATACCAAGAATAGCGGAATTCACTTTCCCTCCAAAAACTCAAAATGCCATCCAATGTGGGAAAGTACAACGGCATGGGCGATCCGGATGATCATCTTGCAATTTTCATAGGCGCCGCTGAAGTTGAGCAGTGGTTAATCCCTGTATGGTGTCATATGTTTGCTCAGACCCTGACTGGTGCAGCTAGGGTATGGTTTGACAGCCTTCCAGTCGGAGGGATCGAAAGCTTCGAGGAGTTGGAGGAAAACTTCCTAAGAAAGATAGCCAAGGCATTTGTCAGAGGAAAAAAGGCGTGCGAACAGTTGAAAGATAGGACGCCAAAGAAACTCGTGTCCCCTGCGTGGGACCCACAAAAAAGACTAGGAGGCTCGAGGTCATGGGAGAAACCACGTTTCCAGCCACATTACCCCCAACGAAACCCATCTTTTCAACCTCGTTTAACACCTCCAGTTCGAAACCCGCAGGGTCCCAATGTGACTCTTCCACCTTTGATTAAAACTCCAAGCGAAATCCTGGCTACGGAAAACATCAACTTCACCAAGCCCACACCGTTAAAGACAGGAGTAAAAAGAGACACGAGCAAGTATTGTGAATTACATAAAGAGAATGGGCATGCAACAGATCATTGTTTCTCACTAAAACGATAGATAAAGCTGGCGATAAAAACCGGAAAGCTGGCACATCTGTTGAGAGAGTTGAAGAAAGCACCTCAAGTGGGAGACAAAAGGAAGGATATATTCATGATGAGGGTCGCAGAGTGTAGCATCAAGCGTCATTCTGACCACATGGAGCCTTGGATGGCACAAGAAATTTCGTTCCCTCCGATACATGGCGGGAGTTTTGCCAACGGCCCTCTCACGATTTCAGCCATCATCGCAGGACACCAGGTACACAGAATATATGTGGATAGCGGGAGTAGTTTGGAAATTATGTACGAACACTGTTTCTTGCAGCTTGATTAAGAAATCAAAAGAACCCTAGATACAAGGACGCACCTCCTCACTAGTTTTGCAGGAGAAGTAGTGCAGACCCTGGGCCAAATACAACTGCCAGTCGCGATAGGTAACAACGCGGGGTGGCGGGAGGTTACCATGACCTTCCTGGTTGTAAGGTCGGAGTCGTCTCACAATGTCTTAGTTGGAAGGTCGGGTCTGTGCATGCTCGGAGCGGTCATATCCACAGTTCATGCCGCAATCAAATTCCCCACCCCAACTGGAGTCGTTACTGTATACTCCAGCAGAGAATGCAAGGACGTAAAGGCAATCGCTCCAGGAACAGCAGCTAGGGAGGATGAGCTAGTGTGTCCAACACTGGAAAAGTGGGTAATCAACCCCCTCTTCCCGGAACAAAAAATTACCATCGGGGGGCAGCTGGGTGATGCCACTAAAGAACGACTCCGTCATCTGCTGCAGCACAACCTGAATGTTTTCGCGTGGCAACCCACTGACATGGAGGGTGTCCCACGCAGCACGGCAGAGCACAAGTTGAACACACGTGCATCGAAGGAGCCAGTTGGCCAAAAACGTCGACACATGGGCCCGGAACGAAGTCGGGCTGTGGTTGAAGAAGTCAAGAAACTGCTCGAGGCGGGTATCATCCGAGAGGTACGTTACCAAACCTGGGTGGCTAATCCGGTAATGGTAAAAAAGAGCGATGGCACGTGGAGGATGTGCATCGACTTCAAAGATCTTAACAACGCATGCCCTAAGGATTGCTATCCACTCCCGGATATTGATCTGAAGGTGGATTCCTTGGCGAGCTTTCCTTTGAAGTGTTTTCTAGATGCTTACAAGGGATACCACCAGGTGCAAATGACGCCCGAAGATGAAGATAAGACCGCTTTTTACACAGATGTTGGCATTTTCTGCTTCACGAAAATGCCGTTTGGTTTGAAGAATGCAGGAGCAACTTACCAACGATTATTGGATAAAGCTTTTTCACAGCAGACGGGAAGGAACACTGAAATCTATGTGGATGATGTGGTGATAAAAAGTCGCGACGAAGAAGCTTTGCTTGCAAATATCACTGAGACTTTCCAAACTTTGAAGGCGATAAACATGATGTTAAACCCCGAGAAATGTTCATTTGGAGTGGAAGAAGGAAAGTTTCTGGGGTGGTTGTGACAAAGAAAGGGTTGGAGGCTAACCCTGAGAAGGTGGCAGCTAATCTCAATATGCCATCACCAAAATCCGTCAAAGAGGTACAAACGCTCAATGGGCGACTGGTAGCCCTTAACAGGTTCCTGTCGAAGCATGCTGAGCGTGCTTTGCCTTTCATGACTACTTTACGCAACTGCTTGAGCAAGAAGGACTTTTCATGGACAAAAGAGGCAGAGGCAGCATTTCAACAAATGAAGGTATACTTAAGCAACCTGCCCAGGCTAGTAGCTCCCTTCCCCAAAGAGCGACTGGTGATGTACTTGTCCGCAAGAGAAGAAGCCGTAAGCGTGGTGCTGATGACAAACAGAGAAGGAGAACATACCCCAATCTACTTCATCAGTCAGGCTCTCAAAGATCCAGAAACCAGGTATTCGCCAATGGAAAAACTAACTCTTGCTTTGATATATGCTTCCAGGAGATTGCGGAGGTACTTCCAGGCCCATGTGATTGAGGTCTGGAGTAGCCAACCTATACAACAGATATTGAGAAGGCTAGAGATATCAGGAAGGTTGGCAAAATGGGCCATCGAGTTGGGAGTATTTGAGATAGAATACAAGCCAATAATAGCAATCAAGGGGCAGGTCGTGGCTGATTTTTTAACAGAAATGCCACAAGAGAAGGAGGGTCATAATGCCAATAAAAATCCGTGAGTCAAGACAACAGGGAATGGTGCTTGCATACCGATGGCGCATCAAACGACGAAGGATCGGGTGCTGGAATGATACTGGTGGGGCCTGAACAAGAAGAAATAACTTACGCTTTAAGGCTGGCTTTCAAGAGCTCTAACAACGAGGCGAAATATGAGGCGCTACTGGCTGGCTTGAGGTTGGCCAAACAAATGGGAATCCAGACACTCCACGCTCATGTAGACTCATTACTGGTTGCAAATCAGATTAACAGGTCTTACGATGCTAAGAAAAAACAATGAAGCAATACCTGAGAAAAGCAAAGGATTTGATCAGCGGTTTTGAGAAGTGTGATGTCTCGCATATCCGGAGAAGCAAAAACAAGAAAGCAGACACTCTTAGCAAACTCGCTTCAGTGACTTTCAGCCACCTAGCCAAGGAAGTCAGAGTTGAAGTACTACAATCACCGTCGATCGACGAGAAGGAGGTAACTTCAGTGGATGCTGTAGCACATGAATGTTGGATGAGTCCAATTATCAAATTCCTAGGAAGTGGAGACCTACCTGAGGAGAAGGGAGATGCCAGAGCGATTCAAACAAAGTCACTACAATACGAGTTGTGACAGGGGTCCTCTACCGCAAATCCTACATGGGACCATTGCTATGATGCCTTACGCTAGACAAAGCAAAGTATGTCATCAGAGAAATACACGAAGGCATTTGTGGCATCCATGCAGGTCCAAGGATGGTGGTAGCAAAAGCAATAGGAGCAGGGTACTATTGGCCCGGGATGCATAGGAGTGCAACCGAAGAAATCCAAAGATGTGAAAGTTGCCAAATGCACGCACCAATGTGCCACAGACCCAAGAACGATCTAATTCCAGTCAATGCCGCGTGGCCTTTTCAGAAATGGGGAATGGATATTGTGGGTCCATTCCCAGTGACAGCCGGAGGAGTCAAGTTTCTCTTAGTGGCCGTGGATTATTTCACCAAATGGGTGGAAGCTAAGGCCCTAAAGTCGATCACGGGGCAGCAAGTGAAGAAGTTTACATGGGAAAACATCATATGCCGTTTCGGACTCCCGTTGTTCATCGTAACAGACAATGGGAGGCAGTTTGCTGAGAATCCATTCAAATCATAGTGTAGAGACCTGCAGATCCAGCAAATTTTCACTTCAGTAGTTCATCCACAAGGTAATGGTCAAGTTTAAAGAGTCAATCGCAGTATTGTCGAGGGAATAAAACAAGATTGGGCATTAAGGGGAAGAACTGGGTGGAGGAACTACCTAATGTCTTGTGGGCCCATCGAACCATGCCCAAAACCAGTCACGGTGAAACCCCATTTAGTTTAACTTACGGATCGGAAGCCATGATACCCGTTGAGATAGGTATGCCAACAACCCGGGTCACACAAGCTCTTGGAGAGGAGAACGAAACCAATCTACGACTTAATTTGGATTTACTTGAGGAAAGATGGATAGTGGCGGCAATTCGAGAAGCAAAGCATAAGAGGGAAATTGAACGGTATTACAACTCTCGTGTGAAACATCAAACGTTCAGGGAAGGAGATTACGTTTTAGAAGCAATGAGGCGAGTAGAGTTCAAGATCAGGGTAAGCTGGGTCCACGTTGGGAAGGACCTTATCAAGTCATCAAAGTGGGTAACAATGGAGCTTATAAACTCAGCCAGCTGGACGGGGCAGTCATCCCAAGAACCTGGAATGGAGCTCAGCTCCGACGATGCTACATGTAGTAGGTATTAACATTTAAACAGTGTAACTCGTTTTTTCAGTAAGAAGGTGCATGCGAGCACCAGTAGTTACACCAAATTAATGAATCTTTTTATATAACCAGTGTCGTAACAAGTCATGAAACCACAATGACGTGTGAGTAAAGAAAGCAAAGCGAGATACCAATGCAATTACTCGAGCGACATTTGCGAATGGCGTAATAAGTAACCAAACAATGCAAATGTTTGTCAAGCTAAGATTAAACAAAACCATAACTAAGTATAACTCGTTGTTAGTAACCAGATCTCAAAAAAAACACCAATGCATTCCTCCATGCGCATGATTATACTTTGGCAAACAATTAGAGCCATTCAACAATGTACATTTCCATTTGGCTAAAAACCCAAGCTAGAAAAACGGCTAACTCGAAATCAAAACGGGTAAGAGGAGCGCCAATACGTCGAGTATAAGGCAACATGACGCCTTTTATAGGATAAATAACAACAATAACCAAAAGATGCATTGATGCATAAGGCTACGGCCAAAGTTAAAGTCACAGCCTAAGTATCACCCGCGACCGAGGTTACGAACCGTGGATAAAAATGTAACCATAATCATGTTATGAGCAAATGACAAGTTGTGGGGAAAAGCCGCAACCATGAAATAAGAGTTGCAACCAAAAACCGCGGTCAAGCGCTCGAGTCGCGACACCGAGTCGCGGTCGAAGTAGCGACTCGCGGCCGAGACACCGACTCGCGGCCAAGACACTGAGTCGCGGCCGAAGCACCGAGTCGCGGCCGGGTCAGTCGAGTCGCAACCAAAGACTCTAGTCGCAACCAAAGACTCTAGTTATGACCGAAAGCCCGAGCTGCGAGGTGGAATGTTGCATTCAAAAATAAAACCATAATAATATCATGAACAAATGGCGAGTCGCGGCCGAAAGCCGCAAACAAGAAACAAGTCGCGGTCTAAAGCCGCATGACATCCCGCGGCTTGTAGCCGCGGCCGAAAGGATTTCACGGCCCGGAGTCGCGGCCCAATGGGGGATCAATAATCCACAAGCTCAACAATCAACACACAAGGCATGAAGCGACAAAGCATAAATATCATTACCAAAATAGACATACAGTCAAGATACAACCACGACTGCCGTTACAAACACAAAAGAGAAATAACACAAAGTGTTGTACATATCAAGAAGCGTTACACAGATAAGACACCAAAAGACAAGCTAGTTAAACTTGAGCATGATCTTCGGATGAAGAGGTCAGAAACGACTTGATTTCCTTGATGGACGAATCACGCATGGCAGCAATAGTCTCGGTCATAGAAAAGGTAGCCTTATCAAATAAGTCAGATTCGTCTCGTAGCTTTTTCAATGCATGTTTATCAAAATTCTTTGCCGCTTCGGGTTTCTTGCCCTCCGCTGCAAGACGAGCCCCATCCAACAAACCCGCATTATATCCCACCTTATCCGAAAGACTGTTAATCCGGGCCAATGCGTCGAGAAACTCGTCACTGTCACGAATCTTGTTAAAAGCCAAACCAATACCATGCGAAATAATCCATTTCTTCTCAGATGAGAGATTCGACACTTTTTCCTCAAGGTTGGTAATGTGACTTTCGGAAGCAGCTTTATTATCCTTTAAATCCAGAGAAAGTTTCTTCACTGCAGCTCGTTGAATGCAAAGCTCTTCCTGAGCACCACTGAGATCCACAGTAAGTTTTTTCTTTGCAAGATCAGACACCTCACAACGGGACTTGAGGGACGCGTTTTCAGCCTCCAATTTGGATACCTGTTTCTTAAGGTCACGGATCTCATTAACACCATCCACCCAACGGCCATGGATCTCAACGAATGAAAACAAGCCGTTCACCACAGCCAAACAACCAGCGTTCGACAATTCTCTGTTCTTCAAACCTTCCACACGGTAAAACTCAGCAGGCGTACGGGACGCAAACATGAACTCCCTACATGACTCCGGAGTCTCAAAGGTAGTCCCGTTAGTCAAATCCCAATCAGGAGCAAATTTGTCTTCCGCATTCAATTCAGTATCCTCAGAAGAAGCAGCCGCCTTTCCTTTACCAGAACCACCAACCGACTGACCATCAGAAGAGAAAGGGGCAGAATCAGAGCTGCCCGATTTTGAGCCAGATGGCACCTCAGCCGCGGCTGAGGGACCCTCCCTGTGAGCCGCGGCAGGTGCTGGGGGAGGGGAAGGTCGCGGCTTAAGTCCCGGGCCTCCCAATCCCTGTTTGCGTTTCATTTTCGGTCGGCTTGCGGGGACTGGAGCTCCGTCAGTACTTTTTCTTTTGCGGGAAGGTGGCGACATTGTTTCACCCGGTTGAACAACGAAGCCGGCAGTCGTCTCCAATATAGGAGTTGCACCCTCAGGTAATGTCTCCACTTGCTCCGACACATCCTCCTTGGCAGACAACTTCATACGCTCGAAAAGACCCATACCTGCAAAAGCACAACATGCAAGTCAGACACATGAAAATGTACATTAAGGCATAAAGGGGGAAGCAACTTACATTTCACTTGATAAGTCATGAATGGATACGTGTTAAAGTCGGTCCAGTTACGACTAACACCGGCCATCACGAGAAAATGCTCAGAGTAGCTACGAAGAGGGGTTGGCTCGGCTTTCAAGAGGTCATAAGCAGATATATCAAATGTGTCGGGCTCGGGAAAGGGGTCCTGAATAGACTTACTAGGTTCCAACCAATGCATCTCAAAAGGAACTATACTAGATGAAATGAAGAAGAAATGGTCTTTCCAATGTTTCAAACTAGTTATGGTTTGTGAAATTAAAGGAGGCTTGGGAGCTTTTCTTTTCTCAAAGGTTATCCAATCGCCTACCCTATTCAACTTATAAAACGCCCTAAAAAGATTAACTTCGGGTTCCAAGCTACGAGCACGGCAACATATCTCAAAATGATATACCTTAATAAGTCCTAAAGGAACAAGTTGCGATAGGTGGATATCATAATACCTAACAAGCAAACACAAAAACCGACTAACCGGGATTCGAAAATTACAAAAGCTAAACAATGAAGTATAAAGACCTATTGTCCCAACCGGTGCATCCCTCACGGTCGACGAGGGGGGAGGGACGGTAGGACTAAGCTCAGGAGAAATACCATAGCGAAGCATAAAGTTGTTTAAAAAATCTTGAGAGACAACCAAGTGTTGAAGACCCACGTCATTTCTACACTCCATTAGAAACGCGAAAGATGAGGAAAGTTCGAGTAACTTACCAGAAAGATTTTTGCTCTTGATGAGAAAATATGGAAGAAAGCTTGAAGAAAAAATGAAAGAAGGAAGAGAAGGAGGTAAGATGAATGGGGAGGTTGGTGAATTTATAGAAGAAAAAGCCCTAGGGGCATAGGGGGGCGGCGGCTATAGGGCCGAGAAACAAGGCCCATAGGCCGCGGACCGAGGGGTAGACGGCGGCCATAGGGCCGCGGCTCGAAAGAAACGCTTGTCACGTCTTACTGCGACGAAGACAAGTTCGCAACTCGATGTGAAGATTGACTAAGCTTTGATTAAAGGGAAATAGGGAAGCGACTCGAGGTGGGGAATTGACAAGGCTTTGATGGCAAGAGTTTGATTGGTAAAAGTTAGTCACATCAGTCAAGTACAGCCGCCAAAAACGAAAGGTAATTATTATTCCAATGACATGATTGGTATCATGACATTGGACTGGGGGACACAAAGGGGTATCACCCCAAAAAGATGAAACGTAAGGTTTGGTGAACCAATAATTACAATAGCCGCGGCCCAAACAAAACGACCCAGCCGCGGCACGACAGGGCTGCTGTGTTGGGGGCCTAGCCGCGGCCCAAATGAAAAGGCCACACCGCGGCTAAAAAAGTCTCGCTGCGGCCCACGCAAGTTGAGGGCCTAGCCGCGGCTCCAAGCCGGGTCTCTCCCTCCTAGCGCCCGAAACCACGATCCGTCCCGCCCAAGTCGCGTAACGAACCAAAGTTGTTTTTATAGCGAAAAGAACCCAAGTCACAGCCGGAAGAATGTACCCAAACCGCAGATAAGCCCATACCGCGGCTGGGTATGATACACCAAGATGGTATCGTGAATCCTCGCAACCAACACTTATGAAAACTTGGCAACCAAGGACGACATTCATTGATTACAAAGGGAATAAGAAAAAACCATAAAATGATAAAACGAGTAAAGCCAAAACATTGGCAGGAGGTCAGAACAGCCCCCAAATCTCCAAGTCAACTATAAAGACAAGCCACATTAATGATAGTCAGAAACCTTTTGTATCAGAAGGGTATAAAACCTCTGACTCGGGAATTTCAGTCCCATATCATTGACCACAGACTTCCAAGAATAGAACAATGCTAGATATAGTGCCCATGCATCAACACTATAAATACCCCTCTTATTCACATTCGTATGGACAGAACACTTTACCACAAACCACTCACTTGGTAATTTTCCTCTTGAAAGATATATCAACACAGATACTTATTCTCAACCCGGAGTGTGGTCTCGGGGAGAAAACCCTTTCTGCCCGAGGCGAGGCTCACGGTGTTCTTCTTGTCTCGCAGATACTCCGTTCAACCGAAGTATTATTCAGCCGAAGTATTGCTCAGCCAAAGTCCAGCTCAGTCGAAGCCAAGTCCAGCCGCATCCTGCTCCCCAACAGTCAAAGCCAAGTTTCCTGTCTTAATCCCTTTATTAGGATTTGTGTAGCAACATGTATATATATGTATATATATATATATATAATATATATATATATATATAATATATATAATATATATATATATATAATATATGTATATATATATATAGATATATATGTTTTCCTATATATAGATATATTATATCTCTAGAGAGACTCTCTCTCTCTAGATCTATATCTCTCTATATCTCTATCTGTGTGGAGATCTATCCTATATCTCTAGAACTATCTATATATAGATAGATGTGTATCTCTCTATCTATCTATCTATATATCTTCTCTCTATCTTCTCTTCTAATCGAGATATCCCTCTCTCGATAATCTCTAGATCTCTTCTCTCTCTATTATAGATATATCTATATCTCTATCTATCTCTACTCTATATATATATATCTCTCCCTCTCTACTATCTATATCTATCTATCTATATATATATATATCTATATCTATATATATATGTCTGTATATGTATCTATGTATATGTATTATATATGTATATGTATCTATATATCCTTGCACTCGGATTTGGAGGTGTGAGCTATTAGTGCCTATTGATAAAGAAATTTAAAATTTGATAGGTATGTCCAAAATGAAAATTTAAAAAGGAACTCCGAAGACTAAATTTATGATATAAGAAACATGTAAATGATGACAATATGTGAATTTACATGTTTTAAGTAAAAAGGACTTTAAAACAATAAAATTTAGGAAATCACTAAATAGAGAAATTGCAGCCTTTGTTAAGGATTTTAGGTCTGACAAATGGGCCAAACCATCATACGCCATATGATCAGGGTAGTCGAGATCTTCATGTCTACCGGTTATTGGTCCGGTAATTCCAATTCAAGTCATGACCATTTGAAGTTTGATCCATAATTGTCTGTATTTTTGTTGTGCGATTAGTCCAAGTAGGAGTTTACTAACTTTTGGATCGTCCGGTCAATTAAATTTCTACTTGTTTAATTCATAATATAAGTTGGAATCACACAATACTTCCCGTAAAATCACTCAAAAATGAAGAATCACACTAAAAATAATCAGACATTAGGGTTTCATATGAGAGTAATTTGAAAATTTTAATTTGAAGAAGTGAGAAAATAATATGGGTCCAAGTGTGGAGGAGCAAACTATTTCGTTTTTGAAGGCTCATTCGACTTTTGACTTGCTTTTTATAATCATGTAAGCATTAGGAGATGATCGGTTTTAAAGTTTATGAAAAAATTAATTATCTCCTATCACAAAGTGTGTCTTATAGTGTAATTATTTTAATTATCATTATTCTGTGAGCATCACCAATGATAGTTACAAGAATTGTTCATGATATTATTTATGAATCAACAGTTTAATTAGTTATCTTGTGCTTCCACCTATATCAGAACTAAATGAGAAAAGACACACAAGAGGAGAGAAAAAGGACGCCGAGAAGAAAAGTTGGGAGGTATACGGTGTGTTCAATTAATTGATTATAAATCCACCACTGTACCATAGAAATCCTAACCTTGAGGCTTTAATTATAAAGATATGACGTAATTTATAGATTGGGATGTAGAGTAACTTTGATGGTTTTATTGACTTTAGCTGAAGATATAAAGACAAGAATAAGTATGTGAATTGGATGGGAATGCACCAAAGAAATGTTTAGGCATTAAATGTTATTTCCTTGAATAGTAACATTCTGGGAATGTACTTCACTAAAAATGTTAGAGAGGATCACTGTGACCAAAAAAGGAAACATAAATGAATATTATTTGCGGAAAAGGTTAAGATAATAACTTTTGAACGTTTTAGAAAGTAGGTTCCTTTACTTTGTAAAAATAATTTACATGTCATTGCAAAGTACACAATGGCCTTAATTTCCTTTATACAAGAATATTATTTCCTTTATTCATTATTAAGACTAATCAATCAACCCAAATGAAGGGTTTATTGTACAAAGCAAATAAACTTTAATACAAGAATAATTATAACTCAATCACCTTCAAGTCGATCTTTTCTTTCTCCTAACACTTGCATCAGTAACTCACATTCACCATTGTTAACCGATGCCGTCATTGTCATTGCTTTCTGAACTAGCCTTAGAATTCATGTTAATCCCAAACAGCAGTTGCGCTTTAGTGTCAATAAGACTGAGAGGTACCTGCACATGTGGAGAACTTGAGCCCAACAACTGCAACTGATTATGCATGAAGTATTGAGGGTAAAATGAAGCTGTTGCAGTGCTAGAAACACTTGAAAGAAACTGAGGTTCATATGCTAAAGTATCTAGATGGTAACCAAATCTTGACAACATAGGTTTGATGACTGAATTTCATTATAATTATATGAATTTAACTTGTATTCTTCTGCAACTTCTTTCCCTTTTGTTCTTAAATGATCATAATCCGGATGATGGAATCGATTGAAGTCTTCAAGTGCCATTTGGAGAGGTGGAAGTTTATTGATATCTTCTTTAGTGACATCAAGCAACCAGTCTATGACCTTGCTTGGTTGGCTTAACCCAAGCTGATCTTGAAGATGATATAATTGAACAGCGGTAGGAACTGATAGCCTGATTCTTCGGTCTTTTAAGCCTTTTATAGTCCATACTTTGCTATGCCTGTCTTTCCCTCCGTATTCACGAGACACCGTTACAATTCTTGGATTCTTGAAGCCCGAATATCGTCTGGAGATAGATTTGGGGACCGATGGATCTTGCGAGTTGATATCGCTTTCTTGATCACAAGTGCTGTTGATCATCTTACTTTTTAGATCATTTTCCGGTTGAAACCCTAATCTTGAAAACATTTTGAAACATGGGTATTAATTATAAGTTAAAACTGTACATCAAGATTGATGGAAACCCTAATTTTGATAACCAATCTTACAAGTGAAGCAAATGTTAGTCTTTTATGAAAATGAACAACAACAAAGAGTTAAGTTGAACTAACATAAGAATATGAACTCACATTTCAGATGCAGCTATCAAGAACTCAAAATACTACTATCTTTTAGATCTTTGTTGTATATGAAGTGCAGAAAAATCTGATCTTCAATCCTTCTGCACTGAATCGGCTAATGACCGAAAACTGGTTTTATCTTCAGTTGTAGTTGCACGCGAAAGAAAGAAAACCCATGAGGAGAATTTGTGGCCAATGGTGTCAATGTCAGCTATAAGCAATGTAGATAAGTATACAACGCAAGCTGAAGAATATCAGATTGATGATGTTAGTTTTATAGGTCATCCCACTCATAATTCAAACTGTTACTTGTAAATTACAAATGTAAAACATATATTACAGCATATACATGTAGATAAGATAGCTTTTTCAACAGGTAGGGACCAAATAGCTCTTAAGATGGCTCTGGCATCGATGATACGAGTATAATGAAATGCTTTTTGTTAGATAAAATTTGGATACTTTTCAAAAAAAAAATAAGATAATACACAAGCATAAACTCAGGATTATACATAGACCGCTTTCTTAACCCTATGAACTTGATACACCACCATCTTAATATCAGAGTGTTGGCATTGATGTTAAACGGGAGGTGGAAGACTTTACCTCTCTGATTGGTCCAGGGTTCAAACCCTGGTGTTGACGAATAATTACCAACCGGATGATACTAACAAGTAACCTGTCATTCAAAAAAAAAAAAGAAAAAAAAATCTGTACGTCATATAGGATACAAATGTCAATTGTAACAAACCCTAATTTGAAATACCCGTATTATAATTGACAAGATCTAGTTGCCTGCATATGAATAAAAAAATTGTAAACTTAAATTGCCACTCATTGTTAAACCGGAAGAAAAACTAGCTCGAGTACACATAATAATTGCCATATTTGAATTGACACACTTCTAAACAGATGATTTAACTATTTATCAAAATAGTTTACAAAATAGGTATGGTAGATAGAGTCTGCAAGCATCCACTGTACGTTTGTGCAGATGAGGGACCAAATAAAAAGTCAGATTTTAAAGATATCTCACTCGTAATTACTCAGTGGACCATGCATGCACCTCTCTGTATTAACAAGAGCTAAAAGAATAGTTTTTTATTGTTAATGTAGGGAGTGAAGGTTTCCCATCATTTCCTCCCTAGATGATCTCTCTTATTTGTATCATCTTCATATCAATTTTTATTTACCTTAACTGCAAATTAAACCTTGTAATTGTAATTGTATTGAATAATTGTTTGTTTAGGGTTACAATGAAGAGCCCTTTATATAGAGAACAATATTACATAATTAACCCTAAACTATTCACTAATATAACCTATACCTAGTCTAGTATTCCCCCCCGCAAGCTAAGCTCGGGAGAGATTTAGCTTGAAATCTAAAAAACATAAAAATAAAAATAAGTAACGTAAATTATTGGTCTTGTTGTTTGTCGTTGCAATCGCCGAATGTGAGGCACCGGTTGTTCTTCTCCGGTTATCGCATTGTATGCGATGTGAGTTTGAAACTACCGTTGTTCTTATCCTATGAATCTTCTCGCGTGTCTCCACACCTACAACTTTTGCATGAAGGTGTGCCGCCGTTGTATGGCAGAGCCATTGTTGTATACCAGGCTATCAACGACAATGAAGGTGAAGCATCACGTTGTATGCGATGACGGATTGAGATTAAAAAGGGGAAGCGGTGATTGTATGTGTTGTGCGGCGGCTAAGATTAGGGTTTAGCGGCGGCTAGGGTTAGGTTTAGTGACGGCTAGGATTAGGGTTTGGTGGCGGCTAGGGTTAGGGTTGGCAGCGACGACTGTGGTTGTGTGAAAGGAAAGAGACGAGGGCAGTTTGTATTCACATGTTAAAGGTGAAGATGGTAGTGGTGATTAATGTAACAGAAGCATCGGTAATGGATGGTTGGACAGGGCGGCGGCGGCGGCCGGCCACCCTGATTAGGGTTTCGGCGGTGATCGAGCCTTTCTGGCTCTGATACCAAATTAAACCTTGTAATTGTAATTGTAATTGTATTGAATAATTGTGTGTTTAGGGTTACAATAAAGGGTCCTTTATATAGAGGACAATATTACATAATTAACCCTAAACTATTCACTAATAATAACCTAGTCTAATACTGCAGTTTAAATGGAGTCGGTGTATGTAACATAAAACTCTTTTATTTAATAACCATCCCTAAACTCCTACAACATAGATCTTTCTCATCCCCTCCTATCCTCATTCAATTTTATTTACCGTAACTAATATTTGTTGCATTAATCGAATAATCGCTATCTGAATTTAATAAGATAAAAGCACAAAACGCAAAATACTTGTATGGCTTCTAAGTAGCTACCACTCAGGGGATCATATTTAAAGTACTTGACAGCTACAGGCCATGTTCCTGTGAAAACCTACTAATTTGCATAATTTGTTCTTGTCCGGCAAGCCCGTGGATGATTTCGTCACCCCTTAATTTATTTTAACGACAACCTACACAACTTCTAAACTACTAACATTATTCCTAAACCGATTTCATGCATAGGATCGAACCCGAGATCGACTTTAAATTCCACCAAAAGGCACAGGTGTTACCATTGGGCTAAATACCCGGCCATTTAGAGGTTGCCTTTGAAAACTTGAATCTGGATAAGCTGATTTTCCAAAAATCGATTAGCTAGGCTAATGGAAATGGAGTTTAATGTTGCTCAAATACTTACTCAATTTTTTATTCGAATAAAGTATTTTAGTACTTAACTCCTTTAAATATATAAATTTATTTAAAGTTAAGTGACTTAAATAAAATATTTAATTGCTTATTTTAAAGAAAAAATCTAACTAAAGTATAGGGTAACCGTAAAAATAAAAGTCTCCAAAATAAGATAAATTGAATGACTATTATAGTATAATCTATAAAAAGTTAGATTACTATTATAGTATAATCTATAAAAAGTGGATCTCCGTTTGATATCGTTGTGGACACGTATGAATTGATATACATAAGGCCGGGTTATGCTTCATTATATTTCAATTATGAAATGTTATTAGCATGAGGTACCAAACACTGAATAATGCTATAAGGGAAAGGCATAAAATAAAGCAAAACCATGTATTAGCAGTAAGTCATATATGGAATGTGCACATATATGTTAGTAATAGAGAATAGGGTCACACACCAAAATGAACAGATCAATGCATGCTCAAAAGTGGCATTATGTGCTTCGCGGTGCAAGTTTTCTAACGCGTATGCCGTTCTCCAAGGATTAATCGACAGGACTGTTTCTGAAATTTTAGGTGATCAATGCAAGATTATAATCGGAATATCAAGTATAAATTAAAATAATTTAATTAGTATTGTGATCTTTGTTATAACGCAATATACAAAACAAGACAATATTATTAAAATGATGTAGTAATTACATGGTTATGCAGTCGGAAACAGAGAGATAGATAATTGACATGTTGATTCAACGAGAATACCAGAAATAATTCTTCTAATTATCGTTGATTCACAAAAAATACCGATAATCAGGATTTACACTCTTACACACACACAGTGATAGAGAGAAAAAAACAAATTTTTCATAAACTTCAATAATTCTTTCACTCATCTCTTACAAACATATAAATAACAAAGCAAAAGTTGTATGGGCCATAAAACATAAACGGGCCGAAAACTGAGTCAAATGTAAAGTTCAACAAAATATAAAAATAAGACAAAAATATAAATAACTCATATAACTTTTGCTTTGTTTCTTTATATATATATATATATATATATATATATATAGGGTAAGGTTCAAATGAGAACCCTGTGTTATTGCGAGAACTTGCGAGAACCCGTCAAAATCAATATAAATCATAATTTTTTTTATTGCAATAACATTATTATATACAAGATTATGATATTTTATGTATATCTGTGAATTCATAAGTGTAAATAAGTTTACATCGGTGTAAGTTTTACTTGCAACTTTAAATATATTGTTTTTTTGCACAACTTACACCAATGTAAACTATTTCATACTTATGAATTTACACATATATATAAAAGATCATAATCTTCTATATATGTAATAATGTTATTTAAACTTAAAAAAATGATATTCATTGATCTTGATGGGTTTTCGCAAGTTCTCGCAATAAAAAGGTTCTCGCTTGAACCTTTTCCTTATATATATATATATATATATAATATATATATAATATATATATATATATATATAATATATATATAATATATATATATATATATATATATATATATATATATATATATATATATATATATACGTATATACGTATACGTATATACGTATATACGTATACGTATATACGTATATACGTATACGTATATACGTATATACGTATACGTATATACGTATATACGTATACGTATATACGTATATACGTATACGTATATACGTATATACGTATACGTATATACGTATATACGTATACGTATATACGTATATACGTATACGTATATACGTATATACGTATACGTATATACGTATATACGTATACGTATATACGTATATACGTATACGTATATACGTATATACGTATACGTATATACGTATACGTATATACGTATATACGTATACGTATATACGTATATACGTATACGTATATACGTATACGTATATACGTATACGTATATACGTATATACGTATACGTATATACGTATATACGTATACGTATATACGTATATACGTATGTACGTATATACCTATATACGTATGTACGTATATACCTATATACGTATGTACGTATATACCTATATACGTATACGTATATACGTATACGTATACGTATACGTATACGTATATACGTATATACGTATATACGTATACGTATATACGTATACGTAATACGTATATACGTATATACGTATATACGTATATACGTATATACGTATATACGTATACGTATATACGTATACGTATATACGTATATACGTATATACGTATATACGTATATACGTATATACGTATATACGTATATACGTATACGTATATACGTATACGTATATACGTATATACGTATTATATATGTATATAAATATATATATATATATATTATATATATATATATATATATATATATAATATATATATATCTATATATATATATAGACACGTATATATATATCATATATATAGTATATATATACGTATATATATATACGTATATATATATATACGTATTATATATACGTATATATATACGTATATATACATATAACGTATATATATATATATATATATATATATACGTTATATATATACGTATATACGCATATATACGCTATATACGTATATATATATATATATACACATATATACGTATCTATATATATATATACGTATCTATATATATAGACGTATATATATATATATACGTAGATATAGTATAGATATACTACGTATATATATATGATATATAATATACTATAGTATATATATATTATATATATAGATTATAGATAGATATACACGTATATATAGATATATATATATATACGTATATATATATATATACGTATATATATATATATACGTATATATAGATACGTAAGAGTATATATATATAGATATAACGTATATAGATACGTATATATATATATATACACATATAGATATATACGGATATAATATATATATATTATCTATGTATATATCTATATATATCTCTCTCTATATATATATCTATATATAATATATATATCTATATATCTGTGTGTATATATATATATGTATATATATATATATATCCGTATATATATATACTCGTATATATATACGTATCCGTATATATATACGTATATATATACGTATATACGTATATATATAGATATATACGTATATATACGATATAATACGTATATATATACGTATATTATACGTATATAGATATATACGTATATATACGTATATTATACGTATATAATACGTATATATACGTATATATATATACGTATATATACGTATATATATATACGTATATATATACGTATATATATATACGTATATATACGTATATATATACGTATATATATATATACGTATATATATATACGTATATATATACGTATATATATATATACGTATATATTATACGTATATATATATACGTATATATATACGTATTATATATACGTATATATATATACGTATATATATACGTATATATATATATACGTAATATATATTCGTATATAGAGATCTATATTAGATATAGAGATATATATATATATATATATATACGTAGATATATAGACTTATTAGATATCTATAGACGGATATAGAGATACGTAGAATACGTTATATATAATAGATAGATCTATATCTATAGATCTATAGAGATATATATATATCTCTATCTCTAGAGAGATTCTCTCTCTCTACTCTCTCTCTAGATAGATCTCTCTCTCTCTCTATCTCCGTCTCTCTCTCTCTATCTCTCTCTCTCTTCCTCTCTATCTCCTTCTCTATCTCTCTAGTCTAGAATCTAGTCTCTCTATACTACGTTCTGTATATATATTCTACGTATCTCTCCGTATGTATCTATTCTTCTATATATATCTCTCTATCTCTATATATCTATCTTATAATAATTCTATCTAATATATATATATTATCACGTATATCTACGTATATCGATATCTCTATCTCCGTCTCTCTGTCTCTATATAGAGAGAGATACAATCTTCTCTCTCTCCATAGATCTATCTCTCTCTATATAGATATCTATTATCTCTCTCTAGATATACACATAGATATCTAGTATATTATCTGTCTGTCTATCTCTAGAGTATATCTATAGATATAGAATATGTTCTATATCTATCTATATATATACATACGTATCTCGTCTATATATATATACATATTATCCTATATAGATATATAGACGTATCTATATACTATATATACGTATATAGATATATAGATATTAGATACGTATTATACGGTGTATATAGAGATATATATATAATATGATATATATATATCTATATATATATATATATTAGATATAAATATATAGATATATATATATATATATAGATAATATATATTATATTATATTACGTATGTATATATATATACGTATGTATATATATATATATATACGTATGTATATATATATATATACGTATGTATATATATATATACGTATTATATATATATATAACGTATGTATATATTATATATACGTATGTATATATATATATATACGTATGTATATATATATATATACGTATGTATATAATAATATATATATATATATATAGATATATACGTATGTTTATATATATATCTATACCGTATGTATGTATATATATCTATATCTATTCTATATATATCTCTATCTATAGATATATGTATAGTCTCTATATCGTCCGAGTGTATTATATATCTCCGTCTCTCTATCTCTCTATATATCTATCTCTCTCTAGAGATATAGATCTATAGCTATATATCTCTCTTATCTATTCTATATATACGTATATATATATATATCCCACGTATCTCTATATATACATCTATATATATATGTATATACTGTTAGGATCTGGTATTTGAACGAAATACCTAGTGATTAGCGTGTTAACCAACTCAAATAGTGCGAAATCCTATTTGATGGCGATCCAATCAGTGAGAACACACGAAGAATCAATCAAGAATTGAATCTAACGTTAGAAGTCGATTAGGAATCGATCTAATGTGTTCTGTGAACTTGGAGAACGATTTGGGAGGTCTCTGGACGGCTAGGGTACGTCTGGAATCGTAATGGTATGAATGCTTTGGTTTTTCCACGAATTGGGTCTATTTATACGTTAGTGTTGTTCATTCGTGCGACTGGACCATAAGTATGGTTCAGTCGTGCGATTGAACCATGCGGTTGATTCATCCGCACGACTGAGTGTTCAGTCGTGCGACTGAGCCAATCTTATGTGTCAATCATACGACTGATCCAATCTCCTGGTTCAGTCGTGCGACTGAGTCAATCGTATGAAGTTATTCATGCGTATGGTCCATTCGCATGAGAACTTCATTTAGTTAAGTTTGAATGTTTTAATAATATAACTTGATGTGTAACCATTCAAACAATCATAAACCCAATTAATCAATTCAATATCGACTCATTAATAAAATATTAGCCATTATAAATCACAACCAATCCATATCATTTCATTAATCATTACATATTACATCATAATCAGACAGACAAGATCTATTACATACAAATCATGATCTAGGGACATACATGCATCAACAAAATCCCCCTTGGACCTAGATCTATCTAATCTCTTGTCTCTGCATTACCTCCTTGTACTTCTTGTACTTCTCCTCTTTGGTGACTCCCGCGTGAATTTCAAACGCGAAGCAGAGTCGTATCACATTTGGAACCGGAGGGCTTGTACAATATCTTGCGTGTCATAGAACAGTGGCCACTTGTATAATGTATAGACATCATTAGCCGACAAGTTAGTTAGCCACATCGGGTCGAATACCCTGATTGTATCCATTTGTCCCTCTTTACTTAGGACTATGACCGCTTCAGCTGTTCTCCAATCATAGTACCACCATTTGAAGTGTGGAGTGAAGTCCTGTGGCATTTCCCTGAGTGGAATTCTCGACATTGTGCGCGGAGGACTCCACTTCAACACTATCTTGGGTTTGCCAGTAATGGCATCAACCTCAGACCTTCTTATGTACCGAGTAGGCTGTTGGGGTCTGAAGTTAACCCATCTGGTGTGGTACTCCTTCTTAAGGGCAGCCTCGAACCAGCCTGACATCTTTCTCGGGTCAGCATACAGAAGCTTTAGCTTAGCCAGCTGGTTTAGCTCAAAACCTGGTAGAGTCTTCAGATCATGTGGGAATCTGAAGTACTCTATGCCCTGTTCTCTCTTAACTGCATACGCATTAAGATCATCAAATAACCCATGCTATAATCCTGCCTGACACCCTTATGGTGTTTCTTCTTGACTCTATAGAGCTTGTGTAGGCATCTTTCTTTGGTGGCAACACGTTGGGCTCTCACTTCTTCACTTCTATCTTTCAAACGGCAGCCCACTCACCTTTCGAATGTCAACATCATCATAGAGGCTTGGGCTGTTCCTTCTTGTCAGGATCAGTGATCACAAGTTCGATGGATTAGAGTGTAATGCAGCGGAATAAGATCAAGAATTAGACAATTTGTAGCAAGAATTTGATATTTGTACACAAATACGAGAGAATATATTTCTGTGATAAGGAATGTTTCAATTATAACCAATATTTCTGCTCAATCATTCATCTATTACAATAAGGTTGACACTCCTTATATAGAGTGCAATCACTGCTGTTATCACGGGATAGTGACAACTGGCAGATCTATTACAAAAATAACTAACACTTAACAAACTACTGAAATGTTCACAACTACTGAGAACATATCAGAGTGCTAACTACAAAATATAAAACTACTGATAAGAAACTACTGAAACTACAACGACTGAAGAACAAACTCTTCAGTCGTTTTACAAAACTACTGAAAAGATAAAACATAAAACTACTGAAAGTAAACCGTCACAACTACTGAAGAAGTCCTCTTCAGCTGTTATGACAACATCTGATACTTGTCTTCAGCACTTGTCTTCAGACTTTGTCTTCAGCACTTGTGTTCAGACTTTGTCTTCAGCACTTGTGTTCAGACTTTGTCTTCAGCACTTGTCTTCAGACTTTGTCTTCAGCACTTGTTTCAGACTTTGTCTTCAGCACTTGTCTTCAGACTTTGTAATCAGTTGTTATCTTCAGCTGTTGTGGACTTCAGCGGTTGTTGTGACGTCTGTGGGACTTAAAGGTTTTTCTGATCCGGCTCATTGGTTCTTTTGGTCCAACAAACTCCCCTGAACCAATGCAGCCAAAACCTTTAACTTTATTGAGGTCCCACTTATTGTTGGCAAAATGGTTGGTCTTTTTCCTTCTTGATCAGTTGAGAAGATGACCCATATAAGCACTGGCCTGGAAATAAGTCTCTGATGATTTGGTTGGCAATGTATGGATGGGAGCTCTGTATTGGGGAATTGGACACTGAGCTGTTCCCCCATCCATGAGACTCACTTCCATGTATAAGCCTGTAGGATTCTCTGGTGTATGCTCTGAGAAACATAATTTGTTCTTCCATGGTAAGATTTTCTGGTTCACCATCAAACAATCCTTCACGCCCATACAGCTCTGAGATGTACTTAGCCTGTTTGCCATTTTTGAGCTCAACTGTTGTAATCTGTCTGTATGCAAACTCATCTGGGTGAGTACCTTCAAGTAACAGACTGAGCTCATTTTGTTTGAAGTTCTCAAGCTTCTTGTAGACTAACCCCTTTTTAATTACTCTGTTTTCTAACATCTTTTGGGGTGGCTGTTTAGCCTCATAAGCCTTCTTGAAATCTTCTACAATTTCCCAGGGTGATACTACCAGGACCACTGTGATAATCTACGATCCTTTTTACTTGGCCCTTGTATCTCGCAGGAATGTCTTTCTTTACAATTCTGTGAGCCACCCTAGGATCAGGCCATATCCTCACCTTTTCCTTTTGATATTAAAATGTGTTAGCAAGGGTGTACAATCTCAGAGCTTCTTTCTTCATACTGATTATTGATGAAGAAGCAGCATAAGTTTTGTCTATGCTTTTCAGCATCTCCTCATCATGAAGCCTTTGCTGCTGTTCTTCTTCTATCTTAACTCTCACCGTTTCCATCTGTGAGGTGGGAGTGATGGGCATAGGTTTGGCTTTAGGCAAAGTTAGGACTGCGGAAAGAGGCAGCCTATCTTCTTCCTCATCATCCTCTTCTTCTTCTTCTTCTAGCCTCAACATCCTTCTCTTCTTCTTCTTGGATGCATCATCGGCTGTTGTTTTGAGGGTAAAGGAGTTGGTTTAATGGGTGGTGGTAGTGGTGATTTTGAAGTGGTAGTTTTGCAGGTTGTTCTAGCATTCTTGTAGTGAGTGAGGCTTTTGAGTGTTTTGCTAGTTCATTTCTGTTCCCAGCACCTGCCTCATTTAGTGCTTCAATCACCAATCCCTTAGTGTATGCTTCAGACGTACAGATCTTGGTGGTTATTGCCAAGATACTGTCCCTGGTCCATGACTTAATCTCGATCAATGATCTCCAAAGTACTTTGCAATGAATCTGATCATGATCTCCAGTCTTTCTCTTTCTAATGCATCATAACTTGCCCATCTGAGTTAATTTCTTCAACTTCAAGTCTTCTAATCTCTGAGTCAAGCTGTGCAGTATCGAACCCTGTCTATACAGTTGATCAATAATGGAGTCCATTGATTTACTATGTGTAGCATCGCCGCCATTTTGATCATCTCATCAAGTTGGAGTTCTTTTTCTTTCCTTCAACCTTCCTCTTCTTATATGTGATGAAAGTCTTTGTGACTTTCACCCACTTGATCAATGTCAGCTCCCTTCACAACCTTCTCTTCTTCTCAGTCTCCTTCACAACCTCCTCTTCCTTCTCAGTCTCCTTTTCTTCTAGTATGCTCTTCCTCTTTGCTTTCACTAACTGACTCTCCCCCTTTTTGGTTGCATTGGTTGCAAGGGTTTGAGTAGTAGAAAGCCTTGTGCTCACAATCTCCTCCACCAGGGGTTGTATGATTGAGGGAAGCCTCTCATCCATGGTTTTGATCACAATGTCTGTGATCATTGGGGTGATGAGAGGTAGGGATTGCTGGAAAGATAGCAGCTGTTTGCTCAGAGGGGTTCTGTCCCTGAGAAGCAGTGCCAGAAGTAGAGGCTGGTGGTTGTAAGTTTTGATTGGCTGAGTGTTTGGGAGACCTTCAGGTGAAGGTGCCATCTGTGGTTTATGTTGGTGTCAGATGGACTTGCTTCTTGAGAGAATTGGTCAAGTAGGCTTTGTAGTCTACAGACTTCTTCCTCAAGAATTGTGTTCTGGGCCAGAACATCATAAAAGAAGCCCAGGTCATCATCAGCAGATGCTGAATCACCTGACCTCCTGCTTGTAGCAGGATGTACATGCACTGGGTGTAGACCAGTTTTAGCATGTGCCCTTTTTCTTGGAACTGGGGACTTCCAGCCTCAGGACGATGTCCTTCATCAGCTGTGCCTCTGATGAGGTCTTAGCAATGTTACAGCCTCAGTCTGATCATGTGCTGATTCAGAAGAGGTGGCAGCCTCACCAGATATTCTGATCTCCATATCTACACCAGGAGACAGAACATTTAAACCCCGGTGCTGTGGGTTGTCAGAAGCATGTTGATCCTCTTCCTCAATGGCTGTGGTTTCCCCTTTGTTTGTGTTTGGTGGGGAGGAGGAGAGGCATGCAGCTGAGTCAGCACATTTGCAATTATAATGGTTGGACTTTGGGGGGCATTTTCATGGGGAGATAGGGTAAAATCAGTATGCACCTGGGGAGAATGGTGCTTTTCAATGGCAATCTCCTCAATGAGGAAGATTCCAGATTAGTGGGTACCCCTTCTTTGGTTGCTTCAGGCTCCTTTTGAGAGGAATCCTGAGCGGCTGTGGCTGGTAGAGTCTTTGATACTGCTGGGGGGTTTACACCAGCAAGTATATCCTGCCTTGGTGGTACAGGAGCATCTCAGGGGACTCATCTCCCTGAATAGCTGTTTTGGGGGGTTTTGTTTTTGGTTTGGTGGGGACTCTGGATTTGTGGTGGTGGCTGTGGGTTCCAGCTGCGTGGGTTTGCGCAGCTTGGCAGCCATTTTTAGTGATTGGTCAGAGTTGTGCCGGGAGTATACTTCAGGCAATACAGCCATAGCAGGGACTCCCAGGCCAACAAGTCCCTCAGCTTGAAGCTGGTTTTCAATTATGGCCATTATGAACCGAGGATATAATATCCAACGGTTAGCAAGTTGTTTTTGGGCCATATCCTTGAGCTCTAAAAATAGTATTTCAGAAAAATTTAAAGGTTGTTGCTCAAGGATGGAGTACATTACCTGTTGCCACCTTGTGGACATTTGATCCCATGATGAAGTCTTGGGGGCAAGGCAGACATTTACCATATGAAGATGAGACGTTCAGCATCCTGGAAATGTTTCTTCAATATGGTAGAGGCACTCAGGTTACCTTGGTATCCATGGTGGGCAAATGATAATCTGTTGTGCCCTTTGGATAACCAGTTGGGAAATCGGCATCATCCAGATTGAGGGTTTGGCGAAGAATGTCTGGAGTAATGACCACTTTTTGCTATGGACAAACGATTGAAGAGACTCTGTGTCATTCTCCTCAGAGACAAGAGTGACGTTTGTCCAGAATTGGCTAAGAGATTCGGCATATATGGTGGGGTTTAACAGAAAAGCCGTTGGTAAGGTGACTGAACCATTAAATCAATGGCGTTGTGAAACTTGGTCCAGTATGGCGATTTGTGAGATGAGCGACACAGTTGTGTCGTGGTTTTAGTTGCATGGTCGCCATTGATGAAGAGAGTACAGAGTTTTTGAACGTTAGGTTTGAGAAGAGAGGTGAGAAAACTCTGAAGGTGGGATAAGGTATTTAAGGGGTAGGGTTAGAAAACGACTGAAGGTTTTGGTGTTATTCATCATTTGTTGAAACTACTGATGACGTGGTATTAACTTTCAGAGGTTTGAAATGACTGACCGTATTGGTGTGATCATCAGTTGTTATAAAACAACTAAAGACTTGGTTTTAACCTCAGACGTTGAAACACTGAAGTCTTTGATTTAGTCATCAGTAGTTATAAAACTACTGAAGACAGTTTTGACTTCAGGTGGTGAAAACACTGAGGACATGGTGTTTGTCATCAGTAGTTGTGAAACTACTGAAGACATTGGTTTTGTCATCAGTTGTTGTAAACAGCTGAAGACTTGGTGTTAGTCTTCAGTAGTTGTAAACTACTGAAGACATAGGTTTGGCTTCAGTTGTTTAGAAACAGCAGTTGTAGAAACAACTGAAGAGAAATTACTCATCAGCTGTTTTCGTCAATTCATAGCTTTTCAGCTGTTTCAGTCTGACCTCCACACTTACTCATCAGACTTAATCTGAGTTTCAGAGGTTTCATTGTCATCAGTACTTATCTGCATTTCTGACATCAGTAGTTGTAGCTACATCAGCTGTTGTGATTTCATCAGCTGTTGTAACTACATCAGCTGTTTTAACAAATAAGTACTTCAGTACTTGTGAGACATGTAGCCTTCAGTAGTTATAAAACTACTGAGGGTAAAGGAACTCATCAGTACTTATATATGACATGGTTACCAATGATCATCAGTATTTATTACTGAGATCATCAGTAGTTGTCACTTATTCTAGCTGCAGCATACCAAGCCTTAACACCAGGTTGTGGAAAGTTGAACTGTCCAAAGGCTTAGTAAAATGTCTGCAAGCTCATCAGCACTAGGAACAAACTTTGGATCAATCAGACCTTTTTCAAACAATCTCTAATAAAATGGTGTCTGATTTCAATATGTTTAGTCCTAGAGTGCTGGACAGGATTCTTGACAATACAAAGAGCTGAAGAGCTGTCCATTAACAATGGAGTCTTAGTCTCAGTTATGCCATAATCCAATAATTGGTTTTGAAGGCCAGAGTACCTGAGATGTACAACTTGCAGCAGCAATGTACTCGGCTTCAGCAGTGATGTTGGTTGATGTAGCAACTGAGGTTTGTTTCTTACTCTGCCAAGAAATCAAACAGTTGCCTAGGAATTGACATCCACCAGAAGTTGATTTCCTGGTCAACTTACACCCTGCATAGTCACTGTCAGAAAAAGCAACTAATTTACCAGAATGTCTAGTAGAATACCATAAACCTAGAGATGGAGTGCCTTGCAGATATCTAAAGATCCTCTTGACTGCAATCAAATGAGACTCCTTAGGTGCAGCCTGAAATCTAGCACAAACACATGTAGCAAACATAATATCTGGTCTAGAAGCTGTTAAGTACATCAAGGACCCAATCATACATCTGTAAAGTGTTTCATCAACCACTTTACCTTTCTGATCTGTATCCAGTTGTGTGGTGTTGCACATGGGAGTAGAACAGGGCTTACAGTTTTGTAAATCAAATTTTTCCAAAAGATTTTTTGTGTATTTGGACTGATGAATGAAAATTCCATCAGCCTTTTGTTTGATTTGCAAACCCAGAAAGAATTGTAATTCTCCCATGGCACTCATTTCAAACTTGTTTGCATCAACTTTGTAAAGGCATCACACAACTGTGGATCAGAGGATGCAAAAATAATATCATCTACATAAATTTGAACAAGTAGATTATGCTGCCCAGCTTTCTTAATGAATAAAGTTTATCTATGGAGCCTCTAGTGAAATTATTTTCCAGAAGAAAGTTTGATAATGTCTCATACCAGGCTCTAGGAGCTTGTTTCAACCCATAAAGAGCCTTATCAAGCTTATACACCCAATTAGGATGTTTATTGTCCTCAAAACCTGGTGGTTGACATACATAAACCTCTTCTTTAATTTTCCCATACAAAAATGCACTTTTGACATCCATTTGAAAAACTTTAAGATTTTGATAAGCAGCATAAGCTAAAAACAATCTAATTGCTTCCAGTCTGGCTACAGGGGCAAAGGTTTCATCATAATCAATACCTTCTTCTTGTGCAAACCCCTGAACAACCAGTCTGGCCTTGTTCTTAACAATAAGCCCATTTTCATCAGTTTTGTTCCTAAACACCCATTTAGTGCCTATTGCACACTTACCTGGAGGTAGAGGAACCAGTTCCCACACTTGCTGTTTCTTGAACTGAAGAAGCTCAAGCTGCATGGCATCAACCCATCCATTGTCCTTTAAAGCAATGTGATAATTCTTTGGCTCTTGCTGGCTGATGAAGAGAGCATAGAAGCAGAAATTTGACAATTGACTTCTTGTTGATACACCAGCAGTGATATCACCAATGATTTGAGACATAGGGTGATTCTTCAGATCTTGGTACACAATGAGATCAGTGCAAGTGTTTGTAGCAGGCTCAGCAGCAACAGATGGTGATGGTGAAGCATTTCCTTGAAACCAATCAGTAGATGGTAATTCAAAGGAAGTTGAAGTTGTAGAAATCTCATCAGCATTTGTTGTGGATTGTGCTGCTGGAGCTACAGGAACATCAGGTCTAGCTGAATCAGGCAGTTGATCACTAAACTTGAAGAGGTGAGTACTACTATCATCATCATCAGCACCAGCAGTACCACCAGGTGGTGAACTGTTGACAGGAGCAACAGCAGGAGTTTGATAAGGAACATATTGCAGTATGTCCAAATCAAATATCTCCACAGGGCTTTGTGGAATCTTGTCCTTTGGAGATTCATTAAACTTAACATGTAGAGTCTCTTCAACCATCTTTGTTCTACAGTTGAAGACTCTGTATGCTTTGCAAGTTGATGAATAACCAACAAAGTACCCTGCATCCACCTTAGAATCAAATTTTGGAGTTGATCCCGTGTGTTGAGAATGAAACAAGGACATCCAAAAGCTCTGAAGAATGAAATTAGAGGGGCCAAATGATGAAGAACTTCATATGGAGTTTTCATCAACCTCTTATTTACTAGAGCTCTATTTTGTACATAGCAAGCTGTATTGACAGCTTCAGCCCAAAAAGTCATTGGCAGTCCAGAGTCAGCCAACATGGACCTTGCAGCTTCAATAAGGGTCCTGTTCTTTCTCTCCACTACTCCATTTTGTTCAGGAGTTCTTGGAATGCTAAAATGCCTCTTGATTCCCTTTGAGAGGTAGAACTCATCAAGTGTATTGTTTCTAAATTCTGTTCCATTATCACTTCTAATACACTTGACTGAGAGGGAATACTGCTTCTCAACATACAACACAAAGTTGATAATCTTCTGAGCTGCTTCATCCTTTGAATGCAAGAAGAAAGTCCATACAAATCTGGAGTAATCATCCACAATTACCAGACAGTATTTCTTCTTAGCCATACTCATCACTCTCACAGGACCAAAGAGATCCATGTGAAGAAGCTGTAAGCAGGCAGTGGACTTAGGTTCTTCTATGGAGGGAAATGAAGCTTTGTGCTGTTTTCCTTTTAAACAAGCAGTGCAGTTATCTTCACATTTGAACTCCTTCATAGGCAGTCCCCTTACTAAACCATGGTTTATCAGCTGATTTATGTTTTTGAGATTAACATGACCCAGCCTTCTATGCCATAGAGTAGATTCTTGAGGGGAAGCCTTGGAAAATAGGCAAGGATGGCCTTTGAGATCTATTTTCTTGGAAAGATCTAAGGCATACACTCTTCCTGTCCTGTTGGCCTTTAGGAGAGTGTATTCATCCAACACCTTATCAATCAAACTTAGAACTTTGGATGACAGAATCCGACAGTTCTGACTGGTGAAAAGAGCAACATGGCCTTTGTCACACATTTGACTGACACTCAAGAGGTTGTACTTGAGATTTTCCACATGGTTAACATCATCAAACTTTATTTCCCCATTGGAAACAAAGCCTTTGCCGATGATGTAACCCTTTGCATCATTGCCAAAAGACACAAACCCCTTCCTTCCTTGAGAGTAGTCATTAAGAAGTGATCTGTTTCCTGTCATATGCATGGATCCTCCACTGTCTACATACCAGATGCCTCTGTGGCATGTTGAAGAACCCTGCAAAACAAAACAAATTAGTTAGATTTTGAGACCCAAACCTTTTTGGTTTTGGGCCTGTTCACATCAACAGATGGTAAACTAACAGGTTTGTTTGAAACAACAGCCTGAGAGGAAGAAGATGGTGAAGAAGAGGAATCCTTTGGCTTGGACCTCCTTTTCTGTGGTTTCAACATAGGAACATCTAATTGGTTAACTCTTCCCAATAGATGTTGAACCATCATAACCAGCTGTGTCTGATTTGTGATAAAGCTTTCAGCTCTTCAGACACATTGGCATTGGAGTTTGATAAGTTCCTATGTTGCACCTTCTTCTTTTGAGCTATCTCAGCTGTTACCTGTTTAACCCCTTCCTTTTTGGATTTCTTTTTGGACTTAAGGGTTACAGGATTTGATGTTGCTGGTACAAATGTGGCTTCAAACTCAGTTTTCATTTTAGCCATTTTCTCTTTAATTTCCTCTTTATGTTTGAGTTTGGATCCTCTTTTGTACCAACAGTCATCTGTAAGATGATTGAACAAACCACATACTTCACATGGTTTCTTCTTCATCTTATGTTGATCATCAACTAAAGAGGATGAAACTACTGAAGACTTGCTCTTCAGTACTTTGAAAGCATTATTTGCTTTCTTGACTTCCTCTTTAGTAGTCTTCAAACTCTTTCTACTGACAGTTTTCTTCTCTTTAGTAGTTGAGTTTGAACTTCAGGTGTTAAATCTTGCTCTCCAGTCCTTTCAGGACTTCCAGAATAACTCCTGAGTTGATCAACTCTTTGATCATGTGAGTGTCAGCAATTGAACCATCAACATCAGCTGATTGGTTCTGAGAGGGCTTAGTGCTGACTTCTACTTTTGATGATGCTCTATCAAAAATTGATTCACATGATGAGGTGGATTGGTTATTGCTTTCTCCATCAGATTTCACTTCTGCTCTTGAAGCAAAGTCTGTAGGAGGAGCAGTGTGATTATAACCAATGCCAAACTTCACATTGGAAGCTGATTGCTTGCTAAGAAGCATTTCAAAACCTTTGCATGATTGTACCCATCGATCACACTCTACTTGGGTGACTGCAAGGGTTTCTTTGAGACTTCTCTGGTCTTCCAGAATAACCTCTAGCTTAGCCTTTTCATCATTTAATTGGCATTTAAGCTTATAAATCTCATCACTTTTACTATTAAGAGCAGACTCATACTCAGCTTTTCTTTTGGAAATGGTTTTCTCAAACTCAAGTTTTTGATTTATTAATGCTACATTTGCCTCTCTAATAGAGACAAAGGCAGCTATGCATGATTCAGAACATAACTTGGCTTTAGCCTCTGAAGATACCTGAGTTACCTGTGAAGATGATGCATTTGAGCAGGAACCCTCAGTGACTCCAGAGCCATAAGTGCCAGATTCCCAAAAGGACTGTCACCACCATGTTGACAGCACCTGTGAACAGTTGTTCATGACCAGACATGTCATCTGGCAAACTACTCCAGTCAACAACTTCAGGGGTGAAGAAGCTATGTTGTTGAGGTTGAGGAGGTTGATGAGATGGTTGAGGTTCTGGTAGTGCATGAGGTTGTGATACCATAGGAGCTTGAACTTGACTGGTTTGTGGCATGTAATAACAAGGGTAAGGGTATGGCATTTGACCCTGAGGAACAAAATATGCAGGAGATTGTGGTTGAGAATGATGACTAGAATTGACAGGATGTTGCCCTTTGTTTTGTTGACTATTGCCAGGAAAAGTCACAAAAGGTGCAGAGGAATTAGATCCAGATGATCTACATTCTCTAGCAAAGTGTCCAAGCCTTTGCATTTGTGACACCTCAACTTACTCTTGTCAAAACTAACTTTGGTTTTGCCAGAGAGTCCTGGGAATTTTCTTCCAGTTCTTTTGTAGAACTTCTGAGATCTGATATTTATCAAGGCCATTTGGCTCAAAATATCCATCTCTTCTAAGTCATCATCTGCAATCCCCTTGAGATCATCCATGATGAAGCATAGATTGTCATTATTACACCCAGTAAACTGACTATCAACACTCACAAATGCAGAATCAGAAATGTTTGAAGAGAAATCAATATGCTCATCATACTGGCATTCAGATGAAGCATATTCTGACTCATGACTAACCAAGGCAGTGTTGCCTGGTACAAAGTCTTCAGTGAGCTTACCAGATGAAGACAGTTTTCGTTTTGTTCTATCTCTCTCTCAAATGTGAGCAATTTCCCATGGAGTTGGGTGAGAGATAGTTTGTCCAAATTTGCACTGGAGCGTAGGACAATAGTATATGTGTCCCATCTCTCAGGCAGTGATCTGAGAAATCTGTTATTCATCTAGATATTGGTGTACTCATGTTTGACCAATTTTAATTCAGAGATCAAACAAGAGAACCGCTCAAACTGTTGAGTCAGTGTCTCACCCTTCCTATGAGAGAATGTCTCATATTGTTGGGCAAGGATCTCTCTATTATTTGCCAAGACCTCATCTGTTCCTCCAAATTGTTCTTTCAAGGCATTCCAGAGGTCATGGGTAGATTCATAATGCATTAGCCCAGAATAGATTTCATTGGGTAGTGCCATGGCCAGAATTCCATGGGCTTTTGCATCAATCTCATACAATTTCTTATCCTCATCTGAGTATTGATCCTTCCTCTTCGGAACCATTTGATTGGTTTCGGGTTATTCACCATAGGCTTGTGTGGACCATGTACCACTGATGTCCAACAACCTGAGCTGTTAACAGACAGGTGATGGAGCATACGTCGTTGCCATATGTTATACTCATTCCTAACCAGCACTGGAGGCTTGGTTGAGGAACCAGTATTGTGAGGACCATTGGAAGGAGTAGTCATTTTAGGTCCAAAAAAACAATTTAATTCAAGCTTTTAAAAGATTTTACACAGACCACAACAGACTCAATGAAAACCAAGAATAAATCTCAGGATGAATGACCAAAAACACAGAAAATTCAATCTCAATAACCGTTTCTTGCAAAAATGCTAATTCAATCAAACTTGGATCTTGAATAGCAGTTTCAATGATCAACTATTAGATCGATCAATGATTAACCAGCTCTGATACCATTTGTCAGGATCAGTGATCACAAGTTCGATGGATTAGAGTGTAATGCAGCGGAATAAGATCAAGAATTAGACAATTTGTAGCAAGAATTTGATATTTGTAAACAAATACGAGAGAATATATTTCTGTGATAAGGAATGTTTCAATTATACCAAATATTTCTGCTCAATCATACACATATTACAATAAGGTTGACACTCCTTATATAGAGTGCAATCACTGCTGTTATCACGGGATAGTGACAACTGGCAGATCTATTACAAAAATAACTAACACTTAACAAACTACTGAAATGTTCACAACTACTGAGAACATATCAGAGTGCTAAGTACAAAATATAAAACTACTGATAAGAAACTACTGAAACTACAACGACTGAAGAACAAACTCTTCAGTCGTTTTACAAACTACTGAAAAGATAAAACATAAAACTACTGAAAGTAAACCGTCACAACTACTGAAAAAGTCCTCTTCAGCTGTTATGACAACGTCTGATACTTGGTCTTCGGCACTTGTCTTCAGACTTTGTCTTCAGCACTTGTGTCTTCAGACTTTGTCTTCAGCACTTGTCTTCAGACTTTGTCTTCAGCACTTGTGTCTTCAGACTTTGTCTTCAGCACTTGTCTTCAGACTTTATCTTATGCACTTGTCTTCAGACTTTGTAATCAGTTGTTATCTTCAGCTGTTGTGGACTTCAGCGGTTGTTGTGATGTCTGTGGGACTTAAAGGTTTTTCTGATCCGGCTCATTGGTTCTTTTGGTCCAACACTTCTGCTTTTCAGTTTCCTGCTCCATCTTGTTCAGTACCTCAAAGGTATCACTGACGAGAGACTCACCCAGATTGGGGACCACATTACCCTCGTTGTCAGCATACTGAGGGTACTCCTCTGTAGTGATATCCTTGACCTCGACTTCATCAACATCATTTAGCTCTTCATCACTAGTCGAATCAACTGTTGGAGCATCTTTGACTATTTCATCCGGATTGAGCCTGAACATCTCTGCGAGTTGCTCGTTAGATAGGTCATGAATTATTTCCCCTTCTTCAGGGGTATAACTCACAGACCTTCTTACAATCCCTTGCAGATCAAGAATCAAGGTTAGTTGAGTCTTGACCTGTTGAAGGGGAGCAATATCAAACTCATCTCTTTGAAAATTTGGATCTGTTTGATTTAAACATTCAACACATAAATCATTAGTAAGTAATCAAACAGAAGTACATTAACTTAATATATAAACATTCAAAACATTGTTTTCAGTACATGATTCAAACACAAAGATAAATAAATACATAAAACATCTAGTCTGTACTTTTATCTTGAATCATGGTCTCATCGCTTGGAGGAGCAGAGGTGGTAGCTGACTGGTCCTGTCGATTCTTTGATCTTCTTTCTTGACCTGAAGCAGAGGCCGATGCAGCCGCATCCCCTCCTTCTGCTTCGTCATCATCATCCTTTCCCTCTGTCCTTTCTTCATCTGTTTCCTCCTCATCCTCAGTATCCTCCTCATCCTCATCATCGTCTTCATCCTCGTCATCACCATCTCCATCATCTCCATCCCCTTCCTTTATCTTTAAGGGCTCATCCTTTGATCCCTTTAACCGCAACATGATGGTCTTGTTGGTAGTCTCCAACTCCTCTATACGTTTGGCTGATTGGGCATGCTGCTCCTGGAGTTGGGACATCTCAACTCTCTGTGCCTCCATTATCTGGGTCTGCTGCTCTATAACCCGAGCCTGCTCTGCCATCTGTTGAGACTGGGCAGCAGTCAGGTCGGTCAGCTGGCGTATTTGTGCAGCTTTCTCCTCGTCGGCAGCTAGTAAGTGCATCACCATACGGTTTAGCGCAGACAGCTGTTCCTCTACCCCGATTGGAGGTAGAGGTGATCCATACATGTGCGAGGACTGGGCTGACGGTCCTGCATGATGTGAGGTGGTGGTGGTGGTGGTTGTGGTGAATATGGGTCGGTAAAATGGTGGAGGTGATGTGGGTGTAAATGGTATGGTGGTGGATGGGAAATGTACAGTGGTGGTAGGTATGGTGGTGGCTGTGGTAGCAGTAGTGGATGTGGTGGCAGTGGTGGTGGATGGTATATCAGTGGAGGTGGTTGTGGTGGCTGTGGTGGTGGATGTAGAGGCTACAGTAGTAACGAAGGTCAATCGACGCTTCTTCTTCTTCAGTCCATGGGGTTGAGCCATCCTCTTCCTCCTTGTCCCTGTGGAAGTGGATGCTCCCCCTGCAGCTCTGCCTGCTGAACCCGGAGCATAACTCGGGTCAGTCTCTGTCTCTCTGGAGTCTCTGGCGTGTTCACCAACCACCCGTAGCCCGTGTTCTGTAGGAACAACCTTGCTTCCCACAGTTCTCGTGAGGGGCTCCTCATCAGACTCCTCCTCCTCCTCAGCACCAACAACAAACTCCTGATGAAATCCAGCCGTCTCAGCAACATCTCCGGCAGGGGCAGACACCGGGGGAATAACATCGGACTCAGTGCTTCTCGGTGGAGCAGGCATATCGTCCCCGGCGTCTCCACTATCATCATCATCTGAATCAAACTCTGGGAGGAGCAGCCTCTCATCATCAGAGTCACTGTCCTCATGACGCCATTTGCGTCTGCCTGGCGCCACATACCTCTCGTTGGCCAGGTGGCCAATCAGTCTCTTAACTTGGGGCTTCACCTGCTTCCCCCTATAAACTCTCATCCGGCCCAGAGTCGTATCATCCATGATCTCTAGAGCCACTGCATCATGACTCTCTTTGGGCAGATGTGGCAGCTTCTCGTTGAAGATGAGCTGTAAGAACCTGGGGTACATACAAAACCCCTCCTTTCCCTTGGCCTCCAAGTTCTCCACCAGGTAGGAGAATATCATGCTAGAAAAGCTGAAAGGGTGGTTCAGCACCAGTGCCATGTAGGCATTTTGGATCTGGTCTGAGAGGTCGTCGAACCTACCCCTCCTCGATGCAACGCACTTAAGGATCACATGGGCTAAGTACTTGTACTGGGGGCACAGGTTGCTCTTGTTGAGCACACCTGAGTTTATGTCCCCAGCGTACTTGATCCTCAGAAAGCATCCTCTCACGGTCAGTGGATGTAATCTGGTAGGATGATCAGTATCATCTCCAAACTCTAGGACCCTCTGGATGTCAGCAGCAGTGACCTCGATATCATGACCCACTATAGAACTCCGAATACTATAGGGCTCACGTGAGCGATCCACAGAGGCATTCTCCCAGAATGCCTGATGTAGTGATCTGTAGGGCGTGCAGGGAGTAGAGATAGCCTTATGGATCCAGGAACGTCTGAGGAAGGCTATAATATCGGTGAACTCGGCCCCGTTCCTAGTAGTGTGATCCAAATGAGCACAAATGTTGTGCTTTGGATTTATGGACCATCTCTCAGCCATTATCCTAAAAACACATGACACAGAACCATTAGTTCATAAAACATTAAATTCTGTTCTAAGTGTAATGTTGAAATTCATTCGGATTCATTCGTGCGAATGAATCATGCGACTGAAGTCAGTCGGCTGTCCTTTCATGCGACTGAGCTCATTCTGGTCAATGAGACATGCGATTGGGTTCAGTCTGCTGACTGAGTCTGCGAATGGTTCAGTCGGTCGACTGAGCTCAAACGCATGGTTCATTCGGGCGATTTACCCAATCGCAGGTGTCAATCGTGCGATTGGAGTTCATCCGGGCGACCAGTCGCCTGTCCTACAGTTCAGTCGCCATCCGTTCGAATCTTTATCAAAACAGGTGTTTTAACATGGATAACCGGTTCAATAGACTCGCATTCTTGTTACTAATAACCTATTAAACTTAATTTTAACATTTTGCATAGTTTAAGTAGATTATTAGGTCAAGTTCAGTTCGCTTCTTGGTTTTCATTCGAATAACCCAAATTAGGGTTTAAATCCTTCAGTTTTCGGTAAGATGGAACTTCAAACTACCTGTATAATCAATAACGAGAGTCAGTGGATCAGAATCAAGATGAAAACAGGGTCTAATGAAATTTTGGCAGAGTAACGGTAGGGTGTGCGATTTGAGAGCGATTGGGGTGTGATGAATGAAATGCGATCGACTGTTCCCTTTAAATACTGAAGCTGAGTTCAATCGACCGACTGGCCACATTCGCTCAGTTCATTCGGGCGACTGAGGCTCAATCGTGCGATTGGCCCAGTCAGTCGCATGCTATTGACCGACTGAGGTTCAGTCGGTCGACTGACTCAATCGTGCCTTTCATTCGCATGTTTAGTTGACCGAATGAGTCTCAGTCGGTCGACTGACTCATTCGCCCCCTTCCAATCGGTCGAATGGGTCATTCTGATAAGCCATTCGTGTGAATGGCTCAATCTCATGTCCATTCGTGCGAATGGGAGCCATTCGCATGGTTGGTCCATTCTCATGGTCCAATCGTGCGAATGGGTCACACTTAGTTAATTTTCTGCCATTTACATTTAAATCCCTTTTAACTTTTGAAATTTACGTTATGAGCTTTTGATCATCTCAGACATGATCATTTTAACTTGACAACTTTTTGATCACCTCAGACGTGATCCTTTTAAGCAATTTAGTCACCTCAGACGTGACTCTTTTAAACACTTTGTCACCTCAGACGTGACTGTTTTAAACTTTTAAGACACATGTGGTCATCTCAGACATGACCCTTTTTATTGAGTTGATTCCTTACTGATTTTCCTGATGTAGTCCGACACACTAACAAACTAAAACGACTAACTAACTTAGAAAATTTAAACTAAATACTCAAAACAAGACTTGTTTTTGGCTTTTTGTGAGGGATAAATCCTAAGATGGACATCTACGGGATTTGATTCCGGAATAGACAGCTTCAACTTGGATTGACCACACCTGGACCAATTCAATTTTGGAATCATACAGGCAAGTCGAATCATTTGGGACATGTTATCAAAATCTTTTGATGCACAATTCTTGGTGTTCATCCATAGTCATTAGCAACTTTAGGGAATCATACTGGAACTCTTAGATTTTCACATTGATTTGAACTTTCGAGAATTGCAGCCACAATGATTGTCAATATATTTGTCCACTTAAATCCATACACAGACTTTTGACACAGACTGGTGATTGTTTTAGGTTTAATTATTTCAACTAACATTTGTGGATCCCACACTTATATGGTAATCAACATTCCTCAGGAGCTTTTGAGCGGTCTACGGGTATTATTACAAGAAGAGACTATTCTTAGAGCTTTCAAAGAGAAGCCAGTCCTCAGGTCAGTGCCATCGCACAACAGAGAGGCGGCAAACAACAATGAATTCTAGAATATCTAGGTTATGCTTATCCTCAGGCCAGTGCCATCGCACAGCAGAGAGGCACACAACCTATCTCCTTGTTAGAGCAGCTTATTTTATTTTGCACAAAATGCACCAACGACATAAGTCATTAGCTTTATAGCATTTGTCTTTATTTTTTTTCTTGCTTTGCTCTAATTATGGTCATCCGCACACATTTGTGGCGTTTACATGCTCATTACCCCTTATTGGAATATTGTTGATTGTGTTAACCAGTTATAAGATGGAAGCCCACAGTCAGTTGAACAACTTAGTTTGATCTTGAGATCTCCAGTCAGGTCTAATCATCTATTGTGTTGAATCTACCGACATATCATTTGTGGTCTATCAACCTCTAGGTCTACTTTCTTTGTGTTACCTTAGGAGTTACCAGTTTTTCTATCATCTTCCCTTTTATATTGCTTAGGCTACACAGACTTATACTTTGAATTTTTGCATCTTTTCTAAAATTAAATTTTAAAGTCCCTCTTGATTTGTTCCTGTGTACTATCATTTTCCAAAGGTTTTGAATCGGTATCACAGATACGATCTACCTTATATCAGCTATCCACTCCTTCTCCCTCGTTTTTTTTAATGTTACTTGCTGACATATTCTCCCCCTAAAATACTAAAATCATTACTGGTTTAATTATTTTAGGATTTTAATAAACAGCAAAATAACATGAGTTTAAATTAAACAGACTAAAATAAACCAATAAAATAAAATAAAACAGAAAAATTTAACTAAACTGCATCGGACTACACATGATCATCATCAGGAATAACCTCACTTTTCTTTTTAACGTCGTTGACCTCTAGCAAATATTGAAAACGTGGTTTATCAAAGGCTTTAGTATAGAGGTCAGCGCGTTGAATATCAGTGTTAATTTTTACCACATCAATTAAGTTCTTTTCAAAGCAGTCTCTTATGAAATGGTATTTAATACCGATATGTTTGGTCTTAGGATGTTGGACCGGATTTTTAGTTACTGCAATTGCAGTAGAGTTATCAACAAAAATAGGAGTAGAAGAGAACTTTAAACCGTAATCCCGCATTTGCTATTGAATCCAGATGATTTGTGAACAGCAACTTGCAGCAGCAACATATTCAGTTTCACAGGTTGACAATGCAACCGATGTCTGCTTCTTACACTGCCAGGTAACTAGTCTTCTCCCAAAGAATTAACACCCTGCTGATGTAGACTTGTAGTTCATCTTGCAGCCCCTGTAATCCGAGTCACTATACGCGGTAAGGTCAAAGTCATCATCATGAGGATACCACAATCCAAGTGTGGGTGTACCCTTCAGATAACAAAAAATCCTCTTGACTCCAATCAGATGGTTGACCTTAGGTTTAGCCTGATATCTAGAACATAAACATGTAGCATACATGATATCAGGTCTTGAGGCAGTTAGATACATGAGGGATCCAATCATTCCTCGGTACATCGTGGCATCTACAAGATCTCCATTTTCATCAGGTGCTATGTCGTGATTCGTAGCAAGTGGAGTCCCAGCAGCAGAAGCATTCTCCATGTCAAAACGACTGAGAATGTCTCCTACATACTTGGTCTGATGTAGAAAGATCCCATTTGGTGTCTGATCCACCTGTAACCCGAGAAAGAACTTCATCTCCCCCATAGCACTCATCTCAAACTCTTTCTTCATAACTGCTTAAAACTCTTTGCATAACTCTTCGTTCTTTGAACCGAAGATTATGTCATCAACATAGATCTGTACGAGCAGTAGGTCGCCATCTTTTTCTTTAATGAACAGCGTGCAGTCAATGACTCCCCTGCGAAAGCCGTGTTTCACAAGATGAGTCGAGAGTTTCTCATACCAAGCTCTTGGAGCTTGATGAAGCCCGTATAAAGCCTTGTCGAGCTTGTAAACTCTATCCCGATGATAAGGATCTTCAAATCCCTCGGGTTGACTGACATAGACTGTTTCTCTGATTTCCCCATGAAGGAATGCACTCTTCACATCTAATTGGTAGACTTTAATCTTCATGTACGATGCATAGGCAAGGAAGATAAGAATGGCTTCCATCCTTGCCACGGGTGCAAACACCTCATTGTAGTCAATCCCCTCGACTTGGTGAAAACCCTGAACCACCAATCGAGCTTTGTTCCTGATAATGACCCCTTGGTCATCCTTCTTGCATTTCAGGACCCATTTGGTGCCAATAACCTTAGCACCTTTAGGTCTATCAACCAGAGTCCACACCCCTAACTTCTTGAACTGAAGAAGTTCTTCTTGCATGGCACTCACCCACGCCTCATCATTTAGTGCATCACTGACATACTTTGGCTCAAACTGCGAGACAAAACATCGATAAGCACCGTCATGAATGTAACCCTTCTCCATAACCGAGGCGTAATCAGCTGAATATAGCTGATTTCGGGTTTGTACTCCTGATCTACATCCCCAATGACATTGTCAAGGGGATGATAGACGTTTAGCCGTGATCCTGGAGTAGTAGGAACAGCTACCTCAGAGCCAAGATTATGAACATTTGGTTCTGCATCTGAGGTAGTTGGAGTTTGAGGTTCCGAAGTCGAAGGTGCATCACTGGTAGATGCTTGTGGACTTTCAGGAACTGGAACCTGTTCCTCCTGATTGTTCTGGTCATTTTCTTCAGCTTCATCTTCAGAGGAGAAGTCACTGTCATCGACTACTCCCCCTGACTGAGTAGATGATTCTCCCTGTGAGCTAGATGGTGTATTCAAGATATCATACATCATCCTAGTAGCTAACTCGTCATCTGAGGGAGAGAGAGGGATGTTGAAGGACTTGAAGAATCCATCATAGTCGAAGAAGTAGGCGGGTCCTTTTCCAGTAGGTGGTGTGGTATACCTCTGAACGTCAACATTACACCACACTTCTACAAGACCCGTTGAGTTGTTGTAAACTCGCTTGTTCGGTATGTTGTATCCTAGAAAGATTCCTTCATCCGCCTTCTCGCTGAATTTTCCTTCTTGTGTCTTCTTTAGAAGTGTGCACGGCGCGCCAAAAGGTTCAAGATACTCCAAATTCGGTTTGCGTCTTTGTAGTAGCTCGTAACATGTCTTTCCGTGGCGCTTAACTATCAGGACTCGATTCAGTGTATAACATGCATTCACCACTGCCTCATTCCAGAATTGGATATGCAGTTTCGAGTCTGCCAGCATAGTTCGTGCTGTCTCTATCAAGCTTCTGTTCTTTCTCTCAGCAACTCCATTCATCTGAGGCGTGTAGGCGGAAGTGAATTGATGCACAATTCCCTTTTCCTTGCAGTATGCATCCATCCACTGGTTCTTGAATTCCGTCCCGTTGTCTGAGCGTACTTGTCTAACCTTCAGCTTGTAGAGAGATTCCAGTGTGGTTACTAACTCCTTGAATGACTCAAATGTGTTTGATTTGGATTTCAGAAACATTACCCAAGTGAACCTTGAGTAGTCATCAGTGACCACAAAACAGTACAAGTCGCCTGCAATGCTCTTTGTACTGACTGGACCAAACAGATCCATGTGAAGAAGTTCAAGAGGAAGTTCTATTGAATGAACTTTCTTTTCCTTATGAGACTTCTTCGTCTGTTTGCCTTTCTTGCAAGCTACACAAAATTCAGGAAGCTGGAAGTTCTTGACATTAACTCCTCTCACAAGATCCTTCTGAATCAAGTGATTCATCTTCCTTTGACTAATGTGTCCCATTCTCCTATGCCAGGAGATGGAATCCCTCTCAGTAGCTTTAGATAGAAAGCACTGAACCTCATGATCCGTTGTAGCAGCTGTTGACAGATCCAAGACATAAAGGTCTTTATATCTTGAAGCAGTCATCAGAACTTGGTCCTCTGGGATCACATAGTCTTTCTTCAGCACCTAACACTTCTTGTTGTCGAAGATGACCTTAAATCCTTTATCACAGATTTGGGAAACAGAAAGTAAGTTATTTTGAAGTTGTTGAACGTAGTTCACCTTATCAAACTAAACTTTCTGATTCCCCACTTCTCCCTGAGCTGTGATATAGCCTCCCTTGTTTCCAGCAAAGGAAACATGCCCTCCTTTTATTTGCTTGACGTTTGATAAAAGGGCCCTATTTCCTGTCATGTGCCTGGATGCTCCGCTGTCTACAATCCACGTGTTAGTTTCAGCACTGTATCGAACACCCTGCACATACAAAGTAAATAATTAGTTTAGGTTAGGAACCCAAGCCTTTACTGGCTTGGGTTTCCCAGAGGCATCACACATCATAAATTCCACCCATTGACCCTTAGAGGGTGAGGGTAGCTCAGGTTCCTTCTTGTCATCAGTATCAGGCACGCAGGACGACTTCTCTTTCCATAAGCCAGATTTGTGCAAGGCCTGTTTGTGATAAACAGTCGACTGGCTTACAGGTTGAACTTTAGGTTCCCTAGTTCTTCTAGGTGGAGTTAAGGAACTCCTTTTAGAAGACTTAGGCTTTGAATCCTGAAGTTCAATCTTCTTCCTAGGTGTCTGATAGAAAGGACAATAGGAAGCAATGTGTCCACATTCTCCACAGTTGTAGCATGACCTGCTATCAACTTTATGATTAAACTTTCTTTGTGGAGAAGTGTGTGACACTCTAGTAACATCAATCACTTTAGGTTTTGACTCTGGTTCTTTTGATGTTTTCTCTGGTTTAACAAAGTTAACTTTTTAACCTGTTTAACATCTTTTTCTTTTTGGTTAACTGGTTTTTGACTTGACGCATGTGAAAAATTAACATTAGAAGTCTTTTTAGGTTCTGATTTGACTCTGTTTGACCCTTTTCTCTGCATTATACTTGACTTTCTGTGCGTCTGTCATCCCACCTAACGTTAGCTTAACTCCATCAGCTCCCACCGGCGTACTATACCCAATCTCAATGGCTTCCCACAGATTAGGATCTACTCCGTTGAGGTAGATCTCAAAACGTTGTTGTGACATCCGTCACTTTAAGGTCCGTCAATTAACGTGATTCTCCGTTAAACATTCTTTGATCGCTCATTCCTCATCCTTATTTGACTCTTTATGTGGATATCATGTGTGCATTATTATCGTTGTGTGTGCATTCGTTATAACCATGTGTTAACCTTAAAAAGACTTTTAAAACTTTCATTTTTGAAAACGTCAAATATATCATTTCATAAATATAATAAATGTTTTTAACATAACCATTTCTTAAGTCATGACAACATTAAATGAACTTTTACAATTATAATAAAACATCCAAAAAAAGTCGTTTTTCAACCGAACCAAATTTGGGAAAACTCGGGGGTTAAGTGCAGGGACTAAACTTGTAATTTTGCAAACTTGGGCTGGGTATAAATACCCTCTTACCAGCCCTAGAAACCCATTTCACCATCTTCTTCATCTTCACCCTCTACACACACAAAATCACCATTCTTGCACCAAATCCAACCCGAGAGGTCTCGTTTTCTTCGTCTTGACACCGTCTACAGCTTAGACTACCCCTTTCTAGCAGGTAGTTGTCTTTGGTTATCTGTTTTCTAGCCTTTTCACGGCTGTCCAAAACTAGGGTTTCGGGTGTTTGGTTTCAACCCGAACACACAAGGTCGTATGGGTGCGTGTGAGGTCTCTTTGCTTGTGTTTCATGTTTGTGTATGTTTGTTGGGTGTTTCTGGAGGTCCTTGTGGTGTAAAACCCGTGTTTAGAGCAGCTCGGGGGCTGCTCACCCCGACCTCAGTCGCGATTCTGCAGATCAGGCGACTGGGTCATCCATGCGATTGAGCCGTGCGACTGAGTGGGTCGTGCGACTGGATCATGCGTCTGAGTCAATCGCGCGACTGAGTCGTGCGACTAGGCATGTCGTGCGACTGAGTTGTGCGACTGAGTGTCTGTATGCGATTGAGTCATGCGTGCGAATGAGTGTATGCGATTGAGTCATGTGATTGAGTGATTGTGTGCGATTGAGTCAGGTGACCAACTGAATGTGTGCGAATGTGCGTGATTCGCACGACTGGAGTCCAATCGCACGAATGAAGGTTCAATCGTACGAAAGTAGCTAATTTGCACGATTGAAGGTTGATTCGTGCGTATGGAAGTTGAGTCGTGCGATTGGGTGTTGTGTGGTACGACTGAATGCCAGTTATACGAATTAAGGCTCAATCGTACGAATGAAGCTGATTCGCACGATTGAGGGTTGATTCGCACGAATGGAGGTTGAGTCGTGCGTCTGACCTTGTTATGCGACTGAAATTGTTGTGTTTGATCCCTTGTGCGTGGTGTGAGCAAGTCGTGTGGTGTTGAGGTAACATTAACACAATAATGCCATTATTCGGCCACAAATATTAAAGTCAACGCGAGAAAGGGCACAGAAACTATTTTGAACAAATTGAACTAACGCTTTACAACGATCAAATTGACTTATAACTATTGATACTTATTCAATGCTTCTTCAATAACAACGAGACTTTTACTTAAACATCATCATTAATGGCGACAATGTTTTGTACTTGGATCTACATAAGATCTAGTACGTGTGTCAGTCTGTGTGTGTTATACGCGACCCAGCCGATACGACCCGAACCGACCCATCATTATTGCGCGCTTATACATATATCATATCATTAATGCTATACAATAACTGTCAATAGGTGTTTGACTGTTTATTTGCATTCAACATTTGGGATACATCAATCATACATACTTACCACCTAACAAGTGAGTTTCGTGGCCCCTTTTCACATTTATACAATATTTCAATCATTTACAATATGGGGGAAAAGTATGCTTACTCATTTTCGATGCTGTACAACTTACATACATTTTACATACAAGGAATCAACGTGATACTGTGTTGCAAGTACTATTTGATACATGCTTGGGTCTGCTGTGTGGTTCTATCTTTGCAACTATTTAATTCCAGTGTGGGAACCGACGGTTAGGTATTGGTAGTACTACTGGGTTGACACCCCCACCCTCGTTTGATGGTATACTAGTTGGTACCATCAGTGGCCAGGAACGGCCCTTGGGTGAATATATGCCGACAATTTCTTTGTGTACGTCGCTAGGTTTGGTTGCAAAGCTCATGTCATGTGATATTTACTTGTGAAACTGTATTCACGGTATTCCGACGCGCTTACTTATTACAGCATCACTTATATTTTTATTACATAAACCTGCGAGCTCACCAACAATTATGTTGACCGTTTTAAGCATATCTTTTCAGGTGATCATGCACGTCCAGGAATCTAGGTGTGCTGCCTTAGTGGAGACCCTAGGATGCATTTTGGGACTTAACATGTTTTGTTAAACAATCTTTTGAACAATGTTAACGCTTGTAAACAATTATCAACTTTTGAAACTTGTTCCCGGGTTGTGGGAATTAACATTTACCATTTCATCTTTATGTGAGTATGTGTATCATTATCATGTTGCTTATGGCTATGTTGTCGTGAACATTGCTAAACACGACACAAGTCCCCTTGTTGTCGGGTGTCGTCATGACACGCTTGTCATCATTTATTTATACTGCTCTCTATCGCTTACCATGTGTTATGACGATCCCGGTCTCGTTACGTCCCCGTGTTTCCGCTTTTAGCGGGGGTGTGACAGATTGGTATCAGAGCCATTGGTTATAGAGAATTAGGCAATGCGCTTGACCTAGACTATAACCTAGGAACCTTCATGTAGATTTGCATGCTAGGACTCTGTATGCATATTATATCTCGTGTATTTGTTCCTCGCTGCTTGACTTGTTCATCTATTTGTTATGTGATCTTTCCACCCTATGAGAGAGCCCTTGTGCTCACTCTTTTATGGGATGCTTCTATTGAATCTTCCGTTCCCTCTGCGCGCCGAGTTAGTTTATCTGATCCGGGTAGTAAACCCGAAGAGATCATCACAGATCATGCTATTGCGCTTGACCTTGGACATTGAGATTAACTCTGAGGGGGTATATGTCGGAAACCTCGAATGATGAGGAAATAGACAACCTCCTCTAGACTAAACGTGATTGTATACATGGACTTACAACTGTTGTGATGGATTATCATTGAAACATTATCAATTCATGGTGTGTGAACTGCACGAATTGCATGCGATGTGTGTTATTGACATGAAATACATGGACTTGATGGATAATTATGGATATGATGTAAAGGAAAGTCGGATGTCATGTAACCGGATCGGGCATCATTCTCGGTACATCGTGGGTGTAGTGGGAACGCTGCGGGGAACCCTATATATAAACATCACCGGTATACCGAGAATATGCTTGAAATGGGCTGCATGGTGATCTTGACCGACCGGAACGTGAACATTGGAACTTGATAAGTGGAATACTTGTGTATCTTATGGTGACTAAAGCTTATATGTTACATCTTTTATGATTAGAACATGCCGCCTCGAAGAGTTACCCGTAGCAATAGTGGCGGGAGTGAATCCCCGAGAGGCCGAGGCAGAGGCAGAGCACCAAGAGCAAACGATGCTCCTGCCAGTAACAGTCAAGGAACAGGGAACGCGACATGGCGCCCTGATCGCTCAGCAATTGGCCGCACTGATTCCTACTATCGTGGCCCAAGTGAGCGATGCACTCCAACAACACCACCCTCACGGGAATGGTGGCAACGATGATGGAGCCCAAGGTGGGATCGAGACTGAGACGGGAAACGGAAACCCGACCGGAAACGAGAGCAACCAGGAAACCGGAATGGTGGTACTGCCGGTATCGAAACTGGGGTGGTTAATGCTCGTCGGGGATGTTCGTACAAGGAGTTCATGGCTTGTAAGCCGAGGGAATTCGATGGGAAAGGTGGGGCGATAGCCCTAACCAGGTGGTTGGAAAAGATGGAGGCAGTGATTGACATCAGCGAGTGCCTCGACAGCCAGAGGATCAAGTATGCCACTTGTTCACCACAGGGTAAGGCCCTAACCTGGTGGAACACCCAGGTTCAAGCTCGAGGAAGAGAATCTGCGATGCAGATGTCATGGGACGAATTCAAAGCCTTGATCACCGAGGAATACTGCCCTCTCAACGAGATGCAGAAGCTGGAGCATGAGTTCTGGAATCATGCCATGGTGGGGGCAGGGCATGCAGCTTACACTGATCGCTTTCATGAGCTGGCAAGATTGGTTCCGCATCTGGTTACGCCGGAATCAAAGCGGATTGAAAGGTACATTTGGGGACTCGCGCCTCAAATTAGAGCTATGGTCACAGCAGCCGCTCCTCCTACTATTCAGAGCGCAATTCTGAAAGCTGGCGCTTTGACTGATGAGATGGTTAGACAGGGGTTTTGGGCAGAGGAGCCGAGAAGAGAAAGGATGTTGGGGAATCGAGCCGGTCGAGTGCCGGGAAATTTGAGAAGAGGTCTAAGCCGACCAGGAATTTTGTGGCCGTGTCTCAGGCCAGGAAAGAGTATGTGGGGCCGCACCCCAAATGTGACAGGTGCAATTATCATCATCCCCCAGGGACGCAGTGCCGGGTGTGCGCTAACTGTAGGCGCCCGGGTCATTTGGCAAGGATTGCAGAACGGCACCGAATCTTGTAGCACCCGTCAACGCGGTTAACCCCGCCGGGAATGCAAGGGCTTGCTTTGAGTGTGGGAGCCCTGATCATTACAGAAACATGTGCCCTAGGCTGAATCGGGCACCGGGTCAGCAAGGAAACAACCAACAGCAGGTGATGGCTATCGCTGGGAATCCAGGCCCGACTACTCAGGGGAATGCAGCTCGGGGACGTGCATTCGTCATTGGAGCCAATGATGCTCGTCAGGACCCGAATGTTGTCACGGGTACGCACTTACTCAATCATCACTTCGCATCTATATTATTTGATACTGGAGCAGACAATAGTTTCATATCTTCTGAGTTTGTGCAATTACTTGATTTGAGTCCTAGTAGGCTAGAAACTAGCTACTCTGTAGAAATGGCCAATGGTAGAGTTGTTCAGGCCGATGAGATCATTAGGAAGTGTTCGTTAACACTGGAGGATCATACCTTTGAGATAGACTTGATACCCTTTGAGTTAGGAAGCTTCGATGTGATTGTGGGTATGGATTGGTTGTCGCAAAATGGAGCAGAGATTGTTTGCCGAGACAAAGTAGTACGTATCCCTATGCCAAACGGGGAAGTACTCAAGGTTCAGGGAGAACGACCGGGTAAGAACTTAAAGCTTATTTCCTGCATGAAAGCACGCCAGAGTTTACGAAAGCAGTGCTACGCTTTTCTGGCTCATGTGGTTGAAAAGAAAGACGAAGAGAGGAAACTGGTGGATATTCCAGTGGTACGGGATTACCCAGAAGTATTTCCAGATGACTTGTCTGGTTTACCTCCTCCACGACAGGTGGAATTCCGTATTGAGTTGGTTCCTGGAGCTACACCGGTAGCGAAAACGCCATATCGACTAGCGCCATCCGAGATGCAAGAGTTGTCTAGTCAGTAGTTACAGGAACTACTGGAGAAGGGTTTTATTCGACCGAGTCATTCACCGTGGGGAGCGCCGGTACTATTTGTCAAGAAGAAGGATGGATCGTTCCGTATGTGCATCGATTACCGTGAACTGAACAAGTTAACGGTGAAGAACCGATATCCTCTCCCCAGGATCGACGATTTATTTGATCAGCTGCAAGGAGCTTCGTATTTTTCAAAGATCGATCTTCGTTCTGGTTATCATCAGCTAAGGGTTTTCGAGGACGACATACCGAAGACTGCGTTCAGAACTCGTTATGGGCACTATGAGTTCTTGGTCATGCCGTTCGGGTTGACCAACGCACCAGCTGTGTTCATGGATCTAATGAATCGGGTGTGCAAACCTTACTTGGATAAGTTCGTGATCGTGTTCATAGACGATATACTTATCTACTCCCGATCAAAAGAGGATCATGAAGAACATCTTCGGGCTATTCTGGAGCTGCTACGGGAAGAGAAACTTTTCGCCAAGTTCTCGAAGTGTGAGTTTTGGTTGCGGGAAGTAAAATTTTTGGGTCATGTGGTTAATGAGGACGGGATTCACGTAGATCCCGGCAAGATCGAAGCGGTGAAGAAATGGGATACGCCCCAGACGCCATCAGAGATACGACAATTCTTAGGATTGGCCGGTTATTATCGTCGCTTCATCGCGAATTTCTCAAAATCGCGCAACCGTTGACCCTGCTTACTCAGAAAGACAAGAAGTTTGACTGGGGATATGCACAAGAACAGCGTTCCAAACGTTGAAAGAGAAGTTGTGCAACGCGCCAATACTGTCTCTCCCAGACGGACTGATGATTTTGTGGTTTACTGCGACGCGTCACATCAAGGATTGGGATGTGTACTAATGCAGAAGGACAAGGTGATTGCCTACGCTTCGCGACAACTTAAAGTGCACGAAAAGAACTACACCACTCATGATCTTGAGTTGGGCGCTGTAGTATTTGCACTCAAGATTTGGAGGCATTATCTATATGGAACCAAATGCATCATCTTCACTGATCATAAGAGCCTTCAACATATTCTGGATCAGAAGGAACTCAACATGCGCCAACGACGTTGGGTAGAGCTTCTTAGTGACTACGATTGTGAAATCCGGATCATCCGGGGAAAGCTAACGTGGTGGCTGATGCCTTAAGCCGCAAAGAACGCGTGAAACCACTGCGTGCACGAGCGTTGGGATTGACCATCCAAACCAACTTGAAAGCTCAGATTCAAATTGCACAGAGTGAGGCATTAAAGAAGAGAACCTTGCGGGAGAAGAATTCGGGGGTTAGATAAACAGATGATCCGCAAAGATGATGGTATTCAGTACTTCATGGATCGCATATGGGTACCCAAATGGGGAGGTGTTCGTACCTTAGTCATGGATGAAGCCCACAAGACGCGATATTCTATTCATCCTGGTGCAGACAAGATGTATCATGATCTTAAGGATCTATACTGGTGGCCAGGCATGAAGAAAGGCATTGCCTTATACGTCAGCCGATGCTTGACGTGTTCGAAAGTCAAAGCTGAACATCAAAAGCCATCGGGATTATTACAGCAACCTGAAATTCCCGAGTGGAAATGGGAGAACATAGCTATGGATTTCATTACCAAACTCCCTAGAACAAGCAGCTGTCATGACTCGATATGGGTCATTGTAGATCGAATGACAAAGTCCGCACACTTCTTGCCTATCCGAGAAGATTACAAGATGGATAAATTGGCGAGATTGTACATCAAAGAGGTCGTGGCACGGCACGGGGTGCCGGTGTCAATCATATCCGACCGTGATAGCAGATTCACTTCACGTTTTAGGCAGACGCTACAGAAAGCGATGGGCACTCAGTTAGACATGAGTACAGCCTATCATCCTCAAACAGATGGCCAAAGTGAACGCACTATACAGACGTTAGAAGACATGTTGAGAGCGTGTGTAATCAATTTTGGTGGTAGTTGGGATGCTCATTTACCGTTGATTGAGTTCTCCTACAACAACAGCTACCATACAAGCATTGGATGTGCACCATTTGAAGCGTTGTATGGAAGGAAATGCAGATCTCCCGTTTGTTGGGCCGAAATTGGTGAAAGTCAACTGACACGCCCTGAGATCATCCAAGAAACAACAGACAAGATTTTCCAAATCAAAGATCGACTTAAAGCCGCGCGAGATCGCCAAAAAAGCTATGCCGACAATCGTCGGAAGCCTCTAGAATTCAATGTTGGGGATCGTGTGTTACTCAAAGTCTCCCCTTGGAAAGGAGTCGTTCGATTCGGAAAGAAAGGGAAGTTAGCCCCAAGATACGTTGGACCTTTTGAGATCACTGAAAGGATCGGTCCAGTGGCTTACCGGTTAAGGTTGCCACAAGAGCTTAGCGGTGTGCATGATACTTTTCACGTGTCCAACCTCAAGAAGTGTTTGGCCGATGAATCCCTTCACGTGCCAATCGAGGAAATCAAGATTGACGACAAGCTTCATTTTGTTGAAGAACCCATTGAGATCATGGATCGAAAGGTCAAGCAACTGAAGCGCAGTAGGATACCTATTGTTCGCGTAAGGTGGAATTCAAAACGAGGGACAGAGTTTACATGGGAACGTGAAGATCAGATGAAACTCAAATATCCACATCTCTTCGAGGATGACACTCTTGGACCTAACTCCAGCTGAATTTCGGGACGAAATTCTCTCAACTGGGGGATACTGTGACATCCGTCACTTTAAGGTCCGTCAATTAACGTGATTCTCCGTTAAACATTCTTTGATCGCTCATTCCTCATCCTTATTTGACTCTTTATGTGGATATCATGTGTGCATTATTATCGTTGTGTGTGCATTCGTTATAACCATGTGTTAACCTTAAAAAGACTTTTAAAACTTTCATTTTTGAAAATGTCAAATATATCATTTCATAAATATAATAAATGTTTTTAACATAACCATTTCTTAAGTCATAACAACATTAAATGAACTTTTACAATTATAATAAAACATCCAAAAAAAGTCGTTTTTCAACCGAACCAAATTTGGGAAAACTCGGGGGTTAAGTGCAGGGACTAAACTTGTAATTTTGCAAACTTGGGCTGGGTATAAATACCCTCTTACCAGCCCTAGAACCCCATTTCACCATCTTCTTCATCTTCACCCTCTACACACACAAAATCACCATTCTTGCACCAAATCCAACCCGAGAGGTCTCGTTTTCTTCGTCTTGACACCGTCTACAGCTTAGACTACCCCTTTCTAGCAGGTAGTTGTCTTTGGTTGTCCGTTTTCTAGCCTTTTCACGGCTGTCCAAAACTAGGGTTTCGGGTGTTCGGGTTCAACCCGAACACACAAGGTCGTATGGGTGCGTGTGAGGTCTCTTTGCTTGTGTTTCATGTTTGTGTATGTTTGTTGAGTGTTTCTGGAGGTCCTTGTGGTGTAAAACCCGTGTTTAGAGCAGCTCGGGGGCTGCTCACCCCGACCTCAGTCGCGATTCTGCAGATCAGGCGACTGGGTCATCCATGCGATTGAGCCGTGCGACTGAGTGGGTCGTGCGACTGGATCATGCGTCCGAGTCAATCGCGCGACTGAGTCGTGCGACTAGGCATGTCGTGCGACTGAGTTGTGTGACTGAGTGTCTGTATGCGATTGAGTCATGCGTGCGAATGAGTGTATGCGATTGAGTGATTGTGTGTGATTGAGTCAGGTGACCGACTGAATGTGTGCGAATGTGCGTGATTCGCACGACTGGAGTCCAATCGCACGAATGAAGGTTCAATCGTACGAAAGTAGCTAATTCGCACGATTGAAGGTTGATTCGTGCGTATGGAAGTTGAGTCGTGCGATTGGGTGTTGTGTGGTACGACTGAATGCCAGTTATACGAATTAAGGCTCAATCGTACGAATGAAGCTGATTCGCACGATTGAGGGTTGATTCGCACGAATGGAGGTTGAGTCGTGCGTCTGACCTTGTTATGCGACTGAAATTGTTGTGTTTGATCCCTTGTGCGTGGTGTGAGTAAGTCGTGTGGTGTTGAGGTAACATTAACACAATAATGCCATTATTCGGCCACAAATATTAAATTCAACGCGAGAAAGGGCACAAAAACTATTTTGAACAAATTGAACTAACGCTTTACAACGATCAAATTGACTTATAACTATTGATACTTATTCAATGCTTCTTCAATAACAACGAGACTTTTACTTAAACATCATCATTAATGGCGACAATGTCTTGTACTTGGATCTACATAAGATCTAGTACGTGTGTCAGTCTGTGTGTGTTATACGCGACCCAGCCGATACGACCCGAACCGACCCATCATTATTGCGTGCTTATACATATATCATATCATTAATGCTATACAATAACTGTCAATAGGTGTTTGACTGTTTATTTGCATTCAACATTTGGGATACATCAATCATACATACTTACCACCTAACAAGTGAGTTTCGTGGCCCCTTTTCACATTTATACAATATTTCGATCATTTACAACATGGGGGAAAAGTATGCTTACTCATTTTCAATGCTGTACAACTTACATACATTTTACATACAAGGAATCAACGTGATACTGTGTTTCAAGTACTATTTGATACATGCTTGGGTCTGCTGTGTGGTTCTATCTTTGCAACTATTTAATTCCAGTGTGGGAACCGACGGTTAGGTATTGGTAGTACTACTGGGTTGACACCCCCACCCTCGTTCGATGGTATACTAGTTGGTACCATCAGTGGCCAGGAACGGCCCTTGGGTGAATATATGCCGACAATTTCTTTGTGTACGTCGCTAGGTTTGGTTGCAAAGCTCATGTCATGTGATATTTACTTGTGTATATAACTGTATTCACAGTATTCCGACGCGCTTACTTATTACAGCATCACTTAATTTTTATTACATAAACCTGCGAGCTCACCAACAATTATGTTGACCGTTTTAAGCATATCTTTTCAGGTGATCATGCAAGTCCAGGAATCTAGGTGTGCTGCCTTAGTGGAGACCCTAGGATGCATTTTGGGACTTAACATGTTTTGTTAAACAATCTTTTGAACAATGTTAACGCTTGTAAACAATTATCAACTTTTGAAACTTGTTCCCGGGTTGTGGGAATTAACATTTACCATTTTATGTGAGTATGTGTATCATTATCATGTTGCTTATGGCTATGTTGTCGTGAACATTGACTAAACACGACACAAGTCCCCTTGTTGTCGGGTGTCATCATGACACGCTTGTCATCCTTTATTTATACTGCTCTCTATCGCTTACCATGTGTTATGACGATCCCGGTCTCGTTACGCCCCCGTGTTTCCGCTTTTAGCGGGGGTGTGACAGTTGTTTCCAGTGGGGAAACTCATCTAAGGTCAGGAGCTTTATTGGTTTATTGTGATTACCCACCTCACTCTCAAGCAGCAGCAGGTTCTGTATCCTAGAGTCCTTCCCAGCAGTAAAGGCTGACATCTGATCTTCCATGGCGAATAACTTTAAGTCTAATCAAACAAACTTTCACTGATGCGACTGAAGGATGCGAATGGTCTAGTCGTGCGTATGAACTCTGCGACTGGTTCAATCGTGCGGCTGAACTGGGCGAATGGTTCAGTCTTGCGAATGAATCTGGTGCGTATGAGCTATGCGAACGAACGGTTCGGCCGAATGAAGGTGCGACTAGGTCCAATCGTGCGAATGAGCAATGCGAATGGAGTCCAGTCGTGCGAATGGGTCACTCGTGCGACTGAAGCTGTTGTTTTGCGAAATTTTCTAGGTTTGACGGGTTTCAGCCGTAAAATTCGAAATTTCACAAGTTCTAATCGTCTAAGTCCGTAGAAACCAAACTTTGATGAGCAGGGAACGTCCAAGATCACTTTTGACACCAAAGATGGCGTTTTTAGTGCAAAAACACAAACTTTTATGCAATCTTTATTGAATCAACACGTAATCAAGAGCCAAAGCAATGATACCACTTGTTAGGATCTGGTATTTGAACGAAATACCTAGTGATTAGCGTGTTAACCAACTCAAATAGTGCGGAATCCTATTTGATTGGCGATCCAATCAGTGAGAACACACGAAGAATCAATCAAGAATTGAATCTAACGTTAGAAGTCGATTAGGAATCGATCTAATGTGTTCTGTGAACTTGGAGAACGATTTGGGAGGTCTCTGGACGGCTAGGGTATGTCTGGAATCGTAATGGTATGAATGCTTTGGTTTTTCCACGAATTGGGTATATTTATAGGTTACTGTTGTTCATTCGTGCGACTGGACCATAAGTATGGTTCAGTCGTGCGATTGAACCATGCGGTTGATTCATCCGCACGACTGAGTGTTCAGTCGTGCGACTGAGCCAATCTTATGTGTCAATCATACGACTGGTCCAGTCTCCTGCTTCAGTCGTGCGACTGAGTCAATCGTATGAAGTTATTCATGCGTATGGTCCATTCGCATGGGCCATTCGCATGAGAACTTTATTTAGTTAAGTTTGATGTTTTAATTAATATAACTTGATGTGTAACAATTCAAACAATCATAAACCCAATTAATCAATTCAATATCGACTCATTAATGAAATATTAGACATTATAAATCACAACCAATCCATATCATTTCATTAATCATTACATATTACATCATAATCAGACAGACAAGATCTATTACATTACAAATCATGATCTAGGGACATACATGCATATATACATATACGTATATATATATATATATATATACGTATAGATATATATATATACGTATATATATAGATATATATCTATATATTGTATATATA